>WNWK01002626.1:0-201534 GCA_009830355.1 Cherax destructor | reverse complement strand
TCGTTTTGGTAACCCCCACCTCCTCCAAATTTTCCCAAACTCCGGAATTCTCTGCATTATATTCACACCACACATTGACCTCAGACATGACATCTCCACTGCCTCCAGCCTTCTCTGTTGCAACATTCATCACCCATGCTTCACACCCATATAAAACGTTGGTATAACTATATCTCATACATTCCCTCTTTCTTCCATGGACAAGGTTCTTTGTCTCCACAGACCCCGAAGTGCTCCACTACCCTTTTCCCCTCATCAATTTATGATTTCACTCATCCTTCATAGACCCATCCGCCGACATGTCCATCCCAAATATCTGAATACATTCACCTCCTCCATACTCTCTCCTCCAATCTGATATCTAATCTTTCGTCACCTATTCTTTTTGTTATCCTCATCACCTTACTCTTTCCTATATTCACTTTCAATTTTCTTCTTTTACACACCCTACCAAATTCATCCACCAACCTCTGCAGCTTCTCTTCAGAATCTCCCAAAAGCACAGTGTCATCAGCAAAAGCAACTGCGACAACTCCCACTTTGTATTTGCTTTTTATCTTTTAGCCCAACACCTCTTGCCAAGACCCTCGCATTCACTTCTCTTACAACCCCATCTATAAATATATTGAACAACCACGGTGACATCACACATCCTTGTCTAAGGCCCACTTTTACTGGGAAATAGTCCCTTCCCTCCTACACACTCTAACCTAGCCTCACTATCCTCATAAAACTCTTCACTGCTTTCAGTAACCTTCCTCCTATTCCATACACCTGCAACATCTGCCACATTGCCCCCTATCTACCCTATCATACGCCTTTTCCAAATCCATAAATGCCACAAAACATCTTTACCCTTATCCAAATACTGTTCACCTATATGTTTCACTGTAAACACTTGGTCTACACACCCCTACCTTTCCTAAAGCCCCTTGTTCATCTGCTATCCTGCTTTCTGTTTTACTCTTAATTCTTTCAATAATAACTCTACCATACACTTTACCAGGTACACTCAACAGACTTATTCCCTATAATTTTTGCACTCTTTTGTCCCCTTTGCCTTTATACAGGGAACAATACACGCTCTCTGCCAATCCTAGGTACCTTCCCCTCTTCCATACATTTATTAAATAATAGCACCAACCACTCCAAAATTATATCCCCACCTGCTTTTAACATTTCTATCTTTATCCATCAATCCCAGCTGCCTTACCCCTTTCATTCTGCCCACTGCCTCACGAACTTCCCTACACCACAACTGGCTCTTCCACACTCCTACAAGATGTTATTCCTCCTTGCCCTACACACGAAATCACAGCTTCCTGTCTTCATCAACATTTAACAAATCCTCAAAATATTCTCTCCATCTTCCCGATACCTCTAACTCTCCATTTAATAACTTTCCTCTCCTATTTTTAACTGTCAAATCCATTTGTTCTCTAGGCTTCCTCAACTTATTAATCTCATTCCAAAACTTTTTCTTATTTTCAACAATATATATATATATATATATATATATATATATATATATATATATATATACACACACACACATGTATAACAAATTTCCTAGCAGCATTTATAGGCAGGCTTCCTGGCAAGTCACGTGACCCGCTGGTATTATACAGCTCCTGTGAGGGGGGAGGGTAGGAAGGAGTTGGAAGGCATTCAGGCTTAATTTAGGGAAGTGGAGCACAGATCCAATTCATAGATCAAGAGCCCCTCACCAACATCAAGGAACCACCCTTGAGAGGATTTTATTCAGTACAAAGCGCCTGTTCCTTTTTTTTCAGTTCAAAACCCACGTGTAGAGAGGGTAAAACAACAGATTAGGAAACCTGCACCTTTCCATCTCTGAAATTCTCTTCAGTAATTGTTAGAGGTCGAGATATACGACCACTTTTATCCTGCTTTATTTGTGTCTGTCTGTTGTTTTTGTTTTGTTTACTTTCCCCTGACTAACGTTCATGACACACCGGTTGCCACACACCTATTTTCAATGTAATTTCGCACACCTTTCACCCAAATTATCTGGATTCCATCCCACAGAACTCCATTATTTTCAAAATGGTATAACTGTGATATTATGGTTCTTGTTGCTCGTTAACATAACTCTTACTTCAGAAAATTATTTTTGAGTTCCCAAGTTGTACTTGTTTGAGTACATACAGATTGTTTGAGTAATAGTATTTGTTTTTGCATGTACCTCTTGCTTTGAAAATACTTTTTATTTTATACTGAAATACACATCTGACTCGTGACTGTTTTGTATTTTCTGGCTGTATTTTATTTTTAATAGTTGAAACAGCTTCGACTATTAAAGGTCAAAGGGCTTTGTAAATCTTACCATTTCATGATCGTATTTTAACATATATATATATATATATATATATATATATATATATATATATATATATATATATATATATATATATATATATATATATATATATATATATATATAGGGAGACGGCCGACTTGTTGAAAAAATATATAAGCTATCCTATCTTAGAAAACAGCGTTTTAAGTGTACCCATTTCGTTACACACACAAAAAAAAGATTGACTATTTAATTTTATCAAAACATATCTTCCGAGACACACAAGCTCTTTTATAATACTTAATGACACACACATCCAGTCTGCTTGTTTAATCTAATTATATATTAAAAATGATATTAAAACATGATGAAGTCTTAAGGGGACCATGGAGTTGGCACAACAGTGCCATCAACGCGTATTAACCACCATTTTTATAATCAAATTAAAATGAGATGCCTGAGATTATCCGAAACTGGGTATTTAGCCGCTGTGAGTGCCCAATTACCAGGTGGGAAGGGAAGACGAGGAAGGATGGCACTTAAAGGAAAGGAACGGAGAGGAAATGGTGAGAGTTGGAGGAAGGTGGGAAGAGGTAGAAAGGTAGCAGGGAAAGAGAGGTAACTGAAGTACGTAGGCTGGAGAGAGGGAAAAGAGCGAGAAAGGATGGCAAGCACTTGATGGTAGTAAGAAGGAAGGAGGGATTTAGAAGACGGAAAGGTAAAAAAAGAGGGAATGAAGGAAAATAGTAAGAGATAGTTACGAATATAAAGAAAAGTAACACACGCACACACACACACGCACATACACGCACACGCACACACGCGCACACACACGCACACAATTTTAAAAGCCGCCCTGAAGAAAAAATCACTCCAAATATTTTTGCAGATATTTGACTGAGTGTAAACTTGCAAAAACATACAAATATAGTTAAATAAATACAATATTGTGACTGACCAGGGATCGAACCCGAACCATTTACCCAGCCTCCGGGGACAGTGGGTAAATTTCAAGACGCAGTTATCCACTCGGCGGATGCATTAATATAGTTAATCACAAATTTGGAATCTTAAACTAGAGAACATGTCTTGTGGGCGACTTAATATTATCAACATTGCTTTATCTTACCTAGAGGAAGATTTAATATAAGCTTTACAGCGCACCAAAATGTCATATATGAAGAGAGCAGAGTACAGTGGACCCTCGGTTAACGAATACCCCGGAAATCGTGCAATTATGTAAGTATAATTTTGTAAGTTCTTGTGGAAGTGTATTTTTGGGGGTCTGAAATAGACTAACCTACGTGAAATTTTTCCTGAAGGGAGTAAATTCGTTCGGTAATGGCACTGTTACTTGGAAAACTTTCATTGTGACAACGTTTCGCTCTGTGTAAATCTTGATAAGAGTAAACATAGAGCGAAGCATTTCGAAATAAATTTTCTCTGCATCTTTCTTTTTACCTCGTATGTCACGCATAGAGTAGAATGTATACAACATTAGAGCCGAGGTGACGGCTCATGTTATTTTTAATAGAAGTGACTGGTGAAACTAAGGTAGGGTTGCTTCAGAAGACCAGGCAGACTGGAAAACGCTGGTCACAATGATGGAACTGGTCAGATGACATATCAAATTGTGTGTTTACTCAAATATAAAAATGTTCTAAAAATAGCACTAATGTAATAATACTGGCACATTAGCGATGGTGCTTTAGCGCTATTGCTAATACATTAACTAGCGCTAATGTACTGTTGGTATCGCGGGTATAAAACTGGTGGTGTTTCACTTGTCAGGTAGAAGGCTTCAGTCGTGTTGGGGATGGCACCTAATGCCACCTGGTACTAGTCTTCAGTGTTGGGGATGGCACCTAACACCACCTGGTACTAGTCTTCAGTAGTGCTGGGGATGGAACCTAACACCACCTGGCACTAGTCTTCAGTAGTGCTGGGGATGGCACCTAACACCACCTAGTACTAGTCTTCAGTCGTGTTGGGGATGGCACTTAACATCACCTGGTACTGGTCTTCAGTCGTGTTGGGGATGGCACCTAACACCACCTAGTACTAGTCTTCAGTCGTGTTGGGGATGGCACCTAACACCACCTAGAGCTAGTAACGTATAAACATACACAGACATACATTTTAACTATTTAATCCAGACTATCCCACAACACTAATAACTATCAAAATAAGTATATTTCATTTTTATCAGAATTTTTTCTATAGGCACAGTTTGCATTTTTTTCAACAAAATAATCATCGTATAAAGTTGCTGCCAAAATTCCGTGAATATCAGTCCCCACGTTACGTAATATATATGTTTTTATTCTTGATAAAGCAATGCAAATCATAAATAAAAAAATTCCTACGTAGAAATTTTCGTATATTTAATGTGTTAGTTTGATATATGTTGCAGTTTAATTATTAATACATGCATTAAAATTAGCAGTTAAAATCAAAATTTTGTTTCATGACGGACAAACCACACACTCACACACACACATCACACACTCACACACACTCACACACACTCACAACTCACACACCCCACACACTCACACACACACCCACACCACTCACACACACCTCACACACCACACCACACACACACACCACACACACACACACACTCACACACACACTCACACACACTCACACACACACACACTCACACACACTCACACACACACACCACACACACACACACACACACACTCACACACACTCCACACACACTCCACTCACACACTACCTCACACACACTCACACACACTCCACACACTCACACACTCACACACACTTCACACACACACTCCACACACTCACACACACTCCACACCATCTCCACACACTCACACACACTCACCACACTCACACACCTCACACTCACCACTCACACACACTCACACACACTCACACACACTTCACACACACTCCACACACTCCACACACACTCACACACTCTCCACAACTCACACACTCCACACACACTCACACACACTCACACACACTCTCACACACACTCACACACACACTCACTCACACACTCTCACACACTCACACTGCGTATTTTTGGTGAATTGTTCCAGCCACGTCATTATGACTATTCTTCTCTTATAATACAAACACCCACAGCATCCACCAAGACCAGAAACAGACCCATTTTATTCCCCCTACCTCTGAACTCCAGTTAGAACTAAAAAAAAAACACTTATCACTATGTGACAAAAATCCACCCTCTCAAAACCTACTATTATAATCATAGAAAACGCTAAGCCGACCAGTGTCATCCAGCGCTCAAAGCCTACTAAGAGTCTGACCAAGCAACTGTTCATACCTCTAGGTCATTATATCCGGTCATTCCCTCGGTGTCTTGTATATTCGTCCATACATATTCTCTCTCTCTCTCTCTCTCTCTCCTCTTTTTTTTTTTTTTTTTTTTTTTTTTTTTTTTTTTTTTTTTTTTTTTTTTTTTTTTTTTTTTTTTTTTTTTTTTTTTTTTTTTTTTTTTCCCCCCCCCCCCCCCCCCCCCCCCCCCCCCCCCCCCCCCCCCCCCCCCCCCCCCCCCCCCCCCCCTCACCACCTCTCAAACCTACTATTATAATCATAAACCTAAGCCACCATGTCTCCCGCGCTCAAACCTACTAGGTCTGAAAACAACTGTTCATACATCTAGGTCATATATCCGTCATTCCTCGTGTCTTTATTCTCTCTCTCTCACTTCTCTCCTTTCCCCTTCTCCTTTCATCTCTCTATTTCTCTCTCTCTCTTCTCTCTCTTCTCTATTTCTCTCTTTCTTTCTCTTCTTATCTCTCTCTTCTCTCTCTCTTTCTCTTCTCTCTTCTTCTCCTTCTACTCTCTCTTTACTCTCTCTCTTCTCTCTACTCTCTCTCTCTCTCTTCTCTCTTCTCTTTCTCTCTTCTCTTTCTCTCTCTCTCTCTCTCTCTTTTTCTTTCTTCTTCTCTCTCTCTCTCTCTCTCACTCTCTCTCCTTCTCCTCTCCTCTCTCTCTCACTCTCTACTCTCTCTCTCTCTCTCTCTCTCTCTCTCTCTCTCTCTCTTCTTTTATTTCATTTGTGCTCTGGTCATACCTCAAACATTTTCTACTCGTGTTATGTTACCCACACTGAAAATTTCCTATCAGTTCTCAAACTTTTTTCTTCTTCTCTCATTATACAATTCTAATCTTCATTTTTTCATGTGTCCGACTTTTTACATCATTCTTGCTCTCTTATTCTAGCTTAACTCTCCTGCTCGCTCTCTCTCTCTCTCTCTCTCTCTCTCTCTCTCTCTCTCTCTCTCTCTCTAAATAGACAGCCAAACAAACTTTTTCAAGAATGCCGAAAAAAAAAAAAAATACGTTGGGGAACTTAAAGACACAATCGTCAGCATTTTCTGAAAATTTGTTAATCAATAATATTTTTTATGACTTCAGAGATGGGAAAACAAGAGGGGTCGTGAGGGCAACTGACTAACAATACAAACATATAAGTCACCTTGCGAACCTTTGCGTGCCAGAACTGCGTCCTGAACCTCGTCACAAAGTCTGCGGTCATGGACAAAGGTTAAATGATTACTTTAAAAATAAATTAGTAATTTTAAGATATTTTCGGATTAATGTGTTTTCCGGGCTGCTCCCGGAGGACTGAAATTTAATGGAAGTCTAACAAAATGGTGACTTCTTTTTTTTTTTTTGCGTGAGTTGGGCTTAAAAGATTGTCTAGTGGCAGACTCGAGTCTCGTGTAGATGACGATGATGTGTACTCACCTAGTTGTGGTTGCAGGGGTCGATTCATAGCTCCTGGCTCCGCCTCTTCGCTGGTCGCTACTAGGTCCTCTCTCTCCTTTGTCCATGAGCTTTATCGAACCTCTTCTTAAAGTTATGTATGGATCCTGCCTCCACTACAACTCTCTCCAGATTGTTCCACTTCCTGACAACTCTATGACTGAAGAAATACTTCCTAACATCCCTGACTCATCGAGTTTCAACTTCCAGTTGTGACCCTTGTGTTGTGTCCATCTCTGAATATTCTGTCCCTATTCACCTTATCAATTTCACTCAGTATTTTATATGTCGTTATCATGTACCCTCTATCCTTCCTGTCCTCCAGCGTCGTCAGGTTGATTTTCCTTAACCTCTCCTCGTAGCATAGACCCCTTAGCTCTAATATATTGACTTGTTTGACCAGGTGTGGTTTCCATACAGGTGCTGGATACTTCAATTTGGACATGACGTACACAGCGTACAGTGTCTTGAATGATTCCTTACTAAGGTGTCGAAACCCTATTCTTAGGTGTGCGCGCCCATATGCTAATGCAGCCATTTGGTTGATGTGCACCTTAGGATATGTGCTCAGTATGATGCACACCCCAAGATCCTTTTCCTTGAGTGAGTTTTGCAGCCTTTGACCCCCTAGGTTGTGCTCCGTCTGCGGTCTTCTTTGTACCTCCCCAAACTTCATGACTTTGCACTTGCTGGGGTTAAATTCCAGGAGCCATTTCTCGGACCAGGCTTGCAGCCTGTCCAGTTCTTCTTGCAGGCTTTCCTAATCCTTTTCCACTTGCATTCTTCTCATTAGCTTCATATCGTCAGCAAACAGGGACACCTCTGAATCCTTGTCATGTCATTAACATTGCTACTAATAGCACCGGACCCAGGACTGACCCTTGTGGAACCCCACTCGACACATGCACCCTCTCTGATACCTCGTCACGTACCAGCACACGTTGTTTCCTTCCTGTCCGATATTCCCTTATCCATTGTAGTACTGTCCCTGCTATTCTTGCCTGCTCCTCTAAATTTTCAACCATTCTCTTGTGTGGTACTGTAACGAAAGCCTTTTTACTGTCCAAGAAGATGCAGTCTACTTATCCTCTCTCTCTCTCTCTCTCTCTCTCTCTCTCTCCTGTCTTACTTCTGTTACCTTATCGTAGAACTCCAGTAGATATGTGATGCGGGATTTCCCTTCCCTGAAGCCATGCTGGTTGTCATGTATGAGCCCATTCCTTTCTAGGTGCTCCCCCACTTTCTGATAATCTTCTCCATAACTTGACATACATGTCAGTGACACAGGTCTGTAGCTTAGTGCTGTCTGTGTCCTTTCTTAAAAACGGGACTACGTTTGCTGTCTTCCACAGGCAGTTGCCCTATTTCAATAAATTTATCGATTATTATTTTAAGTGGCACACACAGTGTATCTGCACCCTCTCTCAGGACCCACGGAGATATGTAATTTGTGTCTACCGACTTCGAAGTGTCTTGTATCAATACCGTTGATACAAGTGAATATAAATGTCCTGTTTTACCAAGTTTGTTGGTTTAACGGAGATTAATGCTACTAAGTTCATTACTTGACACTAATTTTAATATATTTTACGCATTATTTTTAAAATTTACTTTTTGAAGTCCAGAATGTTTATAAAATCATCTCCGGGAGCTCATTTTTGCTTCCTAATTTTGCTTCCAGGAGATTCACATGACAAACTTAAAAGATGACACAGACAAACATTTCAAATGAAGAGATTCTGCAGAGGTTAGTGATGGTGCGGAGGCGCAATGTTCCCCGTCACCACATTTGGTACACCTGTCCACAACATTACCCCAAGTGATCGTCACTGATCACCAGCGTTACCCAGGTGATCGTCACTGATCACCAGCGTTACCCAGGTGATCGTCACGACTCACCAACATTACCCAAGCGATAACCACGGCGCCAGGAACCAGCGTTAAGCTCTCCCCACAGCTTGTGGTCTATATCGTAGGAGTTTACTACACCAACACACTCATTCCACGCCACCGAGGAACCGCCATCAGCGCTACGGGAAAAAAAGGAAAGTCCCACTTCCTCCATCTGCGCCTCCTCCAGTATATCCTCTCAACCGCACCCGCTGATTGCTAATAATTTTCTTGTGTTATTACGCGTTCAGCTTCAGTTTGGTGGCGTTTTTCTGATCCACCATCATCCGCTGAGGAGCCAGTGTGTGGAGTCTGAAGTAAACTCTCAAATCTCACCTTGCAGTGAGAGGGAAAAAATGATTTAAGGGAGTACTTGGAACCGAACTGGAATCTTTAGAATTCCAATTTCATTTTTATACAAAGCCAACTTGTGCCAAATATTTCCATACAAGTAGATGGAACTCTTCCACACCTAGTATTTCTCAGTAACAAGTGTGGATAAACCCACACTTCTTTACCACTCAGCAAGGCCAGGTGTCCCACCTCATATCGATAAATATATTATTCTGTAATAAATAATGAAAAGGCATAATACCCAACACCGAAACGTCGCACATTACAGTCTCTGAGTCGGGATTGGACTCAATACATTTTAACAATTACGGTAACAGGTATAAGTGTAACGGGGAGACGAAACAATGTGGAAAATAAAGTAAAAAATGGATTAAAAAGTAATGTAAAATAATAATATAATATTTATCTTTCAGGGTCACTCTTCGTCAGAGTAATGAACACAGTACACAGGGGAATTTCAAAGAGCTTTTCTACTACAAGCACCTCGTTAATATGGTGTTAAAGTCCACAGTTTCGTCCACTACAGCAGGCCAGGGATGAACCCACACTTGTTTCACCACTACAGCAAGCCAGGGATGAACCCACACCTGTTTCACCCACTACAGCAAACAATAATGGGCCAGGGACGAACCCACATTTATAATTACGTTCATATAGGAACGTAATGAATTACCATCGCTACACTAACCTCCCGCTGCACACTGCCACCTCCGCTGCACCTTGCCACTTCCCCTGCACAGGTGAACCTCCGCTGCATGTTGTGCACTTGCCACCCTCCCGCTGCCAGGCAACCTGCACAGCCTCCCGCTGCACAGCCAACCTCCCCGCTGACCTGCCACCTCTGCAACCAACTGGCATGCAACCTCACCCGCTGCACCTGCCAACCTCCACCGTGACACTTGCATACCTCCCGCTGCAGACGGATTGCAACCTCCCCTGCTTGCCACTCGCTACAGTTGCCAACCTCCCCGCTGCACATTGCCAACCTCCCGCTGCACAGTTGCTAACCTCCGCTGCAGTTTACCTCCCTCGCAGCACAGTTGCCACCCTCGTTTGCCACATACCAACCTCCCGCTGCAATTCCACACCTTTCCCGCTGCACAGTTGCCACTCCGTGCAGTTGAACCTCCGCTGCAGTTCTAACCTCCCGCTGCCAGTGCCACACCTCGCTGCGTTGCCAACCTCCCCGCTGCACAGTTGCAACCTCCCGCTGCACGTTGCCACCTCCCTGCACAGTTGCAACCTCCCGTGCACTTGCCACCTCCGCTACAGTGCAACCTCCGTGCCAGTTGCAACCTCCGCTGCACAGTTGCTCAACCTCCCCGCTGCACAGTTGCCAACCTCCCGCTGCACAGTTGCAACACCCGTGCTTGCAACCTCCCTGCACAGTTGCCAACCTTCCCCTGCACAGTTGCCAACCTTCCCGCTGCACAGTTGCCAACCTTCCGCTGCACAGTTGCCAACCTTCCCGCTGCACGTTCCAACCTCCCAGCTGCACAGTTCCAACCTCCCCGCTGCACAGTTGCCAACCTCCCGCTGCACAGTTGCCAACCTCCCCGCTGCACAGTTGCCAACCTCCCGCTGCACAGTTGCCAACCTCCGCTGCACAGTTGCCAACCTCCCCGCTGCACAGTTGCCAACCTCCCGCTGCACAGTGCAACCTCCCGTCACAGTTGCCAACCTCCCGCTCACAGTTGCCAACCTCCCGCTGCACAGTTGCCAACCTCCCCGCTGCACAGTTGCCAACCTCCCCGCTGCACAGTTGCCAACCTCCCGCTGCACAGTTGCCAACCTCCCGCTGCTGCACCTCCCTGCAGCTTGCCAACCTTCCCGCTGCACAGCTGCCAACCTTCCGCTGCACAGTTGCCAACCTCCCAGCTGCACAGTTCCAACCTCCCAGCTGCACAGTTACCAACCTTCCTTCCGCTGCACAGTTAGCCAACCTTCCCTGCTGCACAGTTGCCAACCTTCCCGCTGCACAGTTGCCAACCTCCCGCTGCACAGTTACCAACCTCCCGCTGCACAGTTGCCAACCTCCCGCTGCACAGTTGCCAACCTCCCGCTGCACAGTTGCCAACCTCCCGCTGCACAGTTGCCAACCTCCCGCTGCACAGTTGCCAACCTCCCGCTGCACAGTTGCCAACCTCCCGCTGCACAGTTGCCAACCTCCCGCTGCACAGTTGCCAACCTCCCCGCTGCACAGTTGCCAACCTCCCGCTGCACAGTTGCCAACCTCCCCGCTGCACAGTTGCCAACCTCCCCGCTGCACAGTTGCCAACCTCCCCGCTGCACAGTTGCCAACCTCCCCGCTGCACAGCTGCCAACCTTCCCGCTGCACAGCTGCCAACCTTCCCGCTGCACAGTTACCAACCTCCCAGCTGCACAGTTACCAACCTCCCAGCTGCACAGTTACCAACCTTTCCTTCCCGCTGCACAGTTACCAACCTTCCCGCTGCACAGTTGCCAACCTTCCCGCTGCACAGTTGCCAACCTCCCCGCTGCACTGTTACCAACCTCCCCGCTGCACAGTTGCCAACCTCCCCGCTGCACTGTTACCAACCTTCCCGCTGCACTGTTACCAACCTCCCCGCTGCACAGTTGCCAACCTCCCCGCTGCACAGTTGCCAACCTCCCCGCTGCACTGCTACTAACCTCCCCGCTGCACTGTTAGCAGCAATAGTCACTGTTTTTGCTCAAGAAGATTGACTCTCATTCATCCCCCTTGTTTATCCACTTGTTTATCCACTTGTTTATCCACTTGTTTATCCACTTGTTTATCCACTTGTTTATCCACTTGTTTATCCACTTGTTTATCCACTTGTTTATCCACTTGTTTATCCCCTTCTTTATCCACTCATCTCCGTGTTTATCCATTTTTCTTATCCAACTCTTCGTCCATATATTTATCCGCTTATTTCACTTATTTATCACCTTATTTTTATTTGTAGGGCCGGATATGTCTGTGTGTATTAGCTTAGAATTTCTCTTTTTATCTGACATTGCATCATCATTATTATACATTTGTTATTCGTTATTATTATACAATTATCAGTTATTATTACTACAACATTCGACTTTCTTCATTACTTTCTCCCAGCCTTTCAATCTGTAACCAGGTCTCCCTCTCCCTCTCTCTCTCTCCCTCTCCACCTCTCTCCACCTCTCCCTCTCTCCCTCTCTCTCTCTCTCTCTCTCTCCTTCATTTGGACGTCTGGCTCTGCTCTTCAACATTTCCCCGGAAATGAGCAAGGAGGTATCCGAGGCTGTCTGCGATGCTGTGAAGAGTTAATAAAAGAAGAGACAGAGAATATCGCCGATTTAAACTGTCCTCTTCTCTTTTATTTGAGGATGAGTGGGGGATGAGGAGTAGGGGATGAGTGGGGGAGCAGGAGTGGGGGAGATGAAAGGATGGTATGAGGAAAGAGTGGGAAGGAAAAAAAAAAGGTAATTGGAGATCGGAGAGAATAAAGGAAAAGGAGAACTGGATAGAGAAATGGAACTGGAGAGGATGAAAGGGGAATAAAATTAGAGGGAATAGGAGAAGATGGGAAGGAAAAGCAGGGAAAAGGATGAGGAGGGGGGGGCAAAGAGAATAGGAAAGGGCACTGGAGAGGATGAAAAGAGGGAAATATAGAGAGCATAGGAAAAGTTGAGAGGGAAGAGCAAGGGAAGAGGATAAACGCTGACAAAAACAATCTAGCGGTGAGCAGAAAAGGGGATATATGAAAATTATGGGAGAGAGAGAGAGAAACAGGAATGGAGGAAGGAGGAAGAGAAAGGAGACTGACATTAGAATTCATTTCTCTCTCTCTCTCTCGCCAGTATTTAAGCATGAAAATGTATTCTCCCCTTTTTTATGAGAGATAAAAAACAAATCAGAGTTTGGTGTGTTGAGACAAGAGACTGGTGGTTGCCGGGCGCCAGTAACGCTCTCAAAGGATCGAGCGGTCGAGTATTGTTCTATTGTTTTTGTTCCTATTATTTACCTGGGGTTTAGAGGAAAATATAATTTCCCCTTTAAAGTTAATTACGTGGCGTGTGTGTGTGTGTACTCACCTAATTGTGGTTGCAGGGGTCGAGTCATAGCTCCTGGCTGTGTGTGTGTGTGTGTGTGTGTGCGCAAACCAGGAATACTGGCAAAATATATAATCGCTTTTGTAACGCCAGAAAAAATATAATTGAAATTTATTTGCATTTGGAAAGAAGTTGAAGTTATGTACCTGTATTAAACTTGTACCTGTATTTTAACTTGTATTTAACCTGCATCGTTCCCAGTACAGTGCAAGTGCAAAACCATTATTACGTTGTTTATATATACAAAAAAAAATCTAGGGATTCCTAACTTGAACCAGTTTTAATTGGGCAATTTATTTATCGGTTATTTTTCCAGACCAACTTCCTCTGTTGCTTTGTAATTGATATTTAGTGTTCGAAGGCAGGTCTTCCCTCCTGAGAGATGCAGCCTCTCTCTCTCCCCTCCCAACCTCTCTCTCTCTCCCCTCCCAACCTCTCTCTCTCTCTCTCTCTCTCTCCCCTCCCAACCTCCCTCTCTCTCTCTCCCTTGATCTGAAAAGTTACTGTCACGTTTAACTCCTCAGATCTGGACAATCTAACCGAGCAATTAAGTATATATGCTTAATTACCAGTGTGGAAATTTTATGAACAATATAATGTAAATCTTTTCTGATCAGTAATATAATTAGATATAATGATTTTATTACTTAAAGGAGCTGATGAACCCCCAACCTCACAAAAAAGTACAATGCTGCGCAGAATTTACATTGTCCAATATGAACTTTTCCTTCTGTCTCTCCTTATAATGATTTAGGGCATCAGAACACTGGTTTATGGCCTCTACGATACTCATCAACAATGTCTCTGAAAATCCCCAACATATCTGTGAACGCGTAAACATATATATATACCACCCACTGAAAACAAAAACCATTTGAGGCAGCGATGGCATTATCTTCATCGCCCGTGTTCCCCAATTTCTTGTTTCGGGAGAAGTTTTGTTAATTGTCTGGATTGTGGGATTCTTTTAAAGGAGGACGCTGTAATCGCCCTATTACCCGGGGATTGTTGATAATACCAGATAAACGGGTCTTACTGGCCCAACTGGTCTCTGGGGTCTCTTGAGGTCAAGTATTCCAGCCTCGGTACCTGCGCTTTAGCAGGCCAAAGGTAACCTAAAGTATGTTGCAATTACTTGGCAATTACTTGACAATTACTTGCAATTACTTGACAATTACTTGGCAATTATCATCTTTACTTTTTTATTACCACTTTCACATTTACTTAGCCAAATAATTATGGAAATAATTCCAGCTATCACTAAAATCTCCATAATTATTTAGAAATTATAAATAAAAAAATTCATTAGGCCAAAATATGTTTATATGTAAGTATTATATAAAAATCAAATAAGCGAAATTAAGGAAAAAATATATATTTCCAGCATGAGCCAAAAAACTTAGCTAAACAATTAATTTTATTAAATTATTAGCTATGCTTTATTGCTAATTCCATGTGGGGGGAAAAGTGTGATCCAACAGCCCAGTAATGTGGAGACGTGGTACAAAATACCGTTACGATGGAATAGAGAGAGATACATAAAGCATATCAATATATTAGACTAGTATGTGACTTCATAAAGCCCACTGCGTTGCCGAAAGGTCGTCAATAAAGGCTCCCATAATAACGCATTTGAGTCTCCCTTTCCATTCATGTAATGTGTTGAAAATAGTGACTTTTACAAGGGCAAAGACAACGAGATAAGTAAACAAGTGAGAAGTGAATGGCAAGAAATATAATAATATCCATAACCCGGGGCCAGCTGGTCCCTTGTATGGTAGACGGAAGTTGTAAACAAGGGCGGTAAATGAGGCAGTACAGGTACCAGTGCTCTCCCCCTGACAGTACAGGTACCAGTGCTCTCCCCCTGACAGTACAGGTACCAGTGCTCTCCCTGACAGTACAGGTACCAGTGCTCTCCCCCTGACAGTACAGGTACCAGTGCTCTCCCCCTGACAGTACAGGTACCAGTGCTCTCCCCCTGACAGTACAGGTACCAGTGCTCTCCCCCTGACAGTACAGGTACCAGTGCTCTCCCCCTGACAGTACAGGTACCAGTGCTCTCCCCCTGACAGTACAGGTACCAGTGCTCCCCTGACAGTACAGGTACCAGTGCTCTCCCCTGACAGTACAGGTACCAGTGCTCTCCCTCCCTGTACAGTACAGGTACCAGTGCTCTCCCCTGACAGTACAGGTACCAGTGCTCTCCCTGACAGTACAGGTACCAGTGCTCTCCCCCTGACAGTACAGGTACCAGTGCTCTCCCCCTGACAGTACAGGTACCAGTGCTCTCCCCCTGACAGTACAGGTACCAGTGCTCTCCCCCTGACAGTACAGGTACCAGTGCTCTCCCCCTGACAGTACAGGTACCAGTGCTCTCCCCCTGACAGTACAGGTACCAGTGCTCTCCCCCTGACAGTACAGGTACCAGTGCTCTCCCTGACAGTACAGGTACCAGTGCTCTCCCTGACAGTACAGGTACCAGTGCTCTCCCCTGACAGTACAGGTACCAGTGCTCTCCCTGACAGTACAGGTACCAGTGCTCTCCCTGACAGTACAGGTACCAGTGCTCTCCCCTGACAGTACAGGTACCAGTGCTCTCCCTGACAGTACAGGTACCAGTGCTCTCCCCTGACAGTACAGGTACCAGTGCTCTCCCCCTGACAGTACAGGTACCAGTGCTCTCCCCCTGACAGTACAGGTACCAGTGCTCTCCCCCTGACAGTACAGGTACCAGTGCTCTCCCTGACAGTACAGGTACCAGTGCTTCCCCTGACAGTACAGGTACCAGTGCTCTCCCCTGACAGTACAGGTGACCAGTGCTCTCCCCTGACAGTACAGGTACCAGTGCTCTCCCCCTGACAGTACAGGTACCAGTGCTCTCCCCCTGACAGTACAGGTACCAGTGCTCTCCCCCTGACAGTACAGGTACCAGTGCTCTCCCCCTGACAGTACAGGTACCAGTGCTCTCCCCCTGACAGTACAGGTACCAGTGCTCTCCCCCTGACAGTACAGGTACCAGTGCTCTCCCCTGACAGTACAGGTACCAGTGCTCTCCCTGACAGTACAGGTACCAGTGCTCTCCCCTGACAGTACAGGTACCAGTGCTCTCCCCCTGACAGTACAGGTACCAGTGCTCTCCCCCTGACAGTACAGGTACCAGTGCTCTCCCCCTGACAGTACAGGTACCAGTGCTCTCCCCCTGACAGTACAGGTACCAGTGCTCTCCCCCTGACAGTACAGGTACCAGTGCTCTCCCCTGACAGTACAGGTACCAGTGCTTCCCTGACAGTACAGGTACCAGTGTCCCGAGTCAGGTACCAGTGCTCTCCTGACAGTACAGGTACCAGTGCTCTCCCCCGACAGTACAGGTACAGTGCTTCCTGACAGTACAGGTACCAGTGCTCCCCTGACAGTACAGGTACCAGTGCTCTCCCCCTGACAGTACAGGTACCAGTGCTCTCCCCCTGACAGTACAGGTACCAGTGCTCTCCCCCTGACAGTACAGGTACCAGTGCTCTCCCCCTGACAGTACAGGTACCAGTGCTCTCCCCCTGACAGTACAGGTACCAGTGCTCTCCCCCTGAGTATATGTACCAGTGCTCTCCCCCTGACAGTAGAGATACCTAGGGTTGAAAATCCTAACTCTTAGTAAGCCACATAATCCTTGCCAATCTTCTTGATCTTGGGGCGGAAAGGGGAAGGGACGAAAGGGTAAGAGGAAGGGAAGAGGAGGGAAGGAAGGGAAGAGGTGAGGGGGGACAAAAAGTCCAGATTCATTTTCTTAACTATGAGGATAATTCACGTTATCAATGACTTTAGAGATCTCGCAGTCAGCATCATGATGGCTTCCTCTCTCTCTCTCTCTCTCTCTTCTCTCATTTTTCCTTGCTTTTTGCCTCCTAACCTTTCTCTTTATCCTTTCCTGCCCCCTCCTTTCTGAGTCTCCCTTCTTCCTTCAGTTACACCTCCGCCTCCGATTCTGTCACTTTTCTCCTCCATTACCGTCTCTCTCGCCTCCCCTTCTCTTCCCTGCCAATTAATCATGTTGTGCTGTCTTTCCCTCAGGGCTCCCTTACCTCTTTCCATTGATTTTCCTTAGGGGAAAGTACCAGCATCTTACCCCATGCTGCAAGAGTAATTAATGTACCTAACCTGATTTCCATTCTTCTGTCCCCTTCCTCATTACCCCCATTTCTCGTCACTCTTCTTCCTCTTCCTCCTTCAGCTCTTAGCTTACCAATCCTCATTATGTTTCTTATATTTCTCCCCTTCTTATCTTGCACGAGTGCAACTCCTCACTCTACGATGCCCACGAAACTAAGCAGACTTGACACTGACAACACAAATCAGTCACCATCACTGATACAGGAAAAAAATCTTTAACGTTTGACAGTTTTCTTGCATCTCCAGGACATCCTCGCCAGCTTGTCCTTCTGGACCGTAGGATCGGAGCGGCACAGTGTCCTACAGGAGGGAATAAAGTTACGGAATGTTGACTCTCCTCCGACAGGTGTAGTTAGACGACGATCGTTTCTCTCAGAGCAGCAGAGCTTCATCCCGTCAAACTGGCCTAGTGAAACTCGGGTTAGATATGACTGCTCACTCGGCACATAATTTCTTTTGACCAGCGTGCTGGAATCTGCATCAGGAGTGAGACGTTGGTACACAGTTGCCGAGGAATCTCACAGGTTTTCAACCTTCTTATCTCCGCTCGTAAAATATTGACGCTGAACGAGGAGGCACTAATTCCTGCCAACTGTCCAGGATACGCATCGGTTTCCATTTGCCTTTAAACTTTCCCTGGGGGAGAATATATGGCTGCTGAGACAAGCCATTCGTTGGGGAGAGACGAGTTACCAGTGACTGGTCACAGACTGGTCACAGACTGGTCACAAACTGGCCACAGACTGGTCACAGACATGCTGCCACATCTCGTGAACTTAATTGAGCCACAAGGGTTTACCGTTTCACATAAAGAAAAAGTCTAATAAAACGTTATTTTTATAAATCTATTTTATCATTATCTTCAATAATAACTTTACAATTTGATTTTATCAGAATTTCTTTGACCTTTGAGTTGTTTGAGCTATTTTTTTTATTACTCGGGAGAAAATATGTCGAAGTTCAGAAATAAAATTAGCATATCTTAGTACAAAACAGACGAACCCGGGTTCATTTCTGGGCAGTTGGCAACGTATAGGCCACTCTTTTTGCAACTTCTGCTCCATTTTTTCCCCACTTAACAGTAAATAGGGACCTAGATGTTAGGCGACTTGTGTGGGTGGCATCCTGGGGGAAGGGAGATTAGTAAGGGGTAGCACAGCTGAGGTTTAAAAGAGGTTTTAGTTGTAAATCCAGAGGTGTAAATAAAACACCAGGGGGGAGGGGGGATGTCGACGGTGTGAAAGTTTTCTACGGCAATTGTCGTAAGTTTAGTTTCATGCAATCGTACTTTTATTATGAATTCTTTAATATAAGGTGAAGAGAGAGAGTGAGAGTGAGTGGAGTGAGCGAGTGAGTGTACTCACCTAGTTGTGGTTGCAGGGGTCGAGTCATAGCTCCTGGTGTGTGTGTGTGTGTGATCACACGTTGGTGTGGCTGGGTCTGTCCAACATAGGGCCTCTACAGTGCCCCTACACAGTGCCTCTACACACCATAAAGAGGGAGACAAACATATTCCCAGCAGCGGAAGTTGTGTGGTAATGGTTGTAGACAGAGCCAGTGGCGGCAGCTGAGGTTAGTGGCGCTGCACCCTCAGTACACCAGGGAGGCTCAACCATCCCTCCACCGACCTCCTCCGACCTTCAACCTCCTAGGCCTCCCCACCAGACCTCCACCTGTCTACTACCCGACCTTCACCCACATCGCATCCCAGATGTACACCGTGCGTCTTCTAACGCATTAAACTGAGTCAATTTCTGAATGTTTTCGGAATACAGAACCTTTAATTTTTCGTTTCAGGTTTGAATGTAAAAGATGTATATTTATCCAACATTTTTTTATATTATTATTATTATTAAAAACATGTTCTAAACCTTTATTGGTCATACAGCTCACCAAAAATGAAAAAAAATAATAAAAAAAAATGGGTAAGGCATGTCTGGCAGTGGGGTTTCTCAGAGATAATGCACAGCGTTCAAATCTGCACGCAAATCACTCATGGTCAAACATAGGACGGGTCCTAGGGAGCATAGGGAAGAGGAATATGCATCTATTCCGCCCCTCCCCTACCATTACCTTCAAGCCACAACCCCCATCCCCATCTTCCAAAAACAGATCCAACATTCCGTCACCCTCAAGTGATAGTAACTCCAGCTCTACCTCGACGATACCTTTCAAACTTCCACAGCTGGTGAACCATTGTTGGAATACTTGACGATATCTTCCTTGCTTTACTAAAGTCTCCCAGCTCAGGCTGATGATAGAGTTCAACACCTCGTATGAGCGCATCCTGTATGATGGAATTTAACATGAGAAACCTATTAAGCTTTAGTTCCCACTGCGTAACTAACACAGTGTATCACACTAATTTTGCATCCAATATTGCTAAATAAAAAAAAAATCATTAATCCTTTTACCTTCACACTCGGTCCACCGTAACTCATCGCGTGGTACACGAACATTAAGTGTTTGTCTGATAAGAACGGTTATAATAATAACCATGAATTTTAAAGGGGGGTAGACTGGTAAGCCAGCGGAAGGCCTCTGTCAGATGACCAAAAGCTCCGGAGGTGGGTCATCATATAACTAAGACCCGCACCAGGAAACACTTGTCCTGTTACCTGGCCAATCTTACCTAATCTCACCTCTTTGTCACTGAGCTCAAAGAAACGATGATGGGACAACCACACAGACAACAGTGGTAGTAGACAAGACCTCTGGATCAAGATCACTCTCTCCCTTCCGGCCGGGTAAAGGACAGGGAGCAAGAAATGGAACAAATGGAGAAGCTCTTCCAATCTGGAGAGAACTGGAATTACTAAGAGGGATGAAAATGGGAAGCGATGAGGCATAATCAGACAACATAAGAAAAATAACAAAATGGATCCAAAATGGCCGTTCTTCTCATCAACAGCCCAGCCTCAACCAGTAGATTACTCTATCTTCCCCCAGTATATTACTCTCCGAAGAATACATCTACAACCAAACTCAAGCAGTAGAAGACTCCCCTAAAATATGACCAAACCAACGCTGCGGTAATAGACATGGTAGATGGCTTAGTAACATTGGCTGACAGGATATCTGAACTACTAATCACAGGCAATTTCAACTCCGATTGTAATGACCGGAATCAGAGAAACCCACACCGGGGGACACATCATTCTAGCAACACTAAATTCTTGGTCACAACAATAAATCTCTAAACACCTAACCCAAGGTGAATGGCCCAAATATTACTTTCTTTTTCCCTGCCTCTCCCTTTACACCCTCATCCTGTATCCCCAATTTATCCTGTCCTCATTCCTCTTCTTTCCCCCTTACCTGCTACCAGACCTCTGGCCTTCACTGCTCGGACAGTGTACTCGACAAATGGAGAATAATGAAATAACTAAAGAGGAAGTAAAGAAATTACTTCTGCATAGAGAGAAGAAAAACAGAAACCATTTGGGATGTCACTAAGTAATGTGCAGAAGAATTATGCTTTTCACTTACGATTTTTTTTTTAAAGAATTTCACTGCAAGAGGGTAAATTGTCAGATAAATTCTGCCAATATTTATAATAGAAGACAAGGAATACTTTTAAACCAGAGACCAGCGTCACTGAAAAGCGTCGAGGTAAAAATATTAAAAAAAAAAAACATTTGAGGCGAATAGACAAAATACTTTAAAAATCAAATTAAAAAACTTACTAATAAACAATTCGGTTTCCGGTCTGCAAAATCACTTAAGATCAAATCAGTCACACAATTAGAATAGAGTTGTGGAAATTGTTCAAGAAACTGATAAGTCTGATTGTATTTATCTAGACTAAGAAATCTATTCTGAGTTACGATGAAAGGCTAAAAGCGCTAATGATGCCCACGCTGGCTGATAGCAGGAACTGAACAGATAAGATAACCACATACAAAAACTGTAAGACACGAAAAAATAGATAAAGAAGATATTTTAGCACCGCCAAGAGGAATAACAGGAGACCACAGTTGTAAACTGAGGGGGAAAAAAAAAAAGGTCGAGCCGAAGGGATACGGGAAAAAATTCTTCTCAGCGTATTTGATACAGAAATAGCTTAAGATAGGGCATCAACCATTAGAAATTAAAAAAATATATATGTCGTGCCGAATAAGTAAAACTTGCCATTTTGGCTTAAATAGCAACGCACTTCTTGCTGAATACGGCAAGCGAAAATTTGTGTAGCTTTGCTTCTGCAGTTACAAATAGGTAACTACAAATAGGAAAGTTCAAACAAGTACCTACAGATAGGTAATTACACGTCTATAGAATTCTCTTCCATCTGCACAGTATACTGCCATGACTTCCCAGCTCCATTTCCATGTAAACAGCTGCTGCAAATAATCATTTTTTGCTTCTCTCTCGCAATAAACCAACAAAAACATCCAATTTGCATTTCCAATTGGTGATTTTTATGCACTTTACAGTTCACTAGACTCGGATGGTTGGCTGTTTGACTTTTAACGTTTACGTGAAGGATTTTCCTCAGAAACGTGCATGTGTGTGTGTGTGTGTGTGTGTGTGTGTGTATGTGAGAGAGAGAGAGAGAGAGAGAGAGAGAGAGAGAGACTGACTTAACAGAGCTAATTCAGAAAAGGAAGACTCGAGAACCCCGAGAGATGTACCGTCCACAATAACAGTTCAATAATACAATAGAGGAAAACCCACAAAGTTACCAGTGCACCGGGACAATAAAATGGCATTCCCAGATATTGGTGGCACTGCGGGATGTCATTAAAGCCAGAGAGCCAAGTTATGTTGACAAGCAGGATGGGGAGGGGGTAGGGGGAAGAGGAGGAGGGCATGAACCATGGAAGTAGGGGGTGTCACATGAGCCTTGACAGCAGCGAAGAGGGGATGGACACATGAACCATGGCAGTAGGGAAAAGGGTGCCACATAAACCATGGCAGTAGGGAAGAGAGTGCCACATAAACCATGGCAGTAGGGAAGAGGGTGCCACATAAACCATGGCAGTAGGGAAGAGGGTGCCACATAAACCATGGCAGTCAGTATAGAGGGGGTGCCACAATCTATATAGTAGAAGAGATGCCACATTAATCATGGCAGTAGGGAAGAGGGTGCCACATTAACCATGGCAGAGAGGGTCAACTTCCACTGGGACTCCAACAGCAAGACGTTAGATGTTGTATCTTGATGTTAGATGTTGCATTACCAAGATGCTACAGTGCATTTGAAGTATTAGCATTGTGTTACCTGGGAAGCGCAAAGCCCATAAGGGTCACGCAGCTTCTGGGGCGCTGGAGAAAGATTAGTTTTGATCCATAGCTGTAAAATCCTCGCATCAGATGCAGTCTGTCCTCCTAACACCAACCTTGATAACATCAAAGATGAAGGTTTCAGTTAAGGTTGAAGGTTTCAGTTAAGGTTGAAGGTTTCAGTTAAGGTTGAAGGTTTCAGTTAAGGTTGAAGGTTTCAGTTAAGGTTGAAGGTTTCAGTTAAGGTTGAAGGTTTCAGTTAAGGTTGAAGGTTTCAGTTAAGGTTGAAGGTTTCAGTTAAGGTTGAAGGTTTCAGTTAAGGTTGAAGGTTTCAGTTAAGGTTGAAGGTTTCAGTTAAGGTTGAAGGTTTCAGTTAAGGTTGAAGGTTTCAGTTAAGGTTGAAGGTTTCAGTTAAGGTTGAAGGTTTCAGTTAAGGTTGAAGGTTTCAGTTAAGGTTGAAGGTTTCAGTTAAGGTTGAAGGTTTCAGTTAAGGTTGAAGGTTTCAGTTAACGTTGAAGGTTTCAGTTAACGTTGAAGGTTTCAGTTAATGTTGAAGGTTTCAGTCAACAATGAAGGTTTCAGTCAACAATAAAGTTTTCAGTCAACGTTGAAGGCTTCAGTTAACGTTGAAGGTTTCAGTTAAGTCGAAGGTTTCAGTTAAGGTTGAAATTCAGTTAACGTCAAGTTCAGTTTAAGTAATGGGTTGAGCCAACAATGAGGCAGTCAACAATAAGTTTCCAACGTTGAAGGCTTCAGTTAACGTTGAAGGTTTCAGTTAACGTCGAAGGCTTCAGTTAACGAGTTAAAAACATATAAATCCAAAATTACAGTTTAAAAAATGAGGACTAAATGACGCCTGACACAGCAGCAGCTCTGAAGATCATGTATCCAAAAGTAAACAACAGTGTTAATATTAATAAGCGTTTAGTGTTTATAAGCGTTTAAGTGTTTACAAGCTTTTAATAAGCGCCTAATAAGTATTATTATGCGTTTAATGAGTTCTTATAAGCGTTTAATAAGTGCTTAATAAGTATTAATATGCGTTTAATGAGTGCTTATAAGCGTTTAATAAGCGCTTAATAAGTATTAACATACTTTAATATTAATAAGTAATAAGCGTTAATAAATATTTAACACGTGTTAATAAACTTTAAAAGTGTTAAAAAACATCGAATACGTGTTAATAAGCGTTTAATAATTGTTAATTTTAATAAACACTTGCTTGCAATATCTGTATTTAAAAAAGGTGAACTTTAAAGTGAAAGTTACCAAAAATGTGACCCAACTTGCGTGCTGGGGCTTCACCTGGCCGGCACGGCCAGTGCTGGGGCTTCACCTGGCCGGCACGGCCAGTGCTGGGGCTTCACCTGGCCGGCACGGCCAGTGCTGGGGCTTCACCTGGCCGGCACGGCCAGTGCTGGGGCTTCACCTGGCCGGCACGGCCAGTGCCAGTGTAATTCACCTAGCCAGCACGGCCAGTGCTAGGTTTCAGCACCCTGGTCAGCATCTAGAGCTCAGTGCTGGGGCTTCACCTGGCCGGCACGGCCAGTGCTGGGGCTTCACCTAGCCAGCACGGCCAGTGCTGGGGCTTCACCTAGCCAGCACGGCCAGTGCTGGGGCTTCACCTAGCCAGCACGGCCAGTGCTGGGGCTTCACCTAGCCAGCACGGCCAGTGCAGGGGCTTCACCTAGCCAGCACGGCCAGTGCTGGGGCTTCACCTAGCCGCACGGCCAGTGCGGGGCTTCACCTAGCCAGCACGGCCAGTGCAGGGCTTCACCTAGCCAGCACGGCCAGTGCGGGGCTTCACCTAGCCGGCACGGCCAGTGCAGGGGCTTCACCTAGCCGGCACGGCCAGTGCAGGGGCTTCACCTAGCCGGCACGGCCAGTGCTGGGGCTTCACCTAGCCGGCACGGCCAGTGCTGGGGCTTCACCTAGCCGGCACGGCCAGTGCAGGGGCTTCACCTAGCCGGCACGGCCAGTGCAGGGGCTTCACCTAGCCGCACGGCCAGTGCAGGGGCTTCACCTAGCCAGCACGGCCAGTGCGGGGCTTCACCTAGCCAGCACGGCCAGTGCGGGGCTTCACCTAGCCGGCACGGCCAGTGCTGGGGCTTCACCTAGCCGGCACGGCCAGTGCTGGGGCTTCACCTAGCCGGCACGGCCAGTGCTGGGGCTTCACCTAGCCGGCACGGCCAGTGCTGGGGCTTCACCTAGCCGGCACGGCCAGTGCTGGGGCTTCACCTAGCCGCACGGCCAGTGCTGGGGCTTCACCTAGCCGCACGGCCAGTGCTGGGGCTCACCTAGCCAGCACGGCCAGTGCTGGGGCTTCACCTAGCCAGCACGGCCAGTGCTGGGGCTTCACCTAGCCAGCACGGCCAGTGCTGGGGCTTCACCTAGCCAGCACGGCCAGTGCTGGGGCTTCACCTAGCCAGCACGGCCAGTGCTGGGGCTTCACCTAGCCAGCACGGCCAGTGCTGGGGCTTCACCTAGCCAGCACGGCCAGTGCTGGGGCTTCACCTAGCCAGCACGGCCAGTGCTGGGCTTCACCTAGCCAGCACGGCCAGTGCTGGGGCTTCACCTAGCCAGCACGGCCAGTGCTGGGGCTTCACCTAGCCAGCACGGCCAGTCTGAGGCTTCCCTAGCCAGCACGGCCAGTGCGGGGCTTCACCTAGCCAGCACGGCCAGTGCTGGGGCTTCACCTAGCCAGCACGGCCAGTGCGGGGCTTCACCTAGCCAGCACGGCCAGTGCGGGGCTTCACCTAGCCAGCACGGCCAGTGCTGGGGCTTCACCTAGCCAGCACGGCCAGTGCGGGGCTTCACCTAGCCAGCACGGCCAGTGCTGGGGCTTCACCTAGCCAGCACGGCCAGTGCTGGGGCTTCACCTAGCCAGCACGGCCAGTGCTGGGGCTTCACCTAGCCAGCACGGCCAGTGCTGGGGCTTCACCTAGCCAGCACGGCCAGTGCTGGGGCTTCACCTAGCCGGCACGGCCAGTGCTGGGGCTTCACCTAGCCAGGGACGGCCAGTGCTGGGGCTTCACCTAGCCAGGGACGGCCAGTGCTGGGGCTTCACCTAGCCAGCACGGCCAGTGCTGGGGCTTCACCTAGCCAGCACGGCCAGTGCTGGGGCTTCACCTAGCCAGCACGGCCAGTGCTGGGGCTTCACCTAGCCAGCACGGCCAGTGCTGGGGCTTCACCTAGCCAGCACGGCCAGTGCTGGGGCTTCACCTAGCCAGCACGGCCAGTGCTGGGGCTTCACCTAGCCAGCACGGCCAGTGCTGGGGCTTCACCTAGCCAGCACGGCCAGTGCTGGGGCTTCACCTAGCCAGCACGGCCAGTGCAGGGGCTTCACCTAGCCAGCACGGCCAGGTGCGGGCTTCACCTAGCCAGCACGGCCAGTGCGGGGCTTCACCTAGCCAGCACGGCCAGTGCTAGGGGCTTCACCTAGCCAGCACGGCCAGTGCAGGGGCTTCACCTAGCCAGCACGGCCAGTGCTGGGGCTTCACCTAGCCAGCACGGCCAGTGCTGGGGCTTCACCTAGCCAGCACGGCCAGTGCTGGGGCTTCACCTAGCCAGCACGGCCAGTGCTGGGGCTTCACCTAGCCAGCACGGCCAGTGCTGGGGCTTCACCTAGCCAGCACGGCCAGTGCTGGGGCTTCACCTAGCCAGCACGGCCAGTGCTGGGGCTTCACCTAGCCAGCACGGCCAGTGCTGGGGCTTCACCTAGCCAGCACGGCCAGTCAGTGCTGGGGCTTCACCTAGCCAGCACGGCCAGTGCTGGGGCTTCACCTAGCCAGCACGGCCAGTGCTGGGGCTTCACCTAGCCAGCACGGCCAGTCAGTGCTGGGGCTTCACCTAGCCAGCACGGCCAGTCAGTGCTGGGGCTTCACCTAGCCAGCACGGCCAGTCAGTGCTGGGGCTTCACCTAGCCAGCACGGCCAGTCAGTGCTGGGGCTTCACCTAGCCAGCACGGCCAGTGCTGTGGCTTCACCTAGCCAGCACGGCCAGTGCTGTGGCTTCACCTAGCCAGCACGGCCAGTGCTGTGGCTTCACCTAGCCAGCACGGCCAGTGCTGTGGCTTCACCTAGCCAGCACGGCCAGTCAGTGCTGGGGCTCCACCTAGCCAGCACGGCCAGTGTTGGGGCTTCACCTATCCAGCATGGCCAGTCAGTGCTGGGGCTTCACTTGGCCAGCATGGCCAGTCAGTGCTGGGGCTTCACCTGGCCAGTAGTTCAACGTGAACAAACATTTTCTCTGCATTGGCTAATTCCAGGTAGGAAATAATAAAAGAATCGTGTGTTGGCTAATAAGTTTATCTTCGACCTCCGGCACGCAGTAATGGAATTACCAGGGTGCCATGCTGAGCTCAGTTATTAATGGTGCCTCTACTGACGAGCAGTGATTGAAGCATTGAAATATGAAGAATAAGTTTTAGAATTTGATTCATGCGCAATAACATACACACACACACACACATACACACAAACACTCACATACACACACACACACACATGGCAGAGTGTATAACCCAACACAGAATAGGAGGAGGCCAAGACAAAAATATGATTAGAGCAATGGGTGATACACTAGCTGAGGTGGCAAGAAGCGCTCACATGGGCAGGGCAAAGTTACTACTTGAGGGTGACTTCAATCACAAGGAAATTTACTGGGAAAACCTGGAGCCACATGGAGGGCCAGAAACGTGGAGGGCTAGGACGTTGGAGGTGGTACTGGAAAACCTCATGCATCAACATGTTAGGGACACTACCAAAGAGAGAGAAGAGGACAACCCAGCAAGACTGGACCTCATATTCACCTTAAGTAGTCATACATTGAGGACATCACTTATGACAGACCCCTTAGAGCTAGTTATCACGTGACCATGAGTTTCGAATACATAGTAGAGTTACAAATGGAGAGGGAAGCAGGAAGAGTAGGATGGAAGAAACCAAACTACAAAAGAGGGACTACACAGCCAAAACTAAGTGTACTAGAGAATGGAAAAAATATAGAAGACAAAGGTCCCAGGAAAATAAGGAGATTAGTCGAAGAGCCAGAAATGAATATGCACAGATAACGAGAGAGGCCCAGCGACAATACGAACATGACATAGCATTGAAAGCCAAGTCTGACAGCTGTTGTACAGAGGAAAACAACAGCTCAAGGACCAGGTAATCATACTGAGGAAGGAAACGGGGAGTCCACAGGAAACGACCAAGAAGTATGTGAAGAGCTCAACGTGAGATTTAAGGAATTATTTTTGGTGGAGACAGAAACAACTCCGGCAAGCCGGAATGGTAGGGTACACCAACAAGTGCTGGACACAATACACACCCGAGTAGGAGGTGGAGAGGCTACTAAGTGAACTGGATACCTCAAAGGCGGTGGGACTGGACACCTCTCCATGGGTCTTGAGAGAGGGAACAGAGGCACTGTGTATCCCACTAACAAGAATCTTCAACACATCTATCGAAACAGGACTACCTAAGGTGTGGAAGACAGCAAATATAGTCCTAATTTTTAAGAAAGGAGCCAGAAATGCAGCATTAAATTACAGACGAGCGTCACTGACATGTATAGTATGCAAAGTCATGGAGAAGATTGTCAGGAGAAGAGTGGTTGAGCCCCTAGAAAGGAATGAGCCTATACACGACAACCAGCACGGTTTCAGGGAAGGGAGATACTGTGTCACAAACCTACTGGAGTTTAAGGACAAGGTGACATAAGACAAAAGAAAGAGAGAGGGGTGGTTAGATTGCATTTGTTTGTACTGCAAGAAGGCTTTTGACAGTTCCACACAGGAGATTAGTGCAAAAGCTAGAGGATCAGGCAGGTATAACAGGAAAGACATTGCAGTGGTTCAGAGAATATCTTACAGGAAAGCATCAACGAGTCATGGTACGTGACGAGGTGCTAGAGTGGGGGCTTGTAACGAGTGGGGTTCCACAGGGGTCAGTCTTAGGACCGGTGCTGTTTCTGGTATATGTGAATGACATGACGAAAGGGACAGACTCAGTGTCCCTGTTTGCAGACGATGTGAAGCTAATGAGGAGAATTCAATCGGATGAGGATCAGGCAGGATTACAAAGGAATCTGGATAGGCTGCAAGCCTGGTCCAGCAACTGGCCCTGGAGTTAAACCCCAACAAGTGCAAAGTCATGAAGGACAAAGAAGACCGCAGACAGAGTACAGGCTAGAGGGCCAAAGACTGCAAACCTCACTCAAGGAAAAGGATCTTGGGGTGAGTATAATACCGTGCATATCTCAAGAGGCGCACTTCATCCAAATAACTGCTGCAACATATGGGCGCCTGGCAATCTTAAGAATAGCGTTCCGACACCTCAGTAAGTAATCGTTCAAGACTGTACACGGTATATGTCAGGCGCATATTGGAGTGTGCAGCACCAGTTTGGAACCCACACCTGGTGAAGAAATTAGAGGTATAAATGTTTGCAACAAGACTAGCCCCAGAGCTAAGGGGTATGTCCTAGGAGGAGAGGTTAAGGGAAATCGACCTGACAACAATGGAGGACCAGAGGAATAGGGGTGAGATGATAACGACATATAAAATACTGAGAGGAATTGGCAAGGTGAATTGGGACAGGGTGTTCCAGAGAGGGAACACAGACACAAGGGGTCACAACTGAAGTTGAAGACTCAGATGAGTCACAGGAATGTTAGGAAGTATTTCTTCAGTCATAGAGTTGTCAGGAAGTGGAATAGTCTGGGCAGTGGTGTAGTGGAGGCAGGATCTATACATAGGTATGATAAAGCTCATGGAACAGGGAGAGTGTGGACCTAGTGGTGACCAGTGAAGAGGCGGGGCCAGGAGCTATGACTGGACCCCTGCAACAGCAATTAGGTGAAAATTGGGTGAGTACACACACACACACAAACACACACTGTCTTAATATTCTATTCTATTTAGCTCAAAAGTCATGAGGTAAACCTTTGAACTTCTTGTTTTAATTCTGCTGTCTGTGTGTTTGATGAAGTGTGTGCTCAGGTGTTCAACACTGTTGAAGTTCTCGGTTTCAAGTTGATGTGTCTCGGGTGTTAATGTTGAGTAGTGTCTCGGGTGTTCACACGTGTTGAGTAGTGTCTCGGTGTTCACACGTGTTGAGTAGTGTCTCGGTGTTCACACGTGTTGAGTAGTGTCTCGGGTGTTCACACGTGTTGAGTAGTGTCTCGGGTGTTCACACGTGTTGAGTAGTGTCTCGGGTGTTCACACGTGTTGAGTAGTGTCTCGGGTGTTCACACGTGTTGAGTAGTGTCTCGGGTGTTCACACGTGTTGAGTAGTGTCTCGGGTGTTCACACGTGTTGAGTAGTGTCTCGGGTGTTCACACGTGTTGAGTAGTGTCTCGGTGTTACACGTGTTGAGTAGTGTCTCGGGTGTTCACACGTGTTGAGTAGTGTCTCGGTGTTCACACGTGTTGAGTAGTGTCTCGGTGTTCACACGTGTTGAGTAGTGTCTCGGGTGTTCACACGTGTTGAGTAGTGTCTCGGTGTTCACGTGTGAGTAGTGTCCGGTGTTCACACGTTGAGTAGTGTCTCGGGTGTTCACACGTGTTGAGTAGTGTCTCGGGTGTTCACACGTGTTGAGTAGTGTCTCGGTGTTCACACGTGTTGAGTAGTGTCTCGGGTGTTCACACGTGTTGAGTAGTGTCTCGGGTGTTCACACGTGTTGAGTAGTGTCTCGGGTGTTCACACGTGTTGAGTAGTGTCTCGGGTGTTCACACGTGTTGAGTAGTGTCTCGGTGTTCACACGTGTTGAGTAGTGTCTCGGGTGTTCACACGTGTTGAGTAGTGTCTCGGGTGTTCACACGTGTTGAGTAGTGTCTCGGGTGTTCACACGTGTTGAGTAGTGTCTCGGGTGTTCACACGTGTTGAGTAGTGTCTCGGGTGTTCACACGTGTTGAGTAGTGTCTCAGGTGTTCACACGTGCTTAGTAGTGTCTCAGGTGTTCACACGTGCTTAGTAGTGTCTCAGGTGTTCACACGTGCTTAGTAGTGTCTCAGGTGTTCACACGCTTAGTAGTGTCTCAGGTGTTCACACGTGCTTAGTAGTGTCTCAGGTGTTCACACGTGCTTAGTAGTGTCTCAGGTGTTCACACGTGCTTAGTAGTGTCTCAGGTGTTCACACGTGCTTAGTAGTGTCTCAGGTGTTCACACGTGTTTAGTAGTGTCTCAGGTGTTCACACGTGTTTAGTAGTGTATCAGGTGTTCACACGTGTTTAGTAGTGTATCAGGTGTTCACACCTGAGACACGTTGATAAAGTGAGGCTGATAACAGAGTATATGACCATAGAACATTCAACATGAACAGTCACTCTGTAGACTCATAACTGACAAAGTGGACAGAGACAGAATGTTCCAGAGATGGGACACAGCAACAAGGGGTCACAGTTGGAAGTTGAAGACTCAGATGAATCACAGGGATGTTAGGAAGTATTTCTTCAGTCACAGAGTGGTCGGGAAGTGGAATAGTTTAGGAAGCGATGTAGTGGAGGCAGGCTCCATACATAGCTTTAAGCAGAGGTATGATAAAGCTCATGGCGCAGGGAGTGAGACCCAGTAGCGGCCAGTGAAGAGGCGGGGCCAGGAGTTGTGACTCGACCCCTGCAACCCCAACTAGGTGAGTACACACACACACACACACGCGCGCGCGCGCGCAATAAAAACATTGATAAAATTAGAAACAATGAAAGTTACGAACTAGAATAAAACGCTCAACACAAATAAGTTTCAACAACCAGCATCAGTTAAAAATTCCTTTTAATTATTAATGTTAAAAGACTTCCCTAAAAGTTTCCCGAGAGAGACATACAATAGAACAATAAATTAAATGAAAAACAATGCAAGATATAATGGCCTTTCTTACCCAGAAATGCGGGAAAATTCCTGAAAGACTCGACTACACACAAGAGAGAGAAGGTTCAAACCAACGCATGGTTCCACAAGCAATATATGGAAGGAAAAACGTAAAACAAATTGACATATAAAGAAATATAGTAAAAGAGGGACGGAAGCAAGCAGAGAATAGTACAGCATGGCCAGCCATCAATACCTTGAAATAGAAAGGGCACATAACAAATATTACCATCACGTTCCCAACTACTGGATTGTTACAAGAGTTGTAAGGGGCGAGTGCTTGATTAGTCCTCCCGCTTCCCTTCTACTCATCTATTTTGCCCTCAATCTTTTCACGTCAGTATATACTCACTAATTTCCTTTCATTACATCATTTCCAGGTCTCTTGTTATCCAGGGATATAACAAGAACAAGAGGGCATGGTTAAAAAAACACGCACACGAACAAACAAAACACACACACGAACAAGCAAAACACGCACACGAACAACAAACACGCAAGCAAAACACAGAACAAGCAAAACACACAGAGAACAACAACACAAACAAGCAAAACACACACACAGAAAAACGAGAAAACACACACAAACAAGCAAAACACACACGAAGGAAAACACACACAAACAAGCAAAACACACACGAACAAGCAAACACACACACGAACAAGCAAAACACACACACGAACAAGCAAAACACACACACGAACAAGCAAAACACACACACGAACAAGCAAAACACACACGAACAAGCAAAACACACACACGAACAAGACAAAACACACACACGAACAAGCAAAACACACACACGAACAAGCAAAACACACACACGAACAAACAAAACACACACACGAACAAGCAAACACACACACGAACAAACAAAACACACACACGAACAAGCAAAACACACACACGAACAAGCAAAACACACACACGAACAAGCAAAACACACACACGAACAAGCAAAACACACACACGAACAAGCAAAACACACACGAACAAGCAAAACACACACACGAACAAGCAAAACACACACACGAACAAGCAAAACACACACACGAACAAGCAAAACACACACACGAACAAGCAAAACACACACACGAACAAGCAAAACACACACACGAACAAGCAAAACACACACACGAACAAGCAAAACACACACACGAACAAGCAAAACACACGAACAAGCAAAACACACACGAACAAGCAAAACACACACGAACAAGCAAAACACACACGAACAAGCAAAACACACACACCACTCTGGAGTCTCATCTACATACACACACCCATCTTTCTCAGCTTAAGGAACATTTGTCGGAGGTGGGGGCGAAGAGCCGGCCGAGTGGAGCACAGCGGGACCTTTACAACTCGTGCAAGTGTAGATAAATTTAAGAGCGAGCTCAGTGTGCTATGCTAACCAGAGACAAAATGTCTGGTGAAATCACACTGAAGACGGAGTGGAGGGTGGAGTGTGCCCGCGAGAGAGCGTAGGCGACACCACCAGGAATTAGGAAGGTATTTTGGATTCAAATGGCGTATTGTCGACAAAAGTGGAGGAAATACAGGATATAGAACAAGCTTTTATTGAGACAATGTTTCTCTCTCTCTTTGCGGAGCTTTGACCAGATAGATCTCTATAAAAAAGAAACGTTCTTCAATTTTAAAGTAAGGTCGGCAACCTGTGCATTGAATCACATCAATAAGGATAAGTGGGGATGTTATATCACGGTGTCCACTCAGCTACTGACAGAGTGATGGTGAATGTGCTTCCTCTCTCACGTCGCCACCTTGGTGAGAAACGATCGATGTGGCAACAAAAAGAAAATAGACTGAAACCGAGCTCAGATGTGAAGAAAAAAATGCCGTTCCTCACGTCGCCCTGAATCAGGTGGAAAATCTTCCCCCTCCTGGTGTAGTCGCACGAAGCGCTAAACCCTTAGGGATGAAATGGGAAGTGATCAGGTGTGATCCAGGCAAAGGGAGAGGGTTAACTCCAGTTTCCCGGACCAAGAGCACTTAAAAAATATCAGCCCCCGGTTCCCCTAGCATTCCACGCAGCGTGAGGAATGTTCTCAGTCAACCCAACACCGCGTCATTACTGCCGGCGGAAATTTCTTGTTTTCTCTGGTATGCGGCATTTCTCATTGTGGCGAAAATTCCAATTTATTCTGCCTTGCAGTTTTAAGGTGTGCAGAAAATTCCTAGTTTTCTCAGATTACTAGTTTCAAGAGGTTCCTAGTTTTCCCAAGAGATTCCTAGTTTCCCCAGAATGTTCTTTGTGTTTTTCCACCAGTGGATAAATATTTCATCAAAAGAATCCCATTTTCACAGATTCCAGTTCGCTTTCAAGATTCCCACTTTCTCAGAAGATTCCTATATTCTCAGAAAATTCCTGTTTCCTGCCCTGATTCCCATATATCCTGCGTCGCGTGATGCGTGTGTGCAGAAAATTCCTCTCTCTCCTGCATGAGGAATTCCCAGGCACCGAAGATTCCCATTTCCTTCGTGAAGTGGAATTCAGAGACGTATAAAATTCTTGTTTTGCATGTGCAGTGTCTGCTGCTGCTGCTGCTGCTGCTACTTCTGCTCATCACTGCTGAGGTTCCCTGCTGCTGCTGCTGCTGCTGCTGCTGCTGAGGTTCCTACTGCTGAGGTTCCTACTGCTGAGGTTCCTCCTGCTGCTGAGGTTCCTACTGCTGCTGAGGTTCCTACTGCTGAGGTTCTTCCTGCTGCTGCTGCTGCTGCTGCTGCTGCTGCTGAGGTTCCTGCTGCTGCTGCTGCTGCTGAGGTTCCTGCTGCTGCTGAGGTTCCTGCTGCTGCAGCTTCTGAGGTTCCTGCTGGTGCTGAGGTTCTTCCTGCTGCTGCTGAGGTTTCTCCTCCTGCTGCTGCTGAGGTTTCTCCTCCTGCTGCTGCTGAGGTTTCTCCTCTGCTGCTGCTGAGGTTTCTCCTCCTGCTGCTGCTGAGGTTCCTGCTGCTGCTGCTGCGGTTCTTCCTGCTGCTGCTGAGGTTCCTGCTGCTGCTGAGGTTCTGCTGCTGCTGCTGAGGTTCCTGCTGCTGCTGCTGAGGTTCCTCCTGCTGCTGCTGAGGTTCCTCCTGCTGCTGCTGAGGTTCCTCCTGCTGCTGCTGAGGTTCCTCCTGCTGCTGCTGAGGTTCCTCCTGCTGCTGCTGAGGTTCCTCCTGCTGCTGCTGAGGTTCCTCCTGCTGAGGTTCTTCCTGCTGCTGCTGAGGTTCCTGCTGCTGCTGCTACTACTGCTGCTGATGTTGTTGTTGTTGTTGTGTTGCTGTTCTTCCCAGTAACCAGCCTCCACGTGCTCCACATATCACCCTGGCCTTTTCTTTGTGGCTGAAATCTCCCGTGATTAGTGTTATTAGTCATGAGCGGGGGTGGGGTGTTAAAGCTGTAGGGGTTATACAGCGCCCTGGATGGATGGAGAGGGGAGGGGAAGAATGGGACGCATTCAAACCTGGACTAGAGCATTGGTCCAGTTCTCGTCAAAGAACCTCCCTTGAGGGTGAGTCCCATGATTAGCAGCTTTTCTATAGTCAGGTGAATTCTCGTCACTGTCGCTGTGTCATAAAAAACTGTTTTGTCTACATATTCCTGTCTTGGTTTGCTTTTGTTTAGTAGTGGATCGTATATCATTGCCAGTACTATCACGAGTCCTGTGGTCTTAAATGTATCATTGTAGCTGTTGGACTCTCTTATGTGCGCCTCTCTCTTATCTCCTTAGAATTCCGCTGGTTTATGATCGATAGTACGATTCCTACTGCACTCCTGAGTTCCATTCCTCAGTATTTGATATCCTGCCGGGAATAATGCATCTTATCCCACTTGTGTCTCCGTGAGAGTTATGATGTCTGGGGTTGCCTCTGATATTCATTCATTTCGTTCGTCGCTCCTCCGAAATTCAGTTTCTTCTCAAATTATGTACTTTGAAATTGCTTTCGTCTACGTTCCAGTTCGTGTGGGACTGGGATAAGCCGGAATAACTGGGGATGGAGTGAATGGAGGCTATGGGAGGGATTCATGGGGATTTAGGGTGTTGTAAATATTGAGTCGACGCTCGTGTGTACGTGTTCGCGTGCTCGTGTTTGTGGGACCATCCGTCGTGCGTCCTTTTCCAGGAGTCTCCGCCCTGGAAGAGACGCGGGAGCGAGGAAAAACAAAGTTGGAATGGAGGGACCCGCTTTGTACCGCTAACAGCAAGCGTCATTTTTACACTTCAAGGAGATGGAGTGGACATTTTGAGAGAGAGAGAAAGAGGAGAATGTTTGTGTCTGTGTTTACGTAGCTTAATATGAGGAGACTAAGCGTGACTTTATTCCGTCACATCTACTTGTGAACTCAAAATACAGTGTGGTGTTAACCTCTCCTAAAACCTGTTCGTAGCTCATGATTTTACTATCCTTAAACAATAGAGACATTTACTGATGTTTCCTTTACTCACTTGGTTTATCACCTTTCATCTCTTGTCCTTGATCCCTACTGTACTCAGCTATATCTAGCTTCAAGGGTCGAGTCTCGGCTCCTGGTCCTGCCTCCGTATTAGAAGTTTCGGAGTTCACTTCCCGTCCTTGGCTGTCTATCCTGTGAGATCAGGTCGATGAGTGAGAATTTCTGTGCTCCAGAACTTTATCTCCTTTTGCTGGGGAGTTCCTCAATTTGCAATTGCTTTCTGAGCTCAGCTGTTTGTCCTGTCTCCATCGCCAACCCCTCTGCGAATTTTTCTGTTTAGTTGTAGACTTAGTTCATGGTTTATCTGCAGGAACACGACTCCCATCTTTATTCAGTCAGACCATGTGATCCTCCAGTGTTGTTGTCCTTCTTACATGGCTATAAAGCAGCTTCAGCTCAGACTTTGTATTGTCACTCTTTTCTTACCCTTGTTTACTTATTTCAGACTCCTTAACTCCCTCTTTTTCTGTTATTGGGTGTTATATATTTTCGACATGCTTATCAGTCCTCGGTGTTGTATGTTATTAGCTGACGGAGGATCGAGCCTCCACAAAACCTTGTGCCAAATAACTCTCACAAGTTTACCCCTTCATGAAAAATCAATTGAATCTTTACTTTTGTTTCATATCGTTACCTGCTTACCCCTGATCCTCTCCGGATGGGGGAGAGAAACAGCCAGGCTGGTGCAGGTATTCTACGTGTGTCCACGGAAGTGTGTTACTGCACTTAGAGACGGCTCATCCTCGCTCGTGTTCTCTTATCCTGGTTCCATTCTCGGATACAGTGAACTGATATGACCTCTACAACGATCTGTGAGCAAGAGCACTGTTGCCATCACTAGACAGCGGTATGACTGCTGCGGTGGACCTTTGTACATGACGTCCTAATATGTTCTGGTAACACTAATAATAATACCACCACTACTTCTACAAGTACATGTACAAGGTATACAGGTCTAGCTGACATCAATGACATACTACTATATATAAAGCCGCTTGTTATGCAGAGCATTTCGGGCAAATTAGGTCAATTTTGTCCCAGGATGCGACCCACACCAGTCGACTAACACCAAGGTACCCATTATTACTGATGGGCGAACATAGACAACCGGTGTAAGGAAACACGCCCAATATTTCAACCCTCGCCGGGAATCGAACCCGGACACTCGGCGTGTGAAGCGAGAGCTTTTACCACCAGGCCACTGGCCACCATAGACCAAATAACAGTTAATGTATCAGTAATATTAGTTACTAATTCCTACATCATAGCTTGTGTTGTAGTTATCACTAATCTACACTTGGAAGAAATTGTTTATTACTGTAATAAGTTAACGGGGAAAGAGCTAAACCCGAGAGAGTCATACAGAGCTGGGGAACAGGAGGCAGTTTCTATCCAATGAAGGGGAAGGTGTATCCAAATTCCTTGAATCAAGAGCCCGTGAAAGGCACACTAGTAAATTGGATTGCTGATGAGGTTGGCCATATGTGGCCCCAGTGAACTTTCAGTGGCCGCAGCCGGAGCAAGAAGAGCCGCTTAGGCTAAATCAATTGCATATGCAGAGCTTATGCTATGTGATAGTCAGTGACCATTGAGTTACTAGTATTGCTAATTGAATTGGTTACTATTACTGCTTCGGACATCGTACAGGCGCTCTAAGCCCTTCGTGTTGCAGTACCAGAACAGATGTTCAACACCCGCTCGCTGCTTGTGTTCACCTAACACAAAGACAATACATATGCTTGCCTTTGTTCACCTGACCTCAGATCCCTAGTAACCTGCTATGTTCCACACGGCGGTGGCTTACCACACTCTACTGGTATCCTACCACACTCTACTGGTATCCTACCACACTCTACTGCTACCTTACCACACTCTACTGCTACCTTACCACACTCTACTGCTACCTTACCACACTCTACTGCTACCTTACCACACTCTACTGCTACCTTACCACACTCTACTGCTACCTTACCACACTCTACTGCTACCTTACCACACTCTACTGCTACCTTACCACACCTACTGCTACCTTACCACACTCTACTGCTACCTTACCACACTCTACTGCTACCTTACCACACTCTACTGCTACACCTTGTCCACCACACTCTACTGCTACCTTACCACACTCTACTGCTACCTTACCACACTCTACTGCTACCTTACCACACTCTACTGCTACCTTACCACACTCTACTGCTACCTTACCACACTCTACTGCTACCTTACCACACTCTACTGCTACCTTACCACACTCTACTGGTACCTTACCAGATTTAGGCTACAGGACCGAACACCTTCAATCAAACCCAGAAGACTGAGCACCTTGTGTCAGTTCTTCATAAGGGGGGCAGCATACCTTTAACACTTACCTCGCCACTTATTCCACTGTCTCCAGGTTGAAATCTGTTTTTGAACTTGGCTGAAAAAGCCTGCTACACAGGCGAAACGTCTCGGTAAAAAAACGTACCTAGGTGCTGCACATGCCTTTGTTGCGAGACGCAGAGAGCACATTGTGTTGACTTGCGCTTAAAATTGGATATTTGCATTTAGATAATGGTGGATATCCTATGAATTACTGGCCAATTTTTGTGTACAATTATACTAATTAATTCTGAGCATAAGTAATAATCTATTAATCTGCATAAGTGTCTGGGAATCCTACACAACACACAAAGTTAACGAAGAGAAATGGTATAAAATACCGAGAGGCGATCGGAAAAGAAAACACGACGCAAATGAAGTGTAATTCAATCCTTTATTGACGACGTTTCGCCCACGTAGAGAGCATTATCAAGTGACAAACATATCGGTCTCTCCCCTGATCTTGAGCTGCGTCCAGGGAAGTCGAACTTAGTGGACACTGATGTGATTATCTAACTGGTATTTTAGCAATGCCTGTGATGGAGAACCACATTATGGTTTACAACCATCAAAAACTCACTTTCTTAATCACTACTACCATGACTTAACAGTGTTAAAAATGTGTTCGCGTGTGTTGCAATGTGTTACAAAGGCTACTCTTCTGTATTGTGCTCCTTCACTGAAAATGCAACTAATTTAACAGATGGCACAAAATTCAGACATCCTGTGATCTCAGGCTGTCCAATAATGGATACAATCGCCAGAATTCGGACATCCTATTTTCTCCGAGACTATGTCCAACGATGGACATAGTCGTCAGAAACGAAATCCAACAATGGCCATAACAGCTCGGAATTATGTCCACACAGGAGAGAACACAGAAACGACACCGAACTCCGAAGATAAACCCAATAATGACAGCCTACGAAATGTGTTTGTGTGAGTGTAACTATATGTTATAGGGAGGAGAGCGCAGCTCAACACCTGACTAGTGACAGAAGACGATTAATAACAGGGTGATGAGGTAACGCCTGGCAGTCAGCCAAACAGCAGTTCCGTTTTTATCAGTAGTTTCGAAAATCAGGGAGTGGCAGTCACCTGGGCATCCTCAACCAGACGTTCCCTATAACACAATTTAAAAAAATGTTAGTTATTTAAGGTGAGGGGTCGCGTCAGAGTCACAGCTACAAGACCATGAAAGACACCTTCAACCTTATCATACCCCCAAAATCCTTTTACACACCATATCGTGGAAATTGTTTTTAATACAAACTTTTTATATATATATATATATATATATATATATATATATATATATATATAAATATATATATATATAAAAATTACATGGGCTCGTGAGAGGCACTCAAGTGTTAGCAGTATTAAAGAACGATGTCTAAAGCAACTTCACCATCAGATGAAAGCGAAGCTAATGGAAACTAGGAAGCAGAGAAAGAAAAACAAAAGGATTCATAACCGTCTTTATGGGAACAAGGAAGAGGATAAAGAAAATGGTAGTGAGTATTGGAGAGAAGAGCAACTCAACTCAACATTAAGAGGGGTGAAGAAATTGAGTTGGAAAGCGCTGAAGCTTTTGTTGTTCCTGAAGAGGGTATGAATATTAACCAGAGGAGGACACAGACTGCAGCAGCGAACTAGGAGCAGCAACACAAGCAAGTGTCCTTGTTGTTGTTGTTGTTGTTGGCTATTTACAAGTATAAGAACCTTGCTGTCTCTGTTCAGTGACCCACATAAGAATGGGGGAATACTGCAGCAGGCCTACTGGCCCATACGAAGCAGGTCCTTATCAAAACCACCAACTCCCACCCACGCATCTATCCACCCCTTTCCCAAAGCTACCCAAGAATTTGCTTCAGTATCTCAGGTACTAATCAGACCCAGCCCTTTTCACTCGTGTATTTATCTAATTTCTTTTTAAAGCTACCCCAGGTCTTAGCCTCTATTACCCTACTCAGCAGATTGTTCCACGCATCGACAACTGTTTGAAAACCTTTATTTCTGGTTCTTGCTGGATTCGACATCCTCAGTACTTTATATCGCCTTTGTTTATGCTCTTCATCCATTTATAAACGTTCAGGGTTCTCATTCTATCTTCATACGGTCTCTGAACAGTGACCTTCACTCAATAAACTGGTCTTTGAACAGTGACCTTTACTACGACGTCACTTCATCTCAAGCCAACGATATCGGCCTCTCTCCAACATAGTAACGTCACCGACACCCGTCTCACTGAGCCAGGTAAGTCATTATTTAACCCGACATCCGCCTAATTACCACTGCAGTGCCTAGGGTCGGTGTTAGGTGAATAGGGGTAAGGGTTGACCACGACTTCCAGGTGATATACCTGACATATTGGAATAATATACGTCAGCAGGGCGTGTATTAACCCTGGTTATAATCACATTTTCAATCCTGGTGGGTAATTAGACAGCAGACTTCGGAGGCGAGATCCCTGGAGGAGGCTGCAGGTGATCCTGAGCTGCCATCAACAAAGGCGAGTATCCCAGACCAACAATTGTCTTTTTACATTAATTATTGTACTCATCTTACCTACAATCCCACACAATGCTGTGGTCTGTTATCCCATTAGGGAGAGTGTCTAATTTCGCAGAGGTAAGGAACACATGTTAGATTGGGAAGTGTCTGGAATGTTTTAACTGAGCCACGTATGCGGGAATTATGAGCTGACCCATTTACTAGTGGACGGATAAAACATTCTTGACCCCATTTTGACCTTCCTCACACTGAGGAGAGAGAGGGGTCGTCGCTACTGTATCACCGTCACTGACGCTACTGTATCACCGTCACTGACGCTACTGTATCACCGTCACTGACGCTACTGTATCACCGTCACTGACGCTACTGTATCACCGTCACTGACGCTACTGTATCACCGTCACTGACGCTACTGTATCACCGTCACTGACGCTACTGTATCACCGTCACTGACGCTACTGTATCACCGTCACTGACGCTACTGTATCACCGTCACTGACGCTACTGTATCACCGTCACTGACGCTACTGTATCACCGTCACTGACGCTACTGTATCACCGTCACTGAAACGTCTACTAGTATCACCGTCTCTGACGCTACTGTATCACCGTCACTGAGACGCTATTATCACCGTCACGACGCTACTGTATCACCGTGACACTGACCGTCTGACGTACTGTATCACCGTCACTGACGCTACTGTATCACCGTCACTGACGCTACTGTATCACCGTCACTGACGCTACTGTATCACCGTCACTGACGCTACTGTATCACCGTCACTGACGCTACTGTATCACCGTCACTGACGCTACTGTATCACCGTCACTGACGCTACTGTATCACCGTCACTGACGCTACTTGTAGCTTTTCTTACTCTAAACTTAAACTCTACTAAGTTAATGTCTTTCTGTATTATTTTGATAAAGCAGCAGCAGCAGCAGAAGAAGAAACAGCAAAATTAACAGCAGCAGTAGCAGCACTAATAGAAGCAGAAGAAATGACAGCACCAACAACAGCCGCAACAACAGCCGCAACAACAGCCGCAACCTCATAAGCAAAAGGAAACGTGTAAGAAGCAGTGGTAGCTGCGGAAACAGCATCTGCACAGTAGAAACAGCATCTGTAATATCAGAAGCAGCAGCTGTAACACCAGTAACACCTGTTACAACATCGGAAGTAAGAACTGTGACAGCAGCAACTGCAACAGCAAAAGTAGCAACTGCAGCAACAGAAGGACAACAGTAACAAAAACAGCAGCAGCAGCAGCAGCAACAGCGGCGGCGGCGGCAAGAAGGCGGCATCGAGGAAGTGGCTGGTGTTGTTGAATCTCCGAAAATTATGCTGAAAGGCTTTGGTTTTCAGCGGGAAGAGTTGCATCCTGCGAGCCACATGGAAGGCAGTGAGTGTGCCAGTCTACGATCGTCTCTGATGGAGGTGGCTACGTCTGTTTCTTGTTTCTGTTGGGTAATGTTGACAGTTGTCGTTTTCTGTAAATGGATTTGTGATGAACTGTAAATGTATGTATGTGTGTGTGTGTGTGTGTGTGTATTCACCAATGTGCGCTCTTGGGGATTGAATCCTAGCTCTTGGTCCCGGTTCTTTGGCTCTCCCTACCATAATAAAAATCACAAAGAATATAAAACTCGCTTGCTAAAAAACACAATCTTAAGCCTTCCAAATAATAAGAGAAATAGGTGCAATTATAAAACGTTGAAATATTTGCTTTTATTAAAAAAGTGTAATTTTTTTCACGTCCATAACACGGAGAGGAGGAGGGATTTATTAAGCACAGGAGCTCAATAGATATTCAGAGCTCCGTACAGTAAAAATTTATACAGGCAATCTACATAAACTCACATTAACTTAACCACCCAAAAGACTTGCTACAATAACAAATACATTAATAGAAGATTAAAAACTTTCATGTCTATTCAAAATACATTAAATCCTCTACGCTTCGCGAATCTTCTAAAACACCACCATGATATATACAGACATCCTGGTGATTATAAACAGTGTGGAGGAGCCTACGGCAAGCCATTAAAAGACGAGAGTCAACAACCACGACACGAGTCCCTGCAAGCAACTGTCCATGGGTGAGATGCGTCCTATATCCTGCTGTAACCCTCTTCGTGTTCACAACTTTCATCATGCTGCTCATCTGCAAAGCCTACCGGGACCAGTCACACTTCAGAAAGTCACACGCTATAGGCTGCTGTAGCGATACATTCGATACAGCAGCTGTGGCCTCCACATACATTTGCTCATTCATTCTCTTGGGGATCCAGGTGCCAAGAGAACTCCCCATCCTTGTGGTGGGAGTGTACACAACCCAACCACTCATGAAAGATTTGGGTCACACTATAAACCGTGCCATAATGTGCCTGGGCCAGAAGCGGGTTGTGGGAGTCAGAGTAAACGATGAGAGCAGAGAGTATTGCGGTAGAATTCCGCACTGATCACTGAAGACATTTTTAGTATCCCAAGAAATGAATCAAGGTCACCATCTACACAGAGGCAACTCAGCCGGCAGACTTCTGGGCTCCGCCACTAACACAACAGTAATTTAAGCTTGGGTTGTCAGCCTTGCACTGTTGTATAAACAAATAACACAAGCGCACTTCAAAAGTTATCTTGTCTGATCTGGGACTTTCATATTAGGAGCAGAGAGACAGGGAAAGAGATTATTTTTTTAATGACTGCTAATACTGACGGCTCATCCTGCAGACTTAGACGGAGGTGGAAATGTATGCTCTTTCCTGAGGGATAACAATATTTGAGCTCCACTCATACAAATGGCAGTATTCATTTTGTATTCACTTTCCATTAAAAGATTTCGCAGGATGTTCACTGAAGATTCCATCTTGTGGTGTCAGAGAGAGGCTGAGCTGAAGCTTTGTTCTCACAGATCCCATCTTCATGAGTTGCAGGTCCACGATGTGATTGATGGCGTTTGTTCTGTTGTTAACATCACTCTAGAGCCGGGTGGCCCTCTCAGTGGCGGGCGGCGACCTCACTGTAAATGGTTGGGCGGTTCTTCCTCTTCTCTGTTCACTCACGCAATCAATCTCCCTCCCCCTCCCCCTCTCTCTCACTCACAGGTCCACAGCTCTGACCACATCCACAGCTCTGACCACATCCACAGCTCTGACCACATCCACAGCTCTGACCACATCCACAGCTCTGACCACATCCACAGCTCACATCCCACCAACCCTTTTAGACTGAGACGAGACTAAAACCTAAATGCACTTGAGCAGATTATATTGTTCTCATCATTTCTATCAAAATTTACGGCGTAAATATTGGTCGGGCTTAAATATTACGCTGCCAGTTTCCCCCCGAATGATTAATTAGCAATATATATACCCAGTCAAAGGTACACTATATTTTATATATATATATATATATATATATATATATATATATATATATATGCATGTCGTGCCTAATAGGTAAAACTGGTCAATTAGCAATAACTCATTTAAAATTAAGTCCTTTCTAAAATTTTCTCTTATACGTTTAATGATATATTTTTTTTCATTTATGTTAATGTAAAAATTTAAAATTTTCTACCAAGAGAAACTTTGAAAACTTACCTAACCTTATTATAACAAGCGCAATTTAATTTAGCCTAACCCAACTAAATATATTTTAGATACGTTTACAATAATTTAATAATAAACAAATACAATGAAATATATTTTTTTCGTTAGGTTCAGAATGATTTTTGCGAAATTATTGCATACACAAATTTTCGCTTGTCTTATATGGCAAGAGGAGTGTTGCTATTTAAGCCAAAAACGCAAGTTTTACCTAATCGGCACGACAATATATATATATATATATATATATATATATATATATATATATATATATATATATATATATATATATATATATATATATATATATATATATAATATATATATATATATATATATATATATTATAATTATGTATGTGTGTGTGTGTGTGTGCGTGTGTGTGTGTGTGTAGCACTTCCCTAGTTTGACATTTATGTAATAGCCGAAACACACACACACATACCGTGTACGTCAGGCCCATACTAGAATATGCAGCACCAGTCTGGAACCCACACCTGGTCAAGCACGTAAAGAAACTAGAGAAAGTGCAAAGGTTTGCGACAAGGTTAGTTCCACAACTCAGGGGTCTGTCCTATGAAGAAAGGTTGAGGGAAATAGGACTAACAACACTGGATGAAAGAAGGGTCAGAGGAGACATGATAACGACATACAAAATACTGCAAGGAATCGACAAGGTAGACAGTGACAGGATGTTCCAGAGAGGGAACACAGAAACAAGGGGACACAACTGGAAGCTGAAGACTCAGATGAGTCAAAGGGATGTTAGGAAGCATTTCTTCAGCCACAGAGTAGTCAGGAAGTGGAATAGTCTAGAGAAAGATATAGTGGAGGCAGGAACCATACATAGTTTTAAGACAAGGTATGATAAAGCTCATGGAGCAGGGAGAGCAGAGACCCAGTAGCAGACAGCGAAGAGGCGGGGCCAGGAGCTTAGTCTCGACCCCTGCAACCACAATTAGGTGAGTACAATTAGGTGAGTACACACACACACCTGAGAGTAATTATAAATATCGTACAAACGCAGTACTGAGAAACTCGTGTGCTGCTCTGGCAGACTTCAGAAAGCAAATGTTGACAGCAAACGTGAGAGCAAAAATTACAAAGCATAACTCTCATATCCGGCTCTTTAGCCTGATATGAGAGTTATGATGAAATACTGAAAACACTGAAAATGGTCGAGTGATGGAATAAAAAAAAGAACAGAAATTAACAAATATAAAATAAATTGCATATCGGTCACTGCTGGATACGGTAGAAGTATCAGCAGTGTCTTATAATTCCAGAACACCGGGCAGGGACGGTGAAAATAAAGCCACTTAGAAACAGCGTATCAAGAAACTAAAGGCACCAAAATGTTGCTAGAATTAGGCACTATTTTGGGTAGGAATTTTTTTTTTTTTTTATCATTTATTTCTAATTAAAATTGACTCCGATCATTAACCCCCCTCTTCCCCCAGATTCCATCAGCTCCCCCAAAGAAAAGTAACGGTAACAACATAACTAATACGAGAAACATCAACAGGTTCCAGCAACAGAACTAATACGAGAAACATCAACAGGTTCCAACAACAGAACTAATACGAGAAACATCAACAGGTACCAGCAACAGAACTAATACGAGAAACATCAACAGGTACCAGCAAGAGAACTAATACGAGAAACCAACAGGTACCAGCAACAGAACTAATACGAGAAACATCAACAGGTACCAGCAACAGAACTAATACGAGAAACATCAACAGGTACCAGCAAGAGAACTAATACGAGAAACCAACAGGTACCAGCAACAGAACAAATACGAGAAACCAACAGGTACCAGCAACAGAACTAATACGAGAAACATACAGGTACCAGCAACAGAACTAATACGAGAAACATCAACAGGTACCAGCAACAGAACTAATACGAGAAACATCAACAGGTACCAGCAACAGAACTAATACGAGAAACCAACAGGTACCAGCAAGAGAACTAATACGAGAAACATCAACAGGTACCAGCAACAGAACTAATACGAGAAACCAACAGGTACCAGCAAGATAACTAATACGAGAAACATCAACAGGTACCAGCAACATAACTAATACGAGAAACCAACAGGTACCAACAACAGAACTAATACGAGAAACCAACAGGTACCAGCAAGAGAATTAATACGAGAAACATCAACAGGTACCAGCAACAGAACTAATACGAGAAACCAACAGGTACCAGCAAGATAACTAATACGAGAAACATCAACAGGTACCAGCAACATAACTAATACGAGAAACCAACAGGTACCAACAACAGAACTAATACGAGAAACCAACAGGTACCAGCAAGAGAACTAATACGAGAAACATCAACAGGTACCAGCAACATAACTAATACGAGAAACCAACAGGTACCAACAACAGAACTAATACGAGAAACATCAACAGGTACCAGCAACAGAACTAATACGAGAAACATCAACAGGTACCAGCAACAGGGAGAACACGAAGTCACAATTGTTACTGAGCAATGACACCTCTGTACAGATACTCTTTTAGCATTTGTCCACAAATATATTGACAAGACTACCTGGTGGAATCCAAGACGAAGTTTGTTCTATGAAAAAAAAAACTAAACTACAGACAGGAAAAAACAAGTGGAAAATCACAGACACACACAGACACACACAGACACACACACACAGACAGACACACAGACACACACAAATATATATAAAACCTTTCATATTTACACATCAATTTAGGCGTTACAAGTCATTACCTGACAAATCAACTTATTTGCAAAATATGCACAAATTTCAACAGCGTTAAATATTGTATAATTATAGCATTAAAATTCATAATCTTCCATAATTGATACTGATGTATGTAATCGCTGCTGACTATGTGTTATATTCATAATTATTCATCACTATGTGAATTAATTGATCTACGTGTCTGATGGTTGTTAAAATGAATATTTATAATTTTGAAACTAAACTCAATAAATATTGAATATTCTTCAAAGGAGGTGTGTGTGTACACTCACCTAGTTGTACTCAGCTAGTTGTGGTTGCAGGGGTCGAGTCATAGCTCCTGGCCCTGCCTCTTCACTGGCCGCTACTGGGTCACTCTCCCTGCGCCATGAGCTATATCATACCTCTTCTTAAAGCTATGTATGGAGCCTGCCTCCACTACATCACTTACTAAACTATTCCACTTCCCGACCACTCTGTGACTGAAGAAATACTTCCTAACATCTCTGTGATTCATTTGAGTCTTCAACTTCCAACTGTGTCCCCTTGTTGCTGTGTCCCATCTCTGGAACATTCTGTCTTTGTCCACCTTGTCAATTCCTCTCAGTATCTTGTATGTCGTTATCAAGTCCCCCCTATCTCTCCTGTCCTTCAGTGTCGTCAGGTCGATTTCCCTTAACCTCTCCTCGTAGGACATACCCCTTAGTTCCGGGACTAGTCTTGTTGCAAACCTTTGCACTTTCTCTAGTTTCTTTACGTGCTTGGCTATGTGGGGGTTCCAAACTGGCGCTGCATACTCCAGTATGGGCTTAACGTACACAGTGTACAGGGTCCTGAACGATTCTTTGTTAAGATGTCGGAATGCTGTTCTTAGGTTTGCTAGGCGCCCATATGCTGCAGCCTAAGGAGATGTGCCTGGTGTTATACTCACCCCAAGATCTTTTTCCTTGAGTGAGGTTTGTAGTCTCTGGCCCCCTAGACTGTACTCCGTCTGCGGTCTTCTTTGCCCTTCCCCAATCTTCATGACTTTGCACTTGGTAGGGTTGAACTCCACCAGCCAATTGCTGGACCAGGCTTGCAGCCTGTCCAGATCCCTCTGTAGTTCTGCCTGGTCCTCTTCCGATTGAATTCTTCTCATCAACTTCACATCATCTGCAAACAGGGACACTTCGGAGTGTGTGTGTGTGTGTGTGTGTGTATGTGTGTGTGTGTGTATGTGTGTGTGTGTATATGTGTGTGTGTGTATATGTTTCCAACATTAATAATATAAAAAAGAGGAAATGTTGCACAATTTTAATTCTCTAGAGTGCAACTTTCTGGCTTTTACTGTTAATGAATTTATTATTTAACGTAAGAACATGAGGAGGAAGAGCAGGAGGAAGAGGAAGAGCAGGAGGAAGAGGAACAGGGGGAAGAGGAAGAGCAGGAAGAAGAAGAAGAGCAGGAGGAAGAGCAAGAGGCAGATGAGGAAAAAAAGGAAAATATAGATAATATAGGAAAGCGGTAATTACGGAAAAGAGAAAGAAAGATGAAGAGCAGGAAGAAGAGCAGGAAGAGGTAGAAAAGGAAAAGAAGGAAAATATAGATAAAGTGGTGTAGGAAGGTGGCAATTAATAAAAAGGGAAAGGAGGAGTATAACTTGAAGAGGGTTTCGGGGGTCAACGCCTCCTGGACTCGGTCTGAGATCAGGCCTCATGGTGGATCAGGGTGTGATCAACCAGGCTGTTACTGCTGGCCGCACACAAACTGACGTACGAACCACAGTCCGGCTGGTCAGGTACTGACTTTAGGTGCCTGTCCAGTGCCTTTTTGAAGACAGCCAGGGCAGTTGAACAGTCTTGGGCCCCTGACACTTACTGTGTTGTCTCTCAGTGTACTCGTGGCACCCCTGCTTTTCATTGGGGGAATGTTGCATCGTCTGCCGAGTCTTTTGCTTTCATAGGGAGTGATTTTCGTGAGCAAGTTTGGTACTAATCCCTCTAAGACTTTCCAAGTGTATATTATCATGCATCTCTCTCGCCTGCGTTCCAGGGAAGACAAATCAAAGGACTTCAACCGTTCCTAGTAATTTAGGTGCTTTATCGTACTTAGGTGTGCCGTGAAAGTTCTTTGTACACTATCCAGGTCAGCAATTTCGTCTGCCTTGAAGGTGGCAGTTAGTGTACAGCAGTATTCCAGGATAGAGAGAACAAGCGATTTGACGAGAATCATTATGGGCTTGACGTCCATAGTTCTGAAGGTTCTCATTGTCCATCCTATCATTTTTCTAGCAGATGCGGTAGATACATTGTTGTGGTCTTTGAAGGTGAGATCCTCTAACATTATCACTTCCAGGACCTTCACATTACATTTTCGAGAGAATTAAGATTAAAAAGGAAGAAAACGAAAGAGGATGATGAAAGAATAAGAGAAGGGAAAAGAGAGAAATAAGAAATGAAGAGCAGCGCAGGACGGGAGAATAAAAAAATGGACGAGAGAGTAAAAGGAGAATAGAGGAGACGCACAGAGAGAAGAGAGAAGAGAGAAATGAGAGAAGAGAGAGAGAAGGGAGAAGAGAGAGAGAGAAGGGAGAAGAGAGAAAGGAGAGAGAGAGAGGAGAGAAAGAGAGAAGAGAGAAAGGAGAGAGAGAGAGGAGAGAAAGAGAGAAGAGAAAGAGGAGAGAAAGAGAGAGGAGAGAAAGGAGAGAGAGAGAGAGAGAGAGAGAGAGAGAGAGAGAGAGAGAGAGAGAGAGAGAGTGGAGAACGAAAATGGGCGAAGAGGTCAAATAAGAATTAGAAAGCACCAAGAAAAGCAAAATAAACCAAGAAATTCTTAAAAAAACCCACATGCGAGTTTTAAGACTGTTTAACCACAATAAGGCAACAGACCAACGGATCGACTCCCAACCCCCGTTTCTTGAACACCGTTGAATTTGCATACTAAGAGCTATTATCCTACCTAAGCTTTTTTCAAAGCTCAGCTTTTATCTATTACATGCTGCCGCCCCGTTGCTGCTCATATCAGTAGCCTAATACCCAGGTACCTATTTACCGCTAGGTGCAAGTACACACACTTACCCTTATGTCTGCACCTGCATAGGATTACATGTATACTAGTGCAGGCCAGGGAGGTTTGAATATATATATATATATATATATATATATATATATATATATATATATATATATATATTCCAGTAAAAATCGAAAGTGGTTGGTCCACCTATCTTTGCCCATAATCTGGAACACTGTTCCAGATTATGGGGCGCAAAGAATAATAATAATAATTAATAAATATAATAATTAATAAATATAATAATGAAAATAACTATGATGAATAATAACTAATAGATAATAAAATAATAATAATAATAATAATAATAATAATAATAATAATAATAATAATAATAATAATAATAATAATAATAATAAGATAACGAAAGCGATTAAAAAAATTAGGAACTCCTAAAGGCCAACACAAGTGAATTTTCAGATTAAGTAATCATTGTCTATTTTCGTGTTGGTAATGAGTAGACTAGAGGCCATTTTGAGCCTCATCTTACCCACGTGAACTCAATAAAAAGACTTACACAAATCCACGTATTAGCTTGAGAGGATTTTTTGAATGTTAAACAGAAACTTACCGGTAAACCTGAAGGAATGGGAGGAAATAGGCAAGCTTGAAGGAATGGGAGTAAGTAGGCAAGTTTAAAGGAATGGGAGGAAGTAGGAGATAAATGGTATAAAATACCGATATGAGGGAAAATTGAACTCAAATGCAATAAAATGCGATTCCTTACTGACAACGTTTCGGCCACACAGTGGGCTTTATCAAGTTTCAAACAGATTTGTTTGAAACGTAGTCATTAAAAGATCTGATTATACTGCATTTGGGCTTAGGTAAGTCTAAAGGAATGGCAGGAACTATAGGCAGCGAACGGTTTTAAAAACACGAGTGAAACGTGATGGCGGTCTAAAAAGTCGTCTAAAGGCTCCTTTCCAAAATTTGAGTTAGCTGTACTCGCCTAATTGTAATTGTGGTTGGTGGGGTCGAGTCAAGGCTCTTGACCCTGTTTCTTAACGGGCAGTTAACGGATTCACTCACTCCCATCCTCCTGAGTGCTATCATATATATTCTTAAAGCTGTGTATACAGTAGATCTGGCCTCCAATACTTTGTTGTCCAGGTCATTCTACTTCTTGACCGCTTTGAGGCGGAAGAAATACTTCCTGACATCTCTGGCAATCAACAGTGTTTTCATCTTCCAGCTGTGTCCTCTTGTACCAGTTTTTCGCCTCCCGAACAGCCTCTCCCTGTCCACCTTATCTATTCCCCCGAGTATTTTGTACTTCAATATCATGTCTCCCCTGGCCTTTCTGTCCTCTGATATCATCATTATATGTGAATCAATCAAGCTGTAAAAATAATTATATTTTTGCATTCTTATGTATTGTTAAGATGTTGTAATTATTGTCCGTGCGTACATGTGCGGCAGTGCCATCTATTGAGAGCTGGGGTTACTAGGGAATAGTCTCTATGCACTGGTTATACACACACAGTCAGAGAAGTGAGTGTACACTCACCTGTGTGTGTGTGTGTGTGTGTGTGGGTGTGTGTGTGTGTGTACTCACCTAGTTGTACACACCTAGTTGTGGTTGCAGGGGTCGAGTCATAGCTCCTGGCCCCGCCTCTTCACTGGCCGCCACTGGGTCACTCTCCCTACACCATGAGCTTTATCATACCTCTTCTTAAAGCTATGTATGGAGCCTGCCTCCACTACATCACTTCCTGTGTGTGTGTGTAATACACTACGAGATATCTTTGGTGTAATTTACTGTGAAGTGAACCAGTGTACATATACACTTAGAGGTGTATACTTGTGTTTAAAATATATACACTGAAGTGCATTTGTGTATAATCTACACAGAAGTGCATCTTTGTGTATAATGTCCAATGTTTACTTTAACTACATACACATTATGAAGAAAACTCTGCTTCTGAAGATCTGTAGACCTGACACCCAAAGCCTTAAAATGTCTCTGTGAAGAATACTCGATCCCGTGGGTGATGGGTTCTCACTGCGTCTGTACGGTGAATAGCTGCTACAGCGTGGATAATATCCTTGATATATAAAGCGCTAAACCCGTGCTGGAGGTTACTCAACGCGAGATAGAGTGAAGGTTCGACCCTCCGTCCGCTGATCGTTGCCCATCCAGCGATGGTGACTTGTGCTGCAGTGTAGAACTTGTGGTAGTGGGGTGTGGTGGGCACTGCTGTCCCTCCCACTCCGAGTAAGGTTCTTGTTGCCTGCGAAGCGCTCTTAAGGTCCCCAGACCTGGTGAATACCCGAAACCAACAGAGAGAATATTTGAGCAGGGAGAAATGAGAGCCATTCGTATGCCGTGTTTTGTCAAAGCAGCAAGTGCATAATAATCGTGTATATGTCGCAACAGGAAATATTTTGACATTTTCCATTTGCTTGCTTCACTTTACATTCCTTTCAGTTGCTTAGGTATTTTTCCTCCTATATTTGTTAAAAAATATATAGTACAAATATGGTTAATAAACTTATGGAAAAGCTGAGGCAAAGCTTTCCGATTCTGATGGAATTCGTTACCAGGACAAAGTTTCGACGAGAAGCTCTCTCCTCTGGTTTGTCTGTTGGATGATCAAGCAACTTCCTCTCAAAACCTCCTTCACACTCTCGTTCCAACGGCTCCTCGAGAGTCTTATTCACAACCTTACATGCACCCATTGTTTTAACGATTTCGTTTAACCTATCTTGCTCTATTCTAAATGACCTAAGAATCTAAACATAGCCCCTTTCACTTCCGGAATTATGCCGTTCATACTACTATACTGTCTATCATATTCGTCACTCATTATTCTCTGCATATTTTAATATATTGTTCTCAATATTATCAATGCATCCAGCCACCTCCTGCACGTTGCAACATTCATGAATCTCACACCCGTACACAAGTAATGACATTCTATGCCTCAATACAATTCTCATTTAGCATCAATGACAATTATTTTTCTTTCCAGAGACTTCAACACTGTTGCTATTCTTTATTAATAATCTATTTTTGTGATTCATCTTATCTTTCAGACATATATCAGCCGACACACAGATGCCCAACAATGTACACACATTCCTCTCCTACATACTATTTCCTTCCAATCTGACCTCCTTTAACATAGTCTTAAAACTCCTCCACCAGCCCTCCAAATTATCGTCTCGGTTTCCCCAAAAGTACTGATCCATCAACAAAAGAGCCATTATCACACTTACGTCGCATTTATTATCTCTTAAACTTGCATCTGTCACCAGTATAGCATTTACTTCTTTTTTTTAGCCAACATCTATAATGACACTGAACATCAGCGATAACGTCACAAATTTCTCTCTAAGACCCACTTTTACTGGAATGTCTTCCTATTTTCTTTAACATATCAAAATCTCCTACCAGCGCCTCCCTATTCACCCTATCACACGCCATTTTCAAATCCATAAATGAAACAGCGTCTTTCCCTTATCTAAATATTGCTCACATATATACCTCAACGCAAACACTTCATCCACACATCCCCTTCCCTTCCTACATCCACATTGTTCCCCTGCAATCATACTTTGTCTTTCCCACAACTCTTTCAATAACAATTCTGCAGTACAATTTACCCGGTACATTCAACAAACTTATTCTAATATAAGTCTTACTCTCTCTCTTGTTCTCTTTCCCCTTTCTATCAAGGAACAATGCACCTTCCTACAGATGATTCTCTAACTTTACCCAACCATTCACGGATCCTTTGCGTGCCGCCGTCCTTACAGGGATCAAAGTGCCCCATTAACCTAACCTTATGAAGGAAAAATTTTCCGTACAATATATAACCAACGGCGAACAAGGGTATTTCTGTTTTTTTTTTGGTACCAAGAGTAACTCTATTTTTCAGTATAATACCGCGGTGTGTGTGTGTGTGTGTACTCACATAGTTGTGGTTGCAGGGGTCGAGACATAGCTCCTGGCTATGTGTGTGCGCAAAGCATCACTACGGTGAGAGCATCACTACGGTGACAGCATCACTACGGTGACAGCATCACTACGGTGACAGCATCACTACGGTGACAGCATCACTACGGTGACAGCATCACTACGGTGACAGCATCACTACGGTGACAGCATCACTACGGTGACAGCATCACTACGGTGACAGCATCACTACGGTGACAGCATCACTACGGTGACAGCATCACTACGGTGACAGCATCACAGTCAATTTATTGACTGGGAGGTTGGACGCCCCTCTGTTCTTTGTAGCATAAAATAAGACAATACAGTATTTTACTGAAAATAATACGTAATATGCGCCTACACACTGTGGGTGACCACTGTGGAAGAGCCTGGGTGGTTCCCCCTGGATGTGTATGAGGAAGAATGAGACGTAGACGAGAGAATCATTCATACATGTGTTGGATTTTACTGATACATACACCCCCCCCCCCACACACACACCAGAATGAACAGATCACTATATGAATATTTCTCCGAAAGATGAATTTTCTGGTTAAATAAAAAAAATGAGTGAAAATCACTACAGGATAACGTAGATAAACAGCGCAAATGGAGCGACAGATGGATGACGAAAATTAACAGACGAATATAATACAAATGGAAAAAAAGTCAAAGTCAGGCCGAATGAAGAATACAGAGTGTATAAAAAAGTACTGAAAGTATCAGACAGACAGACAGACAGACGAGAGAGAGAGAGAGAGAGAGACAGAGACAGAGACAGAGACAGAGACAGAGACAGAGACAGAGAGAGAGACCTTTGTCAGATTTCAAACCATCTACTTACAATCAGTGTACATTTACCCCCACTTTCCTGTGCGTTTCTCAATACTTACGATTCCTGTAACATTTCTTTCTTTCTTCCGTGTAGGACTCCAGGGATCACCGCGGGGGGCGGTGATCCCTGGAATTATCGATATATGACACCATAGTTTTTTTCTTTATTAGAAATAACTAACAGAGTTGTGCGCTGTCGCACTGCAGGATTGTCTTAAGTTAGGTTTATCAGGTTACTAAGACTTTGGAAGACATGCCAGGAAGACATGATACGCAGCATGCCAGGAAGACATGATACGCGGCATGCCAGGAAGACATGATACGCGGCATGCCAGGAAGACATGATACGCAGCATGCCAGGAAGACATGATACACAGCATGCCAGGAAGACATGATACGCAGCATGCCAGGAAGACATGATACACAGCATGCCAGGAAGACATGATACACAGCATGCCAGGAAGACATGATACACAGCATGCCAGGAAGACATGATACACAGCATGCCAGGAAGACATGATACGCGCATGCCAGGAAGACTGATACGCAGCATGCCAGGAAGACATGATACGCAGCATGCCAGGAAGACATGATACGCAGCATGCCAGGAAGACATGATACGCAGCATGCCAGGAAGACACGATACGCAGCATGCCAGGAAGACACGATACGCAGCATGCCAGGAAGACATGATACGCAGCATGCCAGGAAGACAGATACGCAGCATGCCAGGAAGACACGATACCAGCATGCCAGGAAGACATGATACACAGCATGCCAGGAAGACATGATACACAGCATGCCAGGAAGACATGATACACAGCATGCCAGGAAGACATGATACGCAGCATGCCAGGAAGACATGATACACAGCATGCCAGGAAGACATGATACGCAGCATGCCAGGAAGACATGATACGCAGCATGCCAGGAAGACATGATACGCAGCATGCCAGGAAGACATGATACGCAGCATGCCAGGAAGACATGATACGCAGCATGCCAGGAAGACACTGATACCAGCATGCCAGGAAGACATGATACGCAGCATGCCAGGAAGACATGATACGCAGCATGCCAGGAAGACATGATACACAGCATGCCAGGAAGACATGATACACAGCATGCCAGGAAGACATGATACACAGCATGCCAGGAAGACATGATACACAGCATGCCAGGAAGACATGATACACAGCATGCCAGGAAGACATGATACGCAGCATGCCAGGAAGACATGATACGCAGCATGCCAGGAAGACATGATACGCAGCATGCCAGGAAGACATGATACACAGCATGCCAGGAAGACATGATACACAGCATGCCAGGAAGACATGATACACAGCATGCCAGGAAGACATGATACACAGCATGCCAGGAAGACATGATACACAGCATGCCAGGAAGACATGATACGCAGCATGCCAGGAAGACATGATACACAGCATGCCAGGAAGACATGATACCAGCATGCCAGGAAGACATGATACACAGCATGCCAGGAAGACATGATACACAGCATGCCAGGAAGACATGATACACAGCATGCCAGGAAGACATGATACACAGCATGCCAGGAAGACATGATACACAGCATGCCAGGAAGACATGATACACAGCATGCCAGGAAGACATGATACACAGCATGCCAGGAAGACATGATACCAGCATGCCAGGAAGACATGATACACAGCATGCCAGGAAGACATGATACGCATGCCAGGAAGACTGATACGCAGCATGCCAGGAAGACATGATACACAGCATGCCAGGAAGACATGATACACAGCATGCCAGGAAGGCATAATTCACAGCATACCAGGAAGACATGATACGCAGCATGCCAGGAAGACATGATACGCAGCATGCCAGGAAGACATGATACACAGCATGCCAGGAAGACATGATACACAGCATGCCAGGAAGACATGATACACAGCATGCCAGGAAGGCATAATTCACAGCATACCAGGAAGGCATGATACACAGCATACCAGGAAGGCATAATTCACAGTATGCCGATAAGTATTTCGGGAATAATTGCTATGTGAAGTGTCTGGTTTTTATCATCCGGTTTTATTCCGAAATTTTAGAACCCAGATGTTCCCTGGTGTGAATCGGTGTTCCTCGCTGATACGGTATTGCGCTGGGCTTCGCGGACCGCAACGTGCGCGAGTCGCAGGATTTTCGTACTGAAACTGTTGAATGATTGCTATGTTACAACTGAGGTTATACGTGTTGCCAGGACCACGTGCCTGCAACTGTGCCACCGACCAGGTGTGTCCCCAGGATCGCGTGCCTGAAGCTGTAGCAACGACCAGGTGTGTCCCCAGGACCACGTGCCTGCAGCTGTAGCAACGACCAGGTGTGTCCCCAGGACCACGTGCCTGCAACTGTGCCACCGACCAGGTGTGTCCCCAGGATCGCGTGCCTGCAGCTGTAGCAACGACCAGGTGTGTCCCCAGGACCACGGGACTGCAACTGTGCCACCGACCAGGTGTGCCCAAATAACATCGTGCCTACAACTGTGCCACCGACCAGGTGTCCCCAGGACCCCGTGCCTGCAACTGTGCCACCGACCAGGTGTGTCCCCAGGACCACGTGCCTGCAACTGTGCCACCGACCAGGTGTGTCCCCAGGACCACGTGCCTGCAACTGTGCCACCGACCAGGTGTGTCCCCAGGATCGCGTGCCTGCAACTGTGCCACCGACCTGGTGTGTCCCCAGGACCAAGTGCTAGCAACTGTGCCACCGACCTGGTGTGTCCCCAGGACCAAGTGCCTGCAACTGTGCCACCGACCTGGTGTGTCTCCAGGATCGGGTGCCTGCAACTGTGCCACCGACCTGGTGTGTCCCCAGGACCAAGTGCCTGCAACTGTGCCACCGACCTGGTGTGTCCCCAGGACCGCGTGCATGCAACTGTGCCACCGACCTGGTGTGTCCCAGGACCACGTGCCTGCAACTGTGCCACCGACCAGGTGTGTCCCCAGGACCAAGTGCCTGCAACTGTGCCACCGACCAGGTGTGTCCCCGGGACCACGTGCCTGCAACTGTACCACCGACCAGGTGTGTCCTCAGGACCACGTGCCTGCAACTGTGCCACCGACCTGGTGTGCCCCCAAGACCACGTACCTGCAACTGTACCACCGACCAGGTGTGTCCCTAGGACCGCGTGCATGCAACTGTGCCACCGACCAGGTGTGTCCCCAGGACCGCGTGCATGCAACTGTACCACCGACCAGGTGTGTCCCCAGGACCGCGTGCATGCAACTGTACCACCGACCATGTGTGTCCCCAGGACCAAGTGCCTGCAACTGTACCACCGACCAGGTGTGTCCCCAGGACCAAGTGCCTGCAACTGTACCACCGACCAGGTGTGTCCCCAGGACCAAGTGCCTGCAACTGTACCACCGACCAGGTGTGTCCCCAGGACCGCGTGCATGCAACTGTACCACCGACCAGGTGTTTCCCCAGGACCAAGTGCCTGCAACTGTACCACCGACCAGGTGTGTCCCCAGGACCCAGTGCCTGCAACTGTACCACCGACCAGGTGTGTCCCCAGGACCCAGTGCCTGCAACTGTACCACCGACCAGGTGTGTCCCCAGGACCACGTGCATGCAACTGTGCCACTGACCAGGTGCAACGAATCAGAGTCAGTCAATCACAATAAGCTTAAAGCCGGACTGTAGAAGACTCATCACAACCGACCAATCAATTTCCACCTGATATGCACTGTTCTGTCAGCTGATGTACACATTGCCGTCAGCCGATGAACGTACTGATGTCAGCTAATGCGCACATTCCTCTCAGCTGATCCGTGTATTCCCATCAGCTGATGGACACATGGAGATTTAACAACATAAACAAAAGGTAAATGACCGCTCGATCAAAGTTTGTATGGCAGGATGGATTTTGGACATCCAATTTTTTTTTTTCTGGGTGGAATGTATGGATGACGGGAGGAGAATAAATGGACGAAAGGGAGGAGAATGTATAAAATAAATGAAAATTAATGGATGAAAGGGTGGGGAATGGGTGGATGATACCCCTCGACGACGAAGGGAAGCTTGATTGGTAGCGCACTCAGCTCACACACTGAGGTCCGTGGCTCGATCCCATGTACGGGTGAAAACATTAGGATGTGTTACCTTAAAACACCTTCTGTCCATATTCACCTATCAGTAAAATAGGTACCTAGATGCTAGTCACTGGTGTGGGTCGCATCCTGGGACAAAATTGACCTAATTTGCCCGAAATACTCTGCATAACAAGGGACTTTCTATATAGTAGTGTCTTTGATGTCACCTAGACCTGTATACCTTGTACAAGTATGTGTAGAAATAAAGATTATTATTATTATGACTGGTGAAGGAAGGGGAGGAGATATGGATGATGATGGGGAGATTAGTTAAATGAAGAGGCAAAGGAGAGGCGATTGACTGATGAAGCCATTAATTGTAGTAAATAATCTATCAAAACATTACAGAACTCAGCCCACATGCACTAAGCCCACATGCACTAAGCCCACATGCACTAAGCCCACATGCACTAAGCCCACATGCACTAAGCCCACATGCACTAAGCCCACATGCACTAAGCCCACATGCACTAAGCCCACATGCACTAAGCCCACATGCACTAAGCCACTTGAAAACAATACATGAATATTAGAAAAGAAATTTAAGACCAGGAATATACGGTGTGTTTGGAAGCACCAGGTTTATATGATGTGTTTGGAAGCACCAGGTTTATATGATGTGTTTGGAAGCCCCAGGTATAGGCGATGTGTTTGGAAGCCCCAGGTATAGACGATGTGTTTGGAAGCTCCAGGTATAGACGATGTGTTTGGAAGCCCCAGGTATAGACGATGTGTTTGGAAGCCCCAGGTATAGACGATGTGTTTGGAAGCTCCAGGTATAGACGATGTGTTTGGAAGCCCAGGTATAGACGATGTGTTTGGAAGCTCCAGGTATAGACGATGTGTTTGGAAGCCCCAGGTATAGACGATGTGTTTGGAAGCCCCAGGTATAGACGATGTGTTTGGAAGCCCCAGGTATAGACGATGTGTTTGGAAGCCCCAGGTATAGACGATGTGTTTGGAAGCCCCAGGTATAGACGATGTGTTTGGAAGCCCCAGGTATAGACGATGTGTTTGGAAGCCCCAGGTATAGACGATGTGTTTGGAAGCCCCAGGTATAGACGATGTGTTTGGAAGCCCCAGGTATAGACGATGTGTTTGGAAGCCCCAGGTATAGACGATGTGTTTGGAAGCCCCAGGTATAGACGATGTGTTTGGAAGCCCCAGGTATAGACGATGTGTTTGGAAGCCCCAGGTATAGACGATGTGTTTGGAAGCCCCAGGTATAGACGATGTGTTTGGAAGCCCCAGGTATAGACGATGTGTTTGGAAGCCCCAGGTATAGACGATGTGTTTGGAAGCCCCAGGTATAGACGATGTGTTTGGAAGCCCCAGGTATAGACGATGTGTTTGGAAGCCCCAGGTATAGACGATGTGTTTGGAAGCCCCAGGTATAGACGATGTGTTTGGAAGCCCCAGGTATAGACGATGTGTTTGGAAGCCCCAGGTATAGACGATGTGTTTGGAAGCCCCAGGTATAGACGATGTGTTTGGAAGCCCCAGGTATATATGGTGTGTTTGGAAGCCCCAGGTATATATGGTGTGTTTGGAAGCCCCAGGTATATATGGTGTGTTTGGAAGCCCATCCTCTTCAATAATCCCTTTTCTGAAAGTATATTTCTTGAAATAGAAGAGATTAAAAGATCAAAGACGTCTAGAAGAAGGAGAAATAACAGTTCAAAAAGAGAAAAAACAGTAAAAGAAAAAAAACACTAAAACAAAAGAAGCAAAGGAAGAAGAACGTAAGAAGAGAATGAGAATAAAGAAACATCAGGGTAAAGTTACCAGCGGTGTGATAACCTGCATGGAGGGAGGGGGGGCGGCATAATGCAGCCAGTTTGTGTCTTAAGGTCTGGCTTTGTGGGTTGCAAATACGAGCTGCCTGTAATCCCTTCCTAAGATAACTACCAGACAGCAGCCAGACTTTAAAATACACTGCAAGGATCAACAGCAACAACAGCAGCCACTGCGTAGAACAAAAACGTCTGCATGCTTAGTGTGTTTATTCTCATATTTGTACTAGCAGAGATCGAATCACAGGACGGTGCACGTACATGGAAAAGATGGACTGCAGAGTACATCTAAGTCCACACCGAGACTACATGCTGACTACTACTTCTGTCTAGCTTAAAGGATATTATGTATTATCTAGGTGTATGAGGCTAGGATGCCTCTCAGTGTGTGTATTTTTGTATATATATATATATATATATATATATATATATATATATATATATATATATATATATATATATATATATATATATATATATATCCCCGCGCGCGTGCGCTTAATTCACAAACAGATTAAATTATTTGTAATCATCTCTATGTTTACGGCAGTATTCGAACCTGCAAACTCAAAACCAGAGTGCACAGTACTTTATCCACAACTCCAGACTCCTGATAAGTGTGGGCGCCTAGGCGAAGCTAGACGGTTATTTCCATACCCCTGAGCACCAGGCTTATACAAAGGTATTTCATAAAATCCTGTCATCCTGCCGTCGACAGAGATAATATTTGTAAATAATTTCACCTGTTTGTGAATTATTAAGCATTTCAAAATCTCTTTCGTAGTTCACTACATGTGGCAGGATTTGATGAAATAACCGTCTAGCTTCGGCTGGGTGTCCCATACTTATCTGGAGTCTGGCGTTGTGGATAAAGTACTGTGTACTCTGATGCCGAGTTTGCAGGTTCGAATACTGCCGTGGACAGAAACAATGTTTATACATATTAAAAGATTAATACTAATTTTAGAGATTTAAGAATTCTTGACTTGTGATAAACAGGTTAACAAACAACTCTAATGACTCTCGTGTGGTCGTTGGTCTTTCAATTCAATTAATCAACAAATTTTGTAACTACCCATTACTTCTCGCTTGGACTCCTTCGTACCTTCTCTTCAAATCTTGTATGGTGTTTGACTCCTCCATTTTTTTTAAAAATCTCCTTATTAAAAGAGCACCGTAACCAGTGTTGCAGTTCACGTACCACTAGCCTCACCGTAACCAGTGTTGCAGTTCTCGTACCACTAGCCTCACCGTAACCAGTGTTGCAGTTCACGTAACACTAGCCTCACCGTAACCAGTGTTGCAGTTCACGTACCACTAGCCTCACCGTAACCAGTGTTGCAGTTCTCGTACCACTAGCCTCACCGTAACCAGTGTTGCAGTTCTCGTACCACTAGCCTCACCGTAACCAGTGTTGCAGTTCTCGTACCACTAGCCTCACCGTAACCAGTGTTGCAGTTCACGTAACACTAGCCTCACCGTCTCTCTAACAGCATCTTCATAAATCTTTAGATGTTCGATAATTTCTTTACCAGTTTGATCATGTGAGGGTTCCATGCTGACAACCTCACCCCCCCCCTCTTCCCAAGATATTACTTGTTAGGGTTTCTGAAAACAGATTTTGTGTTCGCAAGTTTTACATATGACGCCGGAGTTAGGCGGTCAGTATGCGTGTTCAGTAACACGACCTGTATATAAGGAACACAAAGGCCAAATACCGTGGCTGGAACAATACACAAATACCTGGAGTCTCTCCCCCCCAAAACATTCCATTTAGAGTATTTTCTCATACTTCGCTATGGTCATTACTTTACACTCACCTGGACTGCATTCCACTTATCTGGATTGTAAACCATCGACTATTTTATATTCCTATTCCTTCTTGCTTATATCATTTTTTTGGTTTCCTCCTCCATGCATGTACAGTGCATCTCTTGCACTCTCTTATCTTCCCTTTCTGTTTTTCTCTCCACTGCATTTCACTCAGGAAACCTCTCACTCACTCATGATTTATTTTCTTGCAGTTCAATTTTCTTTATTTGTTCTTCTCTCCCTTTCCTCCATTCCCAGCTCCATCAGGTAGATACAACACTGGACTATGGACTCCCTGGCTTCTACTCTAGCTCCACCAGGTAGATACAACACTGGACTATGGACTCCCTGGCTTCTAGTCCATCTCCACCAGGTAGATACAACACTGGACTATGGACTCCCTGGCTTCTAGTCACTCCCAGGTAGTCACACGACATGGACTCTGGCTTAATCATCTCCACAGATACAACACTGGACTATGGACTCCCTGGCTTCTAGTCCATCTCATATTTCATTTTCATATTACTTGATTTATTTAATTTGAAGACCAAATTCAGTCGTTCATTTTCGCCCCTCCATTTATTTTTATGGGGTCTATAAACTTTTGGCTCATGAAATTTCTCATTACTGCCTCTATAATTTTCTTTTCACTTTTCTGGCTCTCCGTTTGATTTCCAATTCTTTTAGTTGTTTATGACTGAAATCTTCCATAATCTTCTTATATCTTTTCAAGCATAGTGATGCTCCATTTATTGTAACTCTTTTTGGGTATGGAAGATCACAGTGCCTCCTGAAGAAAGCTTCTTGATTTTCACAACCCTTTGTTTTCCTGCTAGGAATCTACTAATATCCTCTATGATGGCGTTTTCATCCGTCCTCCATATCTTCCAAACCACATCCGTTAGCTATTATTCCACGGTGGGATAATATTCACTTATGAGGACACTATTCAATTCCTTTAGAAAGAAGAGTAGATCAAGCCTTGTTTGCTAACAGCCAACTATGACCCCTCAAGTGATCGCTGTTTACGTGAGTTTGGGAAACTTTACACTAGTGAATCCTGTCATTGTATCTGGGCCACTGGGGCTGTCCCAGTTTTGTCAGTGTCTTTCACCATGAATGACAAGTTATCGACGATCACAAGGCCCTCTGAGACTACTTGCCATCAGTTCACCTCTGTTAATGATGGTTCTTCAGGAGTCGGTTGTATAATCATGTCTAGTATTCTCAGTTACCCAGCGATTGTTCGGAATTCTCACATATTTAAATCTCCAGTATTTCTTCAGCAGATGGATCACCCCAGCATCCTCCATGCCAGTCTCATTTTCCTCACACTGTGGAATCTGCTTGTGAAACTGGCATCTGCCAGCATTCCTGTGATATTTTATGTGATCTTTACCAGATACGGGTATTGACCTACTTAAGTCACTGAGCTCGGTGATCTATATTTATGATCTATAAGCTCACTTCACTCATGCTTGGTAAGTGTTAATGAGTTTCTTGGTAGATAGTCCTGGCTGTCTCGTGGATGGGGATGGGTTGGAATGGAAGGGGAAGGGGGATTTATATAATGTGCTAAGCCGTGTGTTTCATTCGGTAGGGAAGGATATTCGGTAGGGAAGGATATTAGATACTTCTTTAATCGAGAAACAGAAGTTCGACTCTCCCAGCCAGCTTCCCCAACCTGTTCAAAAGTGGGGAAGAGGAGAGGAGAGTTGGGTAAGGAGAGAGGGTCTAAGTGGGTGGAAGAGGGAAGGTGTTGGGTGGAGGTGCGGGGTGCAGGATTGTGTTGAAGTATTGCTTGAGAGACGTGTGCTGAGTGTTGGGGATGAGTGGAAAGTTTTAGTTACACTGTACTTAGCTTATTTTAGCTGTTCTCGTAAATTTTATTCCCTCATCTAAACACTCTACTTTCCTTATCGCTCTCCTTCGTTCATGATAAGTCATGCTTCTCATGACCCTCCGACCAAACAACTTACTGGCACCGCAAGGTCACCCTCCTCTAAATATTTAATGTCCTGATTAAGGCTTATGAACTAATTCCACTAGTCTCATAATCGGTTAGTTCGGCTTTTCTATTAAACATATTTAATGCATCAAGAAAAACTGTGTCTTTGCTTAATAAATTACTGACCACCTATAAGAAAACTGATTTTAAATGTAACTTCACTCTGCCGCTTACATAGATACAACTTTAATTCAGAGAACTTTATTTTGATTACCAGTTTGGAATGGCTATGGGAAGTCGCCTGTCAACCATATGCATAGATACTGTATTAATATTCTTAATAAAATGCTACCAGATAATGTTGAGTGATTCAGAGTGTCAACGATGTTGAAGCAGCTACATGAAGTCACTGATGTTTTCCTTCCTGAACTAAATGAGCTTCTTACATCCATTACAGTGACTAGTGATGTATCGGATATTCGCATCAACATCCGCGGAACATCCGCACAATTTCTTACATCCGCATTCGCATCCGCAAAATGAGTAAGACATCCGTATACACATCCGCATCCCGGATATCTAAATTTTCACATCCGATACATCCCTATTACAGTCACAACTGAAGCTGAACATGAGGGATCCGTCCCACTTTTGGACACTCTTATTCACTGAAAGAAAAATCAAGTTCAGCATACATACGAAGCCAAGGTGCTCACATGAACACTAATTACCAAAATCTTTAAATTTATAATAACAAGGTGGAACATCAGAGGTTTAGGTCGATACTCGTCCACTATTAAGACCAAACTGAGCGAGGTATTTGTGAATAGTTCCATCAACAATCCACAAATACCTAACAAGACTTATTCTTGGAATGTATATATCTGGGCTGACTTCACATTCACAGTCCCCAAAAAAAAGGAAATGGCAAATAAAGGAAAGTTTATGATTACTTTTGTGGGATTCACAGCAATAATAAAAACAAACAATTTACACTGATGATAAAAGTGAAAAATACTCACCGATTTTTTTCCTCCCCATACTTTCCATATAATGAAGAACATCAACGTTTGAGAGAGACCCTTAAAAAAAAAAAAAAAGTTAAAAATTTTCAGAGAAAAGATTACCAATTTTTTTTTTATGAGTCGGCTCTTTCAGACGCCACCCATACATCGTATAACGTTAAAAAAAATAACCCATTGATTTTTTTCTCCCTAGTTTCTGCTTATTGAATGATGCAGAGTTTTTTCCCCAGGGATACGACCTAGACAACGAGCGAAACGTGTTGCCCTGAACGACCAGCCGGGAATCACATTTTCCGCCGGAAGGTCCAGAGCAAAAAAAAAAAAAAACATACATAAAAGTTGGTAGGTTTCAAGCCAAGCTGAAGCTACATTTCAGAAACTCTCCAAATAATTTTCACTTGGAAACAAAAATTACCAATAGAATTAAAATTAATTACCAAATATAGTAAAAAAAAATATTGAAATAATAACTTACCAATAAAGATCAATTATCTATAAAGTAAAAAAAAAGAGTAAAAAAAAATTAACAATAAAATGTAAATCGCTTACTAATAAAGTAAAAAACACTAATAAAAAAAATCATATCACAGAGGATTCCCAAGGATAATAATTTTAATTATGCTAAAAATTACGCCGTTTCAAAAATTTATAAAATATTTTATGATTTACGAGAAGGAATCTTAACACCTCAGGAACAGAACATTCCCTTAAACACAGATTCCTGGCTCTTGCCTCGTGGCTCTTGCCTCGTGGCTCTTGCCTCGTGGCTCTTGCCTCGTGGCTCTTGCCTCGTGGCTCTTGCCTCGTGGCTCTTGCCTCGTGGCTCTTGCCTCGTGGCTTGCTGTGCCTCGTGGCTCTTGCCTCGTGGCTCTTGCCCGTGGCTGCCCGTGGCTCTTGCCTCGTGGCTCTTGCCTCGTGGCTCTTGCCTCGTGGCTCTTGCCTCGTGGCTCTTGCCTCGTGGCTCTTGCCTCGTGCTCTTGCCTCGTGCTCTTGCCTCGTGGCTCTTGCCTCGTGGCTCTTGCCTCGCTCCTCGTGGCTCTTGCCTCGTGGCTCTTGCCTCGTGGCTCTTGCCTCGTGGCTCTTGCCTCGTGGCTCTTGCCTCGTGGCTCTTGCCTCGTGGCTCTTGCCTCGTGGCTCTTGCCTCGTGGCTCTTGCCTCGTGGCTCTTGCCTCGTGGCTCTTGCCTCGTGGCTCTTGCCTCGTTGCTCTTGCCTCGTGGCTCTTGCCTCGTTGCTCTTGCCTCGTAGCTCTTGCCTCGTAGCTCTTGCCTCGTAGCTCTTGCCTCGTAGCTCTTGCCTCGTAGCTCTTGCCTCGTAGCTCTTGCCTCGTAGCTCTTGCCTCGTAGCTCTTGCCTCGTAGCTCTTGCCTCGTAGCTCTTGCCTCGTAGCTCTTGCCTCGTAGCTCTTGCCTAGCCTTGCCTCGTAGCTCTTGCCTCGTAGCTCTTGCCTCGTAGCTCTTGCCAGCCTGCTCGTAGCCTTGTTAGCTCTTGCCTCGTAGCCTTGGCTGTGTGGGCTAGCTTGCGTAGCTCTTGCCGTACTCTGTAGCTCTTGCCTCATAGCGGGGAAAAGAAGGGAGGGGGAGGGGAAATTTTAAGCGATGTTTCGGTCCGACTCTACTGGTAATGTGACTTGGTGTGGGGTCCAGGAGGGAGCGAAACGTTGTGAGGGGGTTTATCTGTGAACTGTTTAAGTCAACGTTACGAAGTGTTCCATCCACGGGATTTGTGAATTGTTCCAGGTTAAGAGATAGGACTTAGGCTCCAGGTTTGCCAATCCTCCAGGCTAAGGTAGGGCTGAGGCTCCAGGTTTGCCAATCCTCCAGGCTCAGGTAGGACTGAGTCTCCAGGTTTGTCAATCCTCCAGGTTTAGGTAGGACTTAGGCTCCAGGTTTGTCAATCCTCCAGGCTCAGGTAGGACTGAGGCTCCAGGTTTGCCAATCCTCCAGGTTCAGGTAGGACTGAGGCTCTAGGTTTGCCAATCCTCCAGGCTCAGATAGGACTGAGGCTCCAGGTTTGCCAATCCTCCAGGCTCAGATAGGACTGAGGCTCCAGGTTTGCCAATCCTCCAGGCTCAGATAGGACTGAGGCTCTAGGTTTGCCAATCCTCCAGGTTCAGGTAGGATTGAGGCTCCAGGTTTGCCAATCCTCCAGGTTCAGGTAGGACTGAGGCTCCAGGTTTGCCAATCCTCCAGGCTCAGGTATTACTGAGGCTCCAGGTTTGCCAATCCTCCAGACTCGCCTGTTTACCAATTAAGAGCAACGAGTCGGATCCTTTAAATCCTTCGCAGTGAATTAGCGGTACTGCGATAATACCTCTTTGTTCAGGTGATAAGATAGAATGTAAATTAGGATTATACGAGAATGTGAGGAGGGAAGGAAGGAGGGAAGGTAGAGACGACGACTATGGAAGGAATGTTATGAGGGCGCAGAGAACCCCTTCAAAAATATCGTAAATAATGTAAATATGTGTAAAACAGCTATTGCATTTCTGACCGGCGATTCTTGACGTCGTTTTCCAATAAACAACTAAATTGGAACAGCGATAAGAAATGTAAGATTTTTAATTACAGGCGTGATCAACCTCAGCGCCCGATGCTGTAATTGTTGGGCCAGCCTGAAGAATGGTAGTCATGGTAGTAGACACACATGATGGTAGTCATGGTAGTAGACACACATGATGGTAGTCATGGTAGTAGACACCTGGTGATGGTAGTCATGGTAGTAGACACACATGATGGTAGTCATGGTAGTAGACACACATGATGGTAGTCATGGTAGTAGACACACATGATGGTAGTCATGGTGGTAGACACACATGATGGTAGTCATGGTGGTAGACACACATGATGGTAGTCATGGTGGTAGACACACATGATGGTAGTCATGGTGGTAGACACATGATGGTAGTCATGGTGGTAGACACATGATGGTAGTCATGGTGGTAGACACATGATGGTAGTCATGGTGGTAGACACATGATGGTAGTCATGGTAGTAGACACCTGGTGATGGTAGTCATGGTAGTAGACACACATGATGGTAGTCATGGTAGTAGACACACATGATGGTAGTCATGGTGGTAGACACATGATGGTAGTCATGGTGGTAGACACATGATGGTAGTCATGGTGGTAGACACATGATGGTAGTCATGGTGGTAGACACATGATGGTAGTCATGGTGGTAGACACATGATGGTAGTCATGGTGGTAGACACATGATGGTAGTCATGGTGGTAGACACCTGGTGATGGTAGTCATGGTAGTAGACACCTGGTGATGGTAGTCATGGTAGTAGACACCTGGTGATGGTAGTCATGGTAGTAGACACCTGGTGATGGTAGTCATGGTAGTAGACACCTGGTGATGGTAGTCATGGTAGTAGACTGAGACACACACAAAAGCATGCACACACACACACACACACACACACACCACAACATTACCAATTTACACTAATGGATAAGAGCGCAGAGAAAGAGACCCAAAAGAGGTGTAGAAAAGAGAACCGGCAGTGACGGTGTAGAAGAGACGAAGGGGCAGTGAGGCAGAAAAGGAGGAAGAGATGAAAAGGAGTAGAAAAGGGTTGGGAGCAGAAGATATGCAGAGGGGAGGTAATAGAGAAAATAAAAGTGTAATAGAGAGAAGAAGCAGTGTAAAAAAATAATAGTTACAGAAGAGCAGCAGAGGTGAGGCAGAAGAGCAGCAGTGGCGAGGCAGAAGAGCAGCAGAGGTGAAGCAGAAGAGCAACAGAGGTGAAGCAGAAGAGCAGCAGAGGTGAAGCAGAAGAGCAGCAGAGGTGAAGCAGAAGCAGCAAGCAGAAGAAGGTGAAGAGCAAGAAGATGAAGCAAAGACAGAAAGGGGAAGCAGAAGAGCAGCAGAGGTGAAGCAGAAGAGCAACAGAGGTGAAGCAGAAGAGCAGCAGTGGCGAGGCAGAAGAGCAGCAGTGGCGAGGCAGAAGAGCAGCAGTGGCGAGGCAGAAGAGCAGCAGTGGCGAGGCAGAAGAGCAGCAGTGGCGAGGCAGAAGAGCAGCAGTGGCGAGGCAGAAGAGCAGCAGTGGCGAGGCAGAAGAGCAGCAGTGGCGAGGCAGAAGAGCCAGAGTGGCAGAGCAGGGAGAAGAGCCGCAGGTGAGCGAGTGGGCAGAAGAGCCGCAGGGCGAGGCAGAAGAGCCGAGAGGTGGCAGAAGAGCGCAGAGTGAGGCAGAAGAGCCGCAGAGGTGAGGCAGAAGAGCCGCAGAGGTGAGGCAGAAGAGCCGCAGAGGTGAGGCAGAAGAGCCGCAGAGGTGAGGCAGAAGAGCCGCAGAGGTGAGGCAGAAGAGCCGCAGAGGTGAGGCAGAAGAGCCGCAGAGGTGAGGCAGAAGAGCCGCAGAGGTGAGGCAGAAGAGCCGCAGAGGTGAGGCAGAAGAGCCGCAGAGGTGAGGCAGAAGAGCCGCAGAGGTGAGGCAGAAGAGCCGCAGAGGTGAGGCAGAAGAGCCGCAGAGGTGAGGCAGAAGAGCCGCAGAGGTGAGGCAGAAGAGCCGCTAAGGAGGTGAGGAACAAGAAGAGCCGCAGAGGTGAGGCAGAAGAGCCGCAGAGGTGAGGCAGAAGAGCCGCAGAGGTGAGGCAGAAGAGCCGCAGAGGTGAGGCAGAAGAGCCGCAGAGGTGAGGCAGAAGAGCCGCAGAGGTGAGGCAGAAGAGCCGCAGAGGTGAGGCAGAAGAGCCGCAGAGGTGAGGCAGAAGAGCCGCAGAGGTGAGGCAGAAGAGCCGCAGAGGTGAGGCAGAAGAGCCGCAGAGGTGAGGCAGAAGAGCGCAGAGGTGAGGCAGAAGAGCACGCAGAGGTGAGGCAGAAGAGCCGCAGAGGTGAGGCAGAAGAGCCGCAGAGGTGAGGCAGAAGAGCCGCAGAGGTGAGGCAGAAGAGCCGCAGAGGTGAGGCAGAAGAGCGCAGAGGTGAGGCAGAAGAGCGCAGAGGTGAGGCAGAAGAGCGCAGAGGTGAGGCAGAAGAGCAGCAGAGGTGAGGCAGAAGAGCAGCAGAGGTGAGGCAGAAGAGCGCAGAGGAGGCAGAGAGCAGAGGTGAGCAGAGAGCGCAGAGGTGAGGCAGAAGAGCCAGCAGAGGTGAGGCAGAAGAGCAGCAGAGGTGAGGCAGAAGAGCAGCAGAGGTGAGGCAGAAGAGCAGCAGAGGTGAGAGACAGAGGAGCAAGCGCAGAGGTGAGGCAGAAGAGCCGCAGAGGTGAGGCAGAAGAGCCGCAGAGGTGAGGCAGAAGAGCAGCAGAGGTGAGGCAGAAGAGCAGCAGAGGTGAGGCAGTAGAGCAGCAGAGGTGAGGCAGTAGAGCAGCAGAGGTGAGGCTGTAGAGCAGCAGAGGTGAGGCTGTAGAGCAGCAGAGGTGAGGCTGTAGAGCAGCAGAGGTGAGGCAGTAGAGCAGCAGAGGTGAGGCAGTAGAGCAGCAGAGGTGAGGCTGTAGAGCAGCAGAGGTGAGGCTGTAGAGCAGCAGAGGTGAGGCTGTAGAGCAGCAGAGGTGAGGCTGTAGAGCAGCAGTGGTGAGGCAGTAGAGCAGCAGAGGTGAGGCAGAAGAGCAGCAGAAGTGAGGCAGAAGAGCAGCAGAGGTGAGGCAGAAGAGCAGCAGAGGTGAGGCAGAAGAGTCGGGGTTCAAGAAGAAACTCTCCACTTGGCGCTGTATTTCATTTGGCGTGAGAATGAAGACGTATAAAGTGTTTAGCGTTGATGTCGAGTCATAATGGCGGCGGCGGCGGCGGCGGAGGGGGGAGGGGGGAGGGGAAGGGGCTCTGCCGTGAAAATTATCGGGGAACAGGGGTAGAGCAAGAGGAAATTCGCTGGAGTTGAGAGGAATGAAGAGGGAAATTGAAGATGTCTCTGAGGAGAGAGGGAGAGAATGTGGTAGGGCAGAGAAGAATGTGGGAAGAGGGAGAGAATGTGGGTAGGAGCGAGAGGGAGAGAATGTGGGTAGGAGCGAGAGAGGGAGAGAATGGGGTAGGAGCGAGAGAGGAAGAGAATGGGGTAGGAGCGAGAGAGGAGAGAATGGGGTAGGAGCGAGAGAGGGAAGAATGGGGTAGGAGCGAGAGGGAGAGAATGTGGGTAGGAGCGAGAGAGGGAGAGAATGGGTAGGAGCAGGAGTAGAGAAGATGGAGAAGAATGATGGGTAGGAGCGAGAGAGGAGAGAATGTAGAGTAGGAGCAGAGAGGGAGAGAATGTGGGTAGGAGCGAGAGAGGGAGAGAATGTGGGTAGGAGCGAGAGGTAGAGAATGTGGGGTAGGAGCGAGAGAGGGAGATAATGTGGGTAGGAGCGAGAGAGGGAGAGAATGGGGGTAGGAGCGAGAGAGGGAGAGAATGGGGGTAGGAGCGAGAGAGGAGAGAATGTGGGTAGGAGCGAGAGAGGGAATGTGATTAGGAGCGAGAGAGGAGAGAATGTGGGTAGGAGCGAGAGAGGAGAGAATGTGGGTAGGAGCGAGAGAGGAGAGAATGTGGGTAGGAGCGAGAGAGGAGAGAATGTGGGTAGGAGCGAGAGAGGAGAGAATGTGGGTAGGAAGCGAGAGAGGAGAGAATGTGGGTAGGAGCGAGAGGGAGAGAATGTGGGTAGGAGAGAGAGGGAGAGAATGTGGGTAGGAGCGAGAGAGGGAGAGAATGTGGGTAGGAGCGAGAGAGGGAGAGAATGTGGGTAGGAGCGAGAGAGGGAGAGAATGTGGGTAGGAGCGAGAGAGGGAGAGAATGTGGGGAGGAGCGAGAGAGGAGAGAATGTGGGTAGGAGCGAAGGAGAGAAGGAGGGAAGAGGAGAATGTGGGTAGGAGCGAGAGAGGGAGAGAATGTGGGTAGGAGCGAGAGAGGGAGAGAATGTGGGTAGGAGCGAGAGAGGGAGAGAATGTGGGTAGGAGCGAGAGAGGGAGAGAATGTGGGTAGGAGCGAGAGAGGGAAGAATGTGGTAGGGCAGGAGGAGGAATGTGAGGAGCGAGAGAGGGAGAGAATGTGGGTAGGAGCGAGAGAGGGAGAATGTGGGTAGAGAGCGAGAGAGGGAAGAATGTGGGTAGGAGCGAGAGAGGAGAGAATGTGGGTAGGAGCGAGAGAGAGAGAATGTGGGTAGGAGCGAGAGAGGAGAGAATGTGGTAGGAGCAGAGAGGAGAGAATGTGGGTAGGAGCAGAGAGGGAGAATGGGTAGGGAGAGAGGAGAGATGTGGGTAGGAGCGAGAGGGAGAATGTGGGTAGGAGCGAGAGAGGGAGAATGTGGTAGGAGCGAGAGGGAGAATGTGGTAGATGTGGTAGGACGAAGGGAAGAATGTGGGTAGAGCAGAGAGGAGAGAATGTGATGGAGCGAGAGGGAATGTTAGGAGAAGAGGGAATGTGGTAGCAGACGAAGAGAGGAGAGTGATTAGGAAGGAGAGAGGGAATGTGATTAGGCGAGGAATGTGATTAGGCAAGAGGGAATGTGATTAGAGCGAGGAATGTGAGGCAGAGAGATGGAAGAAGGTGTGATTAGGAGCGAGAGAGGGAATGTGATTAGGAGCGAGAGAGGGAGAGAATGTGAGTAGGAGCCAGAGGGAAATAGCAAAATGAGACGTGGAAGAATTAGGAAAATGAGGATAGGAAGAAATAACAGTGATAAAGGTTGGAATAACACTGAGGGGGAGGGGAAAAAAGAGGGGAGAATGAAATAAGTGAGCTAAGTGAGAAAGCATGGGAGAGGTCAGGAGAACTGCATCGCATGATAAAGGAATAAATAAAGCTGTTGAACCTACTAATCACTCTGGCTCCTAAGATCAACCTTTACAACTGGCAATAAAACGCTGAATATTCTCACTTAAAACATTAAGTCCTACAAGAACACAAAAATAAATACTTTTTCATTAAGGTTTAAATAACGTGCATAATGGAAGACAGCAATAATAAACTATTGATTGTTAAAAGTCTCTGCGAAAATTTCCCAGAGTTCCCTACGGGTACCCCAGTAATTCTAAACGCTACGACTTAGGGGGAGGAAATGCTGAGATCGTAGGCATGACATAAGTGACAGAAGGAAGGGGGGGGGAAGCACCTGCAAGCAGGTGGGTATGGGTGAGGCGCATGTGCCCTGTCCTCGCTCAATAGAGGATCATTTCACAGTGACGAATCCTGTCTACTGAGGATTCCCAAGCACTGCCCCGCCCCCTCTCCCGTCCTGTCAAAGCCTGTATAGCTTGCTGCTCGTCCGTAGGGCCCACCGTGCCCGTCACTACCCAAGGACAGATGCAAGGAGGCAATTATTTTTGTGTTGTCTCCGGTGACTCTGGATGTTGACAAAGTTAGTGAGAAGAAATCGATGAACATCATCTCTGAACTTAAAGAGGCGCCGCTGACAGACATTAGACATTACTATAAGGAAGACTTCAGCTACTCTTTGAAAGTGATATTTAATATTCACTTAAGTGTCCATTGAGATTAGAACAATTGTAAATAGATTATACAAATTAATTTTATTAATGGTAATATAGTTATTATTTCTTTTTCTATTTTCTAAATAGTGTTCACAATGCTTTTCTGCAACTCGCCGGGATTTTATAAGTCTATGCTTATGAGTTCATTTTATTCTTTCTTCCTCATCTTTCTTCTTATTCTTGTTTCTTGCAATCTCTTTTTCCATCTATATTTCCATATGCATCCTCCTTATCCATGCTTTTTTTCCATCTCTCCTGTGTCTCGTCTCTTTCTCTGCCATCATAACCTGCCGCTCTATCTCCTTTTTCCTCCTATTTCTTCCCCTCTCCTCGTTCCTTGAGACTCCTTGCCTAATCACCAAGACGTTGATCAGCATTGCAAGGTACAAGATGGGTAGCGGGAGGCTGCGCCCGGCTAATCCCTGAGAGGATGAAAGAAGCCGCTGGTGGCGGGGTGAATTTTTAGCAGGGCGGCCAGCGACGGTATTTGTGATCACGGGGCACAGAGAAGAAGGGAAACCAAGAAGGGAGGTGGAAAGGAAGACAGGGAATAAGAAAGGAAAACAAGAGTCGAGAGAAAGGCAATGAAATGTGGGAAGGGGAAACAGGAGTGCGAAAGGGAGACAAGGAGAGAGTTCAAGGGGGGATAGGGAGAAAGTGAAAAGAGGTTAGGAGAAAGGGAGGGGAGAGGGAGTGTGAGCTTTACCGATTTCCTTCATTTTGAGGTGAAGCAAGTTATAACGCGCTAAACACATCACCGGAGAACCACCATGCACTACTGCATGTCAGTGGCAATGCTCTCATAAAAACCTAAAGTTTATGGTAATTACTATTTGAGTTGTTAGTCTGAGCTGCTTCTATCCTTACCAGTTCAGTCAACAAGTTCAAGTGCATGATCACCAAGACTGGGAGTACAATACTGCTTGCTTGCTTTGCCCTTCAGCATTCCACTCCTTTGGGTTATTATATTCAGCACGAGTCAAAGAATAAAGAATAGAATAAAAGTTTTAATCACCACATTTGAGTAAGACTGTTGACACTCTGAGGGAGTCCAAGGCAGAACGTCGATCATGTATATACATCAAAAAACATTTCTCGTATGAAGCCTGTATAGAAGAGATGAATTTATTCATATATGACAGAAGAAGATCGAGAAAAAGCTTTAATATTTCCCAAATATAACACGCAACAGTTATGTTAATATTATATACACACAATAAAAAAGATTATTATAAAGTAGCTACACCTCTGGTATAACGAAAAAAAGAGTATATTTTCCTAGTCTAACTGTAAACATGATGATTATATCGTCTAAATGGTAACAAGGTAATTGTCATTTAAAAATTATATTGTCTTAGTACTTTTTCTATTAATATGTTACTGATGTTGCTTTCTTATCCATAAAGTATTTTAGTCATTTGAATAACCGAACCATCGACTCAACACCGCCGCTGCTGCCGTAACCCTCACGAGGTTACCTGCTGCTGTTCGACACTTAAATCTGTGTCAGCAGATACTGGTGTCCACAGCAGAGGACACCAGTGGCTTCTTGTGGTAGCTCTTCCCTGAAGGCACCACTGAGCAAGTCACCTCATGATTAAAATCTACGTCTTGACACGCATAATTAAATTTAAATGAAATTGGAATAAAGCCTTTCATAAACAGAAAGGCCTTAAATGGCAGCAGGAGACCTGCTGCCATTTGATTTTGTTTACATACTTTCAATCTTTTTTTTTGTCTGACCAGCTGGTATTACCTTTCACTCACTTTTGCTAACTCTAAATGAGAAATATGTAGGGAAATGTATTCGCGTTTCTAAAAATAAGTAGAACTGGGTGGTGGCAGCAACTACACACCAATTTACCTGTTGTCAGTCACTGGTAATTTTATCAGTCTCACAACAGTTAGCAGTACTTTTTGCTACCACTTGCTACTGAGTGGCTAGCAATATGGTTTCTGAAAAAGGTCTCTCTGCAACTGATTTCCCTTTGGAACTTCCCACTATAAGTCATTTGCTTGTACCTTTGCCTGCTATGACACCTTAGCATTTTGTCGCTTCGGAAAGAACAAGTAGTTTCTGGCTTCGTCTAAGACGTAAACCACTGAATTCATTATTGAACTCATTACGTGGTGCACGCAGCAAGTGTCTTGATATCTTGTCACGGAATGTCTTTACGAAGCTCATTTACAACCCTAACTCTCAGGCTTAAGCAAGTACTCACCTAATTGTGGTTGCAGGGGTCGAGACTCCGCTCCTAGCACGTACTAATTGAAGAGGGATGCCGACAGCCTTGAGGTACGCCAATCACCAACAATTGGTTCAATTTGCTTGAGGAAGGTGTTAATGATTACGTTTTTTATGGAAAAAAAAACACTGAGGATATGATCTAGAGAGCATGACATTACTAATAGGTTGATGAAGGAATGACTGTTAGAGACTTAGCACTTGCTCTGCATCCGGGGTAAAAATATTCTGAACAAATTACAAGTGTGCTCTCACCTCCAGTATGCCACACACACACTCATAGAAAACCTGTCGTATCACAACAGTTCAGAACAAGGCAGACGATCTTGTCTAACTTCGTACACAGAAGACAGCTATAATACCCCAAGAGACAGACAGCCACAGTCACCTTTCAAGGGTGAGAGAGGTGCTGGTGAAAGACTCTCGATCCCAGTAATTGGAGCTTCCCTCCAATTCCTTGTATCAAATCTGATTGCCTCCCATTATCTATGCGCTATTTAACCCAATGATAATAATAATTATAATAAACTTGTCTCATCATTGGTCATTTATTCTGACTAACTCTTCCCTACATCGTTTCTTTTCAACAAATAAATGCATTCGACAATGTAAAGCGACTCATTGCAAGAGCTGGCTGACAAATGACTCAAAATTCACGTACCTTAATAATAAAGTATGCACTCAAAAAAAAAAAATGGAAAATATGTTTTCTACGGACGAGGCTTTAAAACAAGAAGAGTGGAAAATTAAAATATTTTGTTGACTTCTTTAATTCTTTATTTTGTTACTGACAGTAAATGATCATGTGGTAGGGAAGTGTGGAAATGATCGCAAAAAAGTTTTCATTTCAATTATAAACGTTAGGAAGACAATTTTCCAGCATTTTACAAAAAAAAAAAAAAAATTACAAATGAAGATTTCATTTATGTATAGTTGTTTTTAAATGCAACGTCAATTACAAGAGAGTTGTATTTCATTTCTTCTCGAACTATTCTCCCTCGAACTGTGGCTATCTCCCACTGTGCCCCATTCCCAACCTCTCTCCCCCCGTCTCTCTCCCTCTCCCCTCCTCCTCTCCCTCTCTCTCCCCCTCTCTCTCTCCTCTCTCCCTCTCCCTCTCTCCTCTCTCTCTCTCCTCTCTCCTCCCCTCTCTCCCTCTCTCTCCTCTCTCTCTCTCTCCCTCTCCTCTCTCTCTCCCTCTCTCCCTCTCTCCCCTCTCCCTCCCTCTCCCTCTCCCTCTCTCCCCTCTCCCTCTCCCTCTCCCTCTCTCCCTCTCCCTCTCTCTCCCTCCCTCTCCCTCTCTCTCTCTCCTCCCTCTCTCTCTCTCTCCTCTCCCTCTCCCTCTCCTCTCTCCCTCTCTCTCTCTCCCTCTCTCTCTCTCCTCTCCCTCTCTCCCTCTCACAGGAAGCCAGGACAGGGCTTCGCCCAGGACCCGAGCTGCCCTGAGGGGAATCTTTCTGTTTTGACATGAAAGCATTTCCTTTTTCACTTGTTCACTAGAATTCCGGCCTCGCTGAATGGAAAAAGACGGTGGGTTCCTCCTCATTCTTTTACGAAAACTTGGTTCTCCGCTTCGCTATAAAGATTCGCTAAATTAAAACACAGGAGAGCTACATCTCAAGGAACGAGTGGCTTGTATTAGCTCGCAACACATCGCTATGTGCCTCCATCCTTACACTTTATTTTTACCTTCATAACCGAGGAAAATGTAAAGGAAACCTATATCTTGAGCAGATAAATTTCTCTTCAGGGATATTAATGCATTCATATAATATATATATATATATATATATATATATCATACATATACCTACATATACATATACCTACATATACATACATACATACATACATACACACAGTACAGTCTAGGGGGCCAGAGAATACAAACCTCACTCAAGGAAAAAGATCTTGGGGTGAGTATAACACCGGGCACATCTCCTGAGGCGCACATCAACCAAATAACTGCTGCAGCATACGGGCGCCTAGCAAACCTAAGAACAGCATTTCGACATTTTAATAAGGAATCGTTCAAAACCCTGTACACTGTGTACGTTAGGCCCATACTGGAGTATGCAGCACCAGTTTGGAACCCACACCTAGCCAAGCACGTAAAGAAACTAGAGAAAGTTCAAAGGTTTGCAACACAACTAGTCCCGGAGCTAAGGGGTATGTCCTACGAGGAGAGGTTAAGGGAAATCGACCTGACGACATTGGAGGGCAGGAGAGAAAGGGGGGACATGATAACGACATATAAAATACTGAGAGAAATTGATAAGGTGGACAGAGACAGAATGTTCCAGAGATGGGACACAGCAACAAGGGGACACAGCTGGAAATTGAAGACTCAGATGAATCACAGAGATGTTAGGAAGTATTTCTTCAGTCACAGAGTGGTCAGGAAGTGGAATAGCTTGGGAAGCGATGTAGTGGAGACAGGATCCATTCATAGTTTTAAGAAGAGGTATGATAAAACTCATGGCGAAGGGAGAGAAACCCAGTAGCGGCCAGTGAAGAGGCGGGGCCAGGAGCTATGACTCGACCCCTGCAACCACAACTAGGTGAGTACACACACACAGAGGAACCACAGTCCGTCTGTTTCAAGAGTTTATTACAAATTTATTCCATCGAGGGAAATTTTTTTCATCTATAAATAACTGGAGAAACATACCAAATAAATAATCTAATAAAAATCAGATAAAACAATTATTTATTTATAAATTAAAAAAAGTAATGAAGTTATTCAGAGTGAATAATTACAACTCCGAGAGTAACTACATTAAACTGAACAACTCCTGGATATTCATTATCATTCTCCTGCTTTAAGCAATCAATAAAATAATAATTAATCGCGTAATGAAATCGTGATTTAATTTATTGCAGCTCATTTGCTCAGTCTCAGCATAATTTTGCAACGAGATTAAACAACCGGCACTGCATACCGATTTTCGATACGCGAGAAAACTCGATTATCAGTAAAGTATACGAGGGTGGACAGGCCTCCCCCCCCTCGGTGTGTGTGTGTGAGGGGAGAGACTGGGCCAGGAGCTACAATTCTATTACACCCAGCAACTACATGTAGTCGAATACACACACACACACTACTCCCTTCTGGTACTTAGATAACACATGTAAACAGTAGTACCTTTCCTAATACGAGTACTTCCTTCATACGACTCTTAGATGGTGTGCATGCTGCTAGCACCAGTAGCCTGACTGTTCAGGCCAGCAACCAGTAGGCCACGTACATGCCCTGGCCGAGAAAAAGGTACGACCCCCAGGAACCAACAGGCAGCCAACAAGTAGTTCCAAACCACGGAACGGGTGGGACTTGAACCCATGGCGAGTCGTAAAAACTTGCCATGGCTTCAGACCCCACCAACCCGTTCCCTCGTTATTTAGATTTCGTGAGTCACGTGGCTCCACTCTAAAAATAAAACGTCCAAACACAGAAAAACGATTCAGTTTTCTCAGTGTGTTGCGTGGCACTGTAGCTGTGAGCGATCACCCGTACAAGTCCTGTGTGCAATTCCTTATATCAACCTTGTGTTTTAGACTTTAATTTCTCCGCTTACCCATCAGTGTCCAGCTTTAGCGTCACCTTTCCTACTGTACCTAGGACTCTTGATTTTATTGTAGGGTGTCTCGACTTAGGTTCGTGTGTGCCTGTTGCCGCGGTTCTGTCCTCCTCCGCTTTCTCTTTTGCCATGAACTGAGAACTTTCTCCTCCAATGGCTTCAAATGTCACTTTATTTAATTTCCGTGTCATAGTTTTAATTTATTAACAAATCAGAATAAAAGTCAATGTCGTGGTAGGAAGTGTTAAAAACTCAAACAGTTGGGAAAGGAAACCTAAGGCAAAGTTTCAGTCCATTCCGGGGAATTATCAAGACGTTTCGGTTCGTCGTGGACCATTATCGAGACGTTTCGGTTCGTCGTGGACCATTATCGAGACGTTTCGGTTCGTCGTGGACCATTATCGAGACGTTTCGGTTCGTCGTGGACCATTATCGAGACGTTTCGGTTCGTCGTGGACCATTATCGAGACGTTTCGGTTCGTCGTGGACCATTATCGAGACGTTTCGGTTCGTCGTGGACCATTATCGAGACGTTTCGGTTCGTCGTGGACCATTATCGAGACGTTTCGGTTCGTCGTGGACCATTATCGAGACGTTTCGGTTCGTCGTGGACCATATCGAGATTTCGTTCGTCGTGGACCATTATCGAGACGTTTCGGTTCGTCGTGGACCATTATCGAGACGTTTCGGTTCGTCGTGGACCATTATCGAGACGTTTCGGTTCGTCGTGGACCATTATCGAGACGTTTCGGTTCGTCGTGGACCATTATCGAGACGTTTCGGTTCGTCGTGGACCATTATCGAGACGTTTCGGTTCGTCGTGGACCATTATCGAGACGTTTCGGTTCGTCGTGGACCATTATCGAGACGTTTCGGTTCGTCGTGGACCATTATCGAGACGTTTCGGTTCGTCGTGGACCATTATCGAGACGTTTCGGTTCGTCGTGGACCATTATCGAGACGTTTCGGTTCGTCGTGGACCATTATCGAGACGTTTCGGTTCGTCGTGGACCATTATCGAGACGTTTCGGTTCGTCGTGGACCATTATCGAGACGTTTCGGTTCGTCGTGGACCATTATCGAGACGTTTCGGTTCGTCGTGGACCATTATCGAGACGTTTCGGTTCGTCGTGGACCATTATCGAGACGTTTCGGTTCGTCGTGGACCATTATCGAGACGTTTCGGTTCGTCGTGGACCATTATCGAGACGTTTCGGTTCGTCGTGGACCATTATCGAGACGTTTCGGTTCGTCGTGGACCATTATCGAGACGTTTCGGTTCGTCGTGGACCATTATCGAGACGTTTCGGTTCGTCGTGGACCATTATCGAGACGTTTCGGTTCGTCGTGGACCATTATCGAGACGTTTCGGTTCGTCGTGGACCATTATCGAGACGTTTCGGTTCGTCGTGGACCATTATCGAGACGTTTCGGTTCGTCGTGACCATTATCGAGACGTTTCGGTTCGTCGTGGACCATTATCGAGACGTTTCGGTTCGTCGTGACCATTATCGAGACGTTTCGGTTCGTCGTGGACCATTATCGAGACGTTTCGGTTCGTCGTGGACCATTATCGAGACGTTTCGGTTCGTCGTGGACCATTATCGAGACGTTTCGGTTCGTCGTGGACCATTATCGAGACGTTTCGGTTCGTCGTGGACCATTATCGAGACATTTCGGTTCGTCGTGGACCATTATCGAGACGTTTCGGGTCGTCGTGGACCATTATCAAGACGTTACGGTTAGTCGTGGACCATTATCAAGACGTTTCGGTTAGTCGTGGACCATTATCGAGACGTTTCGGTTCGTCGTGGACCATTGTTGACACGTTTCGGTTCGCCATGGATCATTACCAAGAGGTTCCAGTCTGTGTTCGAGCACTGTTGAAACGTTTCGGTCAATGGTGGACCATCATCAAGTACTTGCGACTTAACACAGTGATCCAAAGTTGCAGACGAACTGCGAAGCAACAAAGATTTAAATATTCTTCTCTTCCACCTCAACTGCAGCGTTCTCCATCATTCCTTATCCTATATCCATTATCCCACTTCCGCTCCTCTCGTCCTATCCTCCACACTCCTCTATGCCTTCAATTCTCTGAAATATATTCTAGTGTTTTCTGCAGCTTCTTCATTACGGACTACTCCATCACTCTGATAGCCTTGTTAACCGTGTCTGCTTTTGTCGTTTCTCATACACTATCGTCCTCATAATTCCACGTCTGTGTTTTCTTTTATTCGACTCCTCACTTCCTTCCTTCCTTCCTTCCTTCCTTCCTTCCTTCCTTCCTTCCTTCCTTCCCGTCATACATACATCAGTGTGACTGTCACTTACCACCAACGACTCCTGAAAGCTCTCATACTCTTAAGGTTATTTGCGAAACTTCTGTTTACTCGTCTTTGCTGGGAGAGTTTGTGTCGTCGGCGCTGGAGAGTAAAGGTGTCGTCAGCGACGGGCGTCGTCAGCGACGGGCGTCGTCAGCGCCGTCGAGCGCGCGTCGTCAGCGCCGGCGTCGTAGCGCCGGGCGTCGTCAGCGCCGGGCGTCGTCAGCGCGGGCGTCGTCAGCGCCGGCGTCGCACGCCGCTCGTCAGCGCCGGGCGTCGTCAGCGCCGGGCGTCGTCAGCGCCGGGCGTCGTCAGCGCCGGGCGTCGTCAGCGCCGGGCGTCGTCAGCGCCGGGCGTCGTCAGCGCCGGGCGTCGTCAGCGCCGGGCGTCGTCAGCGCCGGGCGTCGCATTTATGTGTTCAGGCAGAATCTCAGCGCTAGACATGTGTCTTGATTTCATTAGTTTTTCCAACAAGTGGCACTTTATTTCATTGGCTTCTTTCATAATATTAGTTTGGGGCTGGACACTTCTCAACTCTATTATATACGAAATTACTGAAAATTTTTGGCATCTACCCTGAATTTACTATGATAAAATAAAAATAATTTGTATTTGTGTGTGCTTAGCTATTTGTGGCTGCAGGGGTCGATTCACAGCTCCTCGCCCTGTGTGTGTGTGTGATTAAACAGTAATAAAGAAATGGGATAATGTGGATAAATACACACACACCTACACACACACACACACCTACACACACACACACCCATTCACCCCCCCCCATCCCACACACACACATCACAAACCTACACTTCGCTCTATATCATCCCTCTATAAAGAGAGAATAAGCCATAAGACGCCTGATATAAGGTCATATACTCAGAAAAAACGAGGAAAGACACTCTGCAACCCGGATCTAGTGTTGCAATATGTAACAAGGGAAGAAGGTAAGGCAGTCAGCGAGAGATGGTGAACGAGATCGTAAACAAGGAGAGACATTACGAGTTGTCTCGCTGCAGGAAAAGTATAAGGACTCGTATTGTTGGCTTGTGGCCGAATACGAAACGCAATTCTGATATGTCCTTCCAGGAATTCTTTTGTGTTTAACATAGTATTTCTATGTTATTGTTTTCCCCTCTCTCATATTGTCCTGTTACCTGTCCTTCCTTCTATCTTTATACTATTCGGTTATTTTTAAAGAATTTTCTCGTCTTTCATCCATCTGTTTTCGTCTGCTTCCACGCATATTTCCATTTTTTCCTCTGCCTCTCTGGCTGTCCGTCAGTATTATAAACTCTTCTTCAGTCCAGCCTTATGAATATCAGCCTTTTTACAACCCCCAGCTATCATATATACATCACATATACTAGCAGACTATATGTGGACCTTAGCGTCTGGTTCTCGTACTGTGAGACTGATATTCCTTGTATATCCCGTGTGCATGCCTACACGGACCCAGCACGGACAATATTCTATCTAGTGACTGCACGTATAGATGGCAGGTTTGTCATCCTGAAACGAAATAAGCGCCTCATTAGATGGAATTTTTTCAGATGATGACCCGATAAATGGCTAGGATTTGCATCCTGTGAAAGAAAAAAAAAACAGATCACTAATCAGAAGAATCCTACGATTAGAGACTTGTAACTACAAACGTTGAGTAGAACGAAGCGTAATATCACTATAGTGTCACCAGCGTCTGAGAAATGCGTACATCTATTCAGGATCTCACACTAGTCATGTACTTCATGAGGGTAACCATGAAGCGAGACTGAGATAGAGGTAACGAAAAGGTAGATACACAGAGGGACAGGGAAAGAGAAAAAAAAGGCCAATATGAAACATATATAATATAAATATATATATATATATATATATATAGAGGTACCACCTCTAGAACTTTACTGGGGACCCTCATCCTCAGAAAAGACAATCGCAGACAGGCGATCTTAACTATGCAAAACAAGCCACAGGGGGGGGGGGAAATCTTTAGCTAAAGATTTCCACCCCCTGTTGCTTGTCTTGCTAAATAGAGAGACAGGGAGTGACAGAGAAACAGTGAAAGAGACAGACACAGCGATAGCTAGTAAGATACACGGATAGCAGCAGGTAAAGGCGCATACAAAGAGATAAACTATATACGAACAGCCATAGAAACGGACACAGCCCAACAAGAGATATTCACTAATTAAATACAATGAAAAACAACATGTAAATCAAGGCTAGTATATTCAATGAAAAACACAGTATTTAAAATGAACAACATAGTACATTCAATGTCGACAAGTTGCCATCAGTCAAAACCTCGGTTTTTGGAAACCACTGAGACCCCGGGCAGCTTTCCAACATTATTTTTCATCTGTCCAACATGCGATGAAATGAAAAGCGTTTCGCCCGCCAATTAAACCTACATTCTATCAAAATTCTGATTTTAATAACTCGTTTCTCACATACGAAGCCTCGTGGGGGATGTGTGGGGGTTGTGGGGGGGAACAAATGAACTCTCACGAAAAAACTGACATCATGGCGATATTAAAACTGCATATATAACAAGGCAGTCATATTGAAGTAACGCCGCTGTCAAATTAAACACAAAGGTAAAACCTCGGTGTAAACTTCAGTACGACTGAGCTCACACCTTTGTTAACGGTTGTTATATATTAACTCAGCATATAACACTCACAATGCCATGTGACCTGTGAAGAGAGGCAAGCGGTACTATTACCTTTGATGCATTTCAGTGGCCGGACGATCAGAGAAAGGTATCCCAGTGTTTCATAACCCCAGCTCCATGAGCCTCATACGCTGAAGTTGATAACTCAGTTAAATATTAGCTTTGAAAAAGGGAATTAGAAGAGGCTTCCTCAAGTCATCACATGGAAATTAGTATCTAAATTTCTTGATTAACAAGGGTAAATTGGGACATACACAGAGCACATCTATTTCAAATCATTCAGAGAGACCAATATCCTAAAGTACACAAGCACATTAAGCTTGAAGCCTCTCAGGTGTGGAGCTATCAAATTATCAGCTTATATAGGTTGAAGCTAATCAGATGCGACACTCAGAAATTACCGCAAGAAAAGCAGTATTTCAATTCTGACAGTTTCTTTGTGTTCAGGAAACCACACCTGTGGTGGAAATTTGAAGCCTATCAGGCGATTCATTCTTCAGTTATGGTACATATTTAAACGTTTCCATTTTTTTTACTATTTACTACATCAACAAATTTTCCTGCACACAAACAAAACTTAATGGGCATTATCCCGATACTAAGATGCATCAGCCACTAATTACTGAAGAATATCGGAAATAAACTGAAATTGATTAAACCCGATTTAACGGAAATAAAAATTTCACATCACACACAAAAAAAAAACGAACTTTCACATATAAATTTCACTTTTCGCCGACTTCGAATTTTTAAGTATTTTTTTTAAACGTTTAAAGATGCGTCATTGAGAGTTTGGGAAATTATCAGCGCCATTCCAGGATGCTGGGGATGGGTTCAACATTCCAGGATGCTGGGGATGGGTTCAACATTCCAGGATGCTGGGGATGGGTTCAACATTCCAGGATGCTGGGGATGGGTTCAACATTCCAGGATGCTGGGGATGGGTTCAACATTCCAGGATGCTGGGATGGGTTCAACATTCCAGGATGTGGGGATGGGTTCAACATTCCAGGATGCTGGGGATGGGTTCAACATTCCAGGATGCTGGGGATGGGTTCAACATTCCAGGATGCTGGGGATGGGTTCAACATTCCAGGATGCTGGGGATGGGTTCAACATTCCAGGATGCTGGGGATGGGTTCAACATTCCAGGATGCTGGGGATGGGTTCAACATTCCAGGATGCTGGGGATGGGTTCAACATTCCAGGATGCTGGGGATGGGTTCAACATTCCAGGATGCTGGGGATGGGTTCAACATTCCAGGATGCTGGGATGGGTTCAACATTCCAGGATGCTGGGGATGGGTTCAACATTCCAGGATGCTGGGGATGGGTTCAACATTCCAGGATGCTGGGGATGGGTTCAACATTCCAGGATGCTGGGGATGGGTTCAACATTCCAGGATGCTGGGGATGGGTTCAACATTCCAGGATGCTGGGGATGGGTTCAACATTCCAGGATGCTGGGGATGGGTTCAACATTCCAGGATGCTAGGGATGGGTTCAACATTCCAGGATGCTAGGGATGGGTTCAACATTCCAGGATGCTAGGGATGGGTTCAACATTCCAGGATGCTAGGGATGGGTTCAACATTCCAGGATGCTAGGGATGGGTACAGTAACTCTGGTCATAAGGCGCGTGAACATGACAAGTGTTCCAAGAATTTGGTCCCAGTTACCATAGGCGATGAAAAATTTGAAGACGATTGGATGAGGCGTTCTCGAGTTATGAGCGAAATAAAATCGATTAGTTTGAGGAAGGAAGAAAAAACTAAACCAGAGATTCAAACAACCTCTTAAAGATCTTCCTTCAGTGATACCCAATAATTATTATTTGTAATAAGGAAAGACTTTCAGTGTGTGTGTATTATAATGAAGGGAGAAGCGCTAAACCCGTTGGATTATACAGCGCCTGTGGGGGGAAGGATGTGGAAGGTATTCAGGTTTAATTCAGGGAACTGGAACACAGATTCAATTCCCTAGATCAAAAGCCCCTCACCAGCGTCAAGGAACCTCCCTTGAGGTGTGTGTGTGTGTGTGTGTGTAAAAAGCTCCGTAGAGAAACCCAGCAATAACACCAGACGCTGGGCAAGTGTCCAGCTCTTACTCCTGTAATGTTATTCTTTGTTTCGTTCACTCTGGTAGTGACAACACTCTTCTTTAGCCTAATCTAGCGCTGAAAACACGCACTCTTCTCGTCCAGTCTGACACTGAAAACTTCCGCTTTTTCCACAAATGGGTCGCCTGTTTCTCTCGCAATTACTCCAACTCTCCTGGAATAAATAACTCGCACTGTTAGGTAGGATAGTTAATCGAGGTTTAAAGTCGATCAACTACACTATTCTCATTGAGGCTGCACGCAGTTTGTTCACCACCAGTCATGAATATTCTTATCCCTAAAATATGGATTACAATAAACCCTTCGGTTTATTGTCGTGCCTAAAAGGTAAAAATTGGTCAATTAGCAACAACTCGTTTAAAATTAAGACATTTCTAAAATTTTCTCTTATAAGGTGAAAGTTATTTTTTTCTTCATTTATGTTAATGTAAAAATAAATTTATTCCAAAAGAACCTTAGAAAACTTACCTAACCTTATAACAAGCGTAATTTAATTTAGCATAATTCAACTAAATATATTTTAGATAAGTTTACAATAATTTAATAAAAACAATGAAATATATTTTTTTCGTTAGGTTCAGAATGATTTTTGCGAAATTATTGCATACACAAATTTTCGCTTGCCTTATTCGGCAAGAAGACCCACACCGGTTTAGCGCGTATTCAATTTAATAAGCCAAACCCGTATCTCTTTACCAAATTCAATCAGGACACAGCGTCGACCCACTCAATCGCCCTCAGCCTTCAACTATCGTCCCAGCGAAGTTAGATTAACCAAGTTGTGGCTGCTGCTGCTGCTGCTCTTGTTGTTATTATTATATTAAATTGCTCGGCCATTCTGCCTGTGTTACCATAACGGCGGCTTACACCCACAGGCTGATCGATCACTGAGCGAGCTGTGATTAGCGAGTGTAGACTCGAACCTCCGCTACTATACAAAGGAGGATAAAAAAGAAAATAAAAATAAAAAAAAATAAGAAGAAAGAACACGATAAAAAAAGGAAAGGAAAAAGGAATAAGAAAAAAAAAAGAAAAATGAAAGAAGGAAGAAAAAAGAAAAATGAAAAAAAAATGAAAAAAAAAAAATGAAAGGAAAAAGAAAAATGAAAGGAAAAAGAAAATGAAAGAAAAAAGAAAAATTAAAGAAGAAAAAAGTACAATGAAAGAAGAAAAAAGGACGAAAAAGACGACGACGAAGAAGATTACAACATTATCGAGGTGGCTAATATAACAACACAATGTTATCTGGTGTTATCTTCCACTAGATCCTACCACCACAAGTGTTATCAAGGGGGGGAACTTTCAAAACCACACCGCGAGTGGTAATTAACTTGTCCGATCATTTTTAAAAAAAGTGCTACATTTTCTGAAAATAGAAGTTATAATGAAGGTTCAATCGATTTGGGATTTAATTTGAAGTAGAGATTAGCACGAAGGATCTTTTTTATACTTAAAAAGGTAAACCTTTAACCCTTATGGGTTATACATGAAAGGGTTTGGTAATATATTGGTGGTGATGGTGGTAGTGTCGATTGTGGTGGTAGTGTCGATTGTGGTGGTGGTAATGGTGGTGGTGATGATGGTAGTGTCGATTGTGGTGGTGGTGGTGGTCTTAGTGATAGTGGTAGTGATTGTGGTCTTAGTGATGGTGGTCGTAGTGAGTGTGGAAGGGGTCGTAGTGAGTGTGGAAGGGGTCGTAGTGATTGTGGAAGGGGTCGTAGTGATTGTGGAAGGGGTCGTAGTGATGTTTGCGGTGATGGTGATCGTGGTGACGGTCTTCGTGGTGACTGTTCAAGTAATAGCAGTGGTGATGTAAGTGGCGATGGTGTAGTAAGTGATGCTGATGATGTAATAATATTGGTAGAATTACCGACAATATGTTAAGTAAAAGGACACAAATGCAACTAATGTGACATTTTATTGTGGCAACGTTTCGCTCTCCAGGAGCTTTATCAAGCCGTTACAAGCGATACATGGACACAGTGGGCTATTATATACTCTCAAAGTGAGGTGAAATACTAGTGGTGGTCGAGGTAGTAGTGATATAAGTAGTAGTAATACAATAAGGTAGAACAATCAATATGCACATGAGTAAAAGGTGATAAAACAAATACTTGGGTAGTATAACAATAGGTTAGACAAATATTTTTGCTGGAGGTTGAAATATAGAAGGCCTGTAGGAGTGTTCCACATCTACGATGTGCTTGTGTTGAATTAGCAGGAGAGACTGTGATGGTATGGTTAACTGTTTTCAGGAGAATTCTTGCTAAGACTTCAGAGATGGTGAAGCTGCCTTTGTTTTGTTTTTGCAAAAATATTTGTCTAACCTATTGTTATACTACCCAAGTATTTGTTTTATCACCTTTTACTCATGTGCATATTGATTGTTCTACCTTATTGTATTACTACTACTTATATCACTACTACCTCGACCACCACTAGTATTTCACCTCACTTTGAGAGTATATAATAGCCCACTGTGTCCATGTATCGCTTGTAACGGCTTGAGAAAGCTCCTGGAGAGCGAAACGTTGCCACAATAAAATGTCACATTAGTTGCATTTGTGTCCTTTTACTTAAAATGCTGATGATGGTGTTAGTTGGTGGTGCTTATGGTAACCATATTGGCAAATGTGATGAGACAACAAAAGTAGTAAAGAGACATTAGGGGATCAGTCCCTCAGCACAGAAGTTTGAGATAATGAGTCCCTGAGCCTTGGAAGGTGGTCACCTCCACAGCTCCTGTAGGAATAAGTCTGCTCAGCAAGCGAAACGTCTCCACATTAAAGTTACCAAACTGGTGGTCACGTGTGTTACTCACCTTCTCGCGGTTCTTGTTTACAGAGTTGTGTACACAACTGGTTCACAGAACCCACGGAGTGATGAATTAAGAGACTCGTGCAACACTTAAGGTGTCTTTACTGTGGACACGTTACGGCAACTAGTGGCTTCCCCGGTCGAATACAGAGAAGAATGGTTGAAGATCAGAAGGAGTTTTGAGGTAATCAGTCCCTCAGCCTGGAGTTGATCTGTTCATACATTCGTCACGGTAATGGACTGAAGAAGCCAGTGGGTGGGCAAAACATTTCCACAGTAAGGATAACCAAGCGATGCATCTACATACCAGTATTATAAGAACAAGCTTATGTTAAAACAACGTTTCACTCTATAGAGGTTTATCACGTAGAGAAACGTTGCCCCTCCCCCCCCCCCACACTCACAAAGATTGCTCTACAACGTACGTCTATTATTTACTATTTTTTGAAAGTTGGGCATTTAAAGGAAAAAAAGGGTGAGGATCTATTTGTAGTTGCAGGGGTCGATTCACAGCTCCTGGCCCCGATTCTTCGCTAGTCGCTACTAGGTCCAGTCTCTGCTTCAAGAGCCTTATTGTACCTCGTGTATGTGAGAGAGAGAGAGCAAGTGAGAGAGAGAGAGCAAGTGAGAGAGAGAGCAAGTGAGAGAGAGAGCAAGTGAGAGAGAGAGCAAGTGAGAGAGAGAGCAAGTGAGAGAGAGAGCAAGTGAGAGAGAGAGCAAGTGAGAGAGAACAAGTGAGAGAGAGCAAGTGAGAGAGAGCAAGTGAGAGCAAGGAGATGAGAGAGCGAGAGAGAGCGAGAGAGAGAGCGAGAAAGTGAGAGAAAGCAAGTGAGAGACGGAGGCAGGAGCAGCGACCCCTCCCTCCTCCCCCCGGCCACAACAAATGGGTAAGTACACACACAATAAACGCCACTACATCCATCAAGGGGGTGCAGAGTGCCACGGGTGTGCAGAGTGCCACGGGTGTGCAGAATGCCACGGTGGTGCAGAATGCCACGAGGGTGCAGAATGCCACGGGGGTGTAGGGTGCCACGGGGGTGCAGGGTGCCACTGAGCTCGTTGTACTGCCAACCTGCAGGGCCTCCAATTCCTTAATTAAATTTCTGGACATGAGAGCAGGTCAGGGTCAGACACACGGCGCGTGCGATCACGCAAACACACGCACACACACACACACACTAATTAACAAACAACTGACCAAGTGTCTACCGACAAGTGCCTTTGACACACGAAATATACGCCGATGTTCAGTCAGTCAAATTCTGACGTTATTTGAGAAGACGAGATAGTTCACTAACACCTCTCGGTACACAATAAAGAATTACTACTACTATTATTACTACTAGTTCTGCTACTTGCACTACCAGCATTGCCTCTACCACTACTACTACCTCCACTTCCTTCTTTGTCTCGTTTCTGTCCTCCTCTCGTATATATACACTGGCTCCCTTACCTTCGTGTGTTAGTGTGTCTAGTTAATGGTCCAAATCGGACCGAAACGTCGTCATAAGTCTTTCTCCTATGTGAGGGTTATTTGTGCATTGTTGCAGTCACGGTATTGTCTTTACATTCTTTAAAAGTTACTTACCTTCCCTCCCAGGTAACCTCGTCTCCCAGGTAACCTCGTCTCCCAGGTAACCACACGCAGGCGCACACACACACACTATGTTTACTATATTACGTAGGTGTTCTAACTCATGTTTTACAGTGTTTGTCTTCTAACTTAAGCTTCTCAACGTAAGTTTTATTATATATATTTCCCAACGTCTGTTTCCTAACGTATGTTTCATAAGGAATATTTTCTAACGCGTGTTTTCCACTATGCTTTACAGCGAATGATTCATGGCGTATGCTTAACAGCGCTAATTTTGCAGCGTATGTTTCACAACGTATATTGCACGACACGTTTCCCAGCGTGTTTTATAGCGTATGTTTTACAACGAATGCTGCATAACGCATGTTTTATAATGTTATGTTTTGTATCACATATTTTACAACGTAGGTTTTATAACGTATGCTTTATCACGTGCGTATCCTCGTGCAAGTTCTGTGACGTGTCTGTGTATGTGTATTTGTGTGATCTGACGCGTATGTTGTGCTTAATAAGGTATTGGGCCAAACCACTACATGAAGACTTAATGACTACAGTGTAGGTGACAGTTTACACAGTTTCAACATTCGATACAACGTCGGTAACACTCGCGGCTATTTTCTTTTACTCGGCAAATTACGGAACTGACAGACGCGACTAACACTGCTGGTCAAACTTTTAGGACTGACTCTAAGATCCGTGTTTTCCTGTGATGTGTTTGTAATCTACCCGGGGCTTTCCATCCACGTAGCTTGTGGCCCAGTATGAAGCCCTGAATGATGTGTGGGGCCAATCAGAACTCAAGAATTATTGTAACTGCCCCAAGTCGGTTGTTGCCCTATGTTCATACTCGTGTTGGTGTGGGTGACAATGCTGTCAGCACTCACCAACTATGACTCGGTATATATATATATATATATATATATATATATATATATATATATATATATATATATATATATATATATATATATATATATATATATACCGAGATGTGAATGTATCTCAGTGTATATACACAGAGTTTATTTTAATCCCTTTATTTAGAAGGGGTTAAAATAAACTCAACGAGGCCGCTTGTCATTTGTTCACTAGTGGAGAACAAGTGACATGCATCCGTGATGATAAGCTTTATACACAGATTACCAACATCTCTCAGTGAAGGGTATACACACTATGAGGTGTCTATACTCTTCAATATGCTGAGAGTTTTCTATACTCTATATTTAAGGAATAAAAGTATCCTTGATGGTTTCATGCAATGACCCCCGTGTACCTAATAAGCTTTTAAACCTAATAAAGCAGCCAACCTCTCTCGGCATGTATGAACTGAGGGGAGCAGTGTACGAATATATGTACCAAGGGGTGCATAGCTCAGTAAATGTAATCTTATAGTTTATTATAATCCCTATATTAGACATTAAAGTGGTGCGCGTAACTGTTATTTTAGCGCGGAGAGGTGCCAAGGGTGCAAAGGAGAGGTGCCAAGGGTGCGGACACTCCGCCAGATAATCGTACGAAACATGTAAAATTTGTCAATGTGGGGGAGATGCAAATGAATTTCAAGCAGCTCGGGGCAACGATTACAGCAGGAAGTATGTTCAGCTGCCCTTTTCCATCCCTTCCACACAAACACACACGAAACCCAAGGCTAAACTACATGCTAATCCCCGTCACCCTCAACCTACCCAACCAGTCATCCGCTTTCTACACGCATTTACTTCCACTGTTTCCAACCCCTCCACCAAACCATTAATCATATTTTTTTCCCTCTACCATTCAGTCCCCAGTCTCACATCACCCAACGCAACAGAATTCAAAATAAAAGAACACCCAGACACTTGAAAGACGGCTAACCATATATACCAATATTCTCAGAAAGCAGACACAGAGGAGGCACTGAACTAATAGACAAGCGTCCAATATGAGATGATGAGGACAGTAATAATATACAAGATACAGAGGAAACGAGGAGATCTAGAGCAGTCTTTCCACAGTGCACTGCCTCATGTGAACATCTCAGACATCTACATTCCATTTAGCAGGGCGCCCAGTGCTGCGGCGCCAATCATGTGAAACCAGATCAGCTCAGAATGTTAAGGGGTTTGACCATCAACACGAGAGACTCTTGGCCTCTGGAGGTAAGAGGACACATGTTTCCTCAACAGAGTGCCACTTTCAACCAAACAGACATACACTGGCTCGTACCTTTCTTTTCCAGTGTCTGTGTACAGCGACCGGGGGGTACACACCAGCTTCCCTCAGTTCCACCACTGGCAAACATCCATAACATGGGTTCGAATCCTCGGCTAGTCGCAGTGTTGTTATTGATTCAATACCACTCGTTGGTGGTAACAATAAAAAAAAACAATAAAAAACATTATATTCTTTCTGAAAGCTTAACACATAATTAATGAAACACAAATAGGGTATATATATATATATATATATATATATATATATATATATATATATATATATATATATATATATATATATATATATATATATATATATATATATATATATATATATCGTACATACAGAAAAACATACATATATACATATAGTTCACGAAACATTTCAGCAAAGGTAAACAATGTTTTACCGTCAACAAACAGGATTAATTTTCCGCCGTAATTAAATACTTCTCATGGTGGCATGCTTAAAATGCATGCTAAATTTTCTTTCAAAGAATTTAATAATGTTTCTTGAATACATGAATACATTAATTAATCTTTTTGAATTTCTTAAATTTTGCCGAGGACACACAAGACTTCCATCATACAATATTATATATCATATAATATATAATGTTATATGTTATATTATGAACCAGCATATACACGAGGTTAATGTTGTCATAATTATATTTCGGAATCTCTGGCGAATGAAGGAAATATAATAAGACGGGCGCCTAATTCATCTACATTGTCCTACTGAGGATGTAGGTACCATCTCTATAATATTAGGAAAAAAGCTTATAGCACATTTTCTGATGCTTTTGGTTAGTAGGTACAGCATTACAGATGGCCTGTATGTTTCAGCATTACAGATGACCTGCATGTCTCAGCATTACAGATGGCCTACATGTCTCAGCATTACAGACAGCTTGCATGTCTCAGCATTACAGATGGCCTACATGTCTCAGCATTACAGACAGCTTGCATGTCTCAGCATTACAGACAGCTTGCATGTCTCAGCATTACAGACAGCTTGCATGTCTCAGCATTCAAACGAAGAGTGTTTTTGCTCAGCATTTGAGTCAGTGTACACAGAGATGAGTGGAGATAGGAGGATACTATTTTTTTCGGTTACCAAACTGGATGCATCAGCAGTGTTCTGCTACCATATTCAACATGATAGTTGCATAACGGGAGCAACAGCTAGTTACATGTCGTTTGTCACATTCTACCACACAGGATGGAGGAGGTTGATCCAAGACGTCACTAGTCTTGGACAACTACAATATCTGTCATCATCGCAATAGATAATTTTTTCCCTCTTTAACTTCTTAACGAAATATCCCAGTAATGTGAATAAGACACTATGTTTTTTTTATTTTTTTTTTTCCGAAAAGACGTTTCACCCACCAGGGATTTTATCTCAAGAAATGCCATAGACCTCATATTGGTCTTAGATAACAAGAGTATTCCTCTTCAGTTCAGCTTCAAAAGTTAGTGTTTCTTAGTGGAAGTTTCAAGCTAGTTTTTGGACAGTGCTTGTCCTAATTTATCATTTTTATTTAGGTAACTAGGCGTGTCTCATATACATACTCATCGCCATATTCTGCCACTGACATACACTGACCAGAAATGCCTTTCCATTGGCAAGGGTGCGGCTGCCGCAACCGCAGCCACCGCAGGCAAAATATTTCCCTTCATTTCCATCATTTAACACCAAATACGAAGAATAGATGTAACATTATTGACAGTCAAATAAGCCTTGCGTATATGCTGATGAATAATTAATTATGCATGAATTATGAATGAATGCGACAAAATGTATATTTTAGCGTTTTTATCTGACGCCTCCGAGAATAGACTCAAGATTTATATTTCATAAGAATCATATTTTACGAGAATTTAAGTTTTCTAATTTTGATATTATTCTTAGTATATAGCCACTGGTTGGCGAAACGTCTCCACAAGACGCCTAGGTGTTTTACATGTGTCTTACATCATAAGAGTGAGTGATACAATCTGTGATGAAGAGATGTATGATGAACACCACCTGTCACCTGACTGCTGCTCATCACCACCTGTCACCTGACTGCTGCTCATCACCACCTGTCACCTGACTGCTGCTCATCACCACCTGTCACCTGACTGCTGCTCATCACCACCTGTCACCTGACTGCTGCTCATCACCACCTGTCACCTGACTGCTGCTCATCACCACCTGTCACCTGACTGCTGCTCATCACCACCTGTCACCTGACTGCTGCTCATCACCACCTGTCACTTGACTGCTGCTCATCACCACCTGTCACCTGACTGCTGCTCATCACCACCTGTCACTTGACTGCTGCTCATCACCACCTGTCACCTGACTGCTGCTCATCACCACCTGTCACCTGACTGCTGCTCATCACTACCTGTCACCTGACTGCTGCTCATCACCACCTGTCACTTGACTGCTGCTCATCACCACCTGTCACCTGACTGCTGCTCATCACCACCTGCCACCTGACTGCTGCTCATCACCATCTGCCACTTGACTGCTGCTCATCACCACCTGCCACCTGACTGCTGCTCATCACCACCTGCCACCTGACTGCTGCTCATCACCACTTGCCATCTGACTGCTGCTCATCACCACCTGCCACTTGACTGCTGCTCATCACCACTTGCCACCTGACTGCTGCTCATCACCACCTGCCACTTGACTGCTGCTCATCACCACCTGCTACCTGACTGCTGCTCATCACCATCTGTCACCTGACTGCTGCTCATCACCATCTGCCACTTGACTGCTGCTCATCACCACCTGCCACCTGACTGCTGCTCATCACCACCTGCCACTTGACTGGTGCTCATCACCACCTGCCACCTTACTGCTGCTCATCACCATCTGTCACCTGACTGCTGCTCATCACCACCTGTCACCTGACTGCTGCTAACCACCACCTGCCACCTGACTGCTGCTCATCACCACCTGCCACCTGACTGCTGCTCATCACCACCTGCCACTTGACTGCTGCTCATCACCATCTGCCACCTGACTGTTGCTCATCACCACCTGCCACTTGACTGCTGCTCATCACCACCTGCCACCTGACTGCTGCTCATCACCACCTGCCACCTGACTGCTGCTCATCACCACCTGTCACCTGACTGCTGCTAACCACAAATTCATCGCATTCCGTATTAAAGTGGTGACTTTCATCACGCTGAACCTAATACGTTCTAGGTTACAAGTACGGAATGTTGTTTGGTTGGTGTTAGGTGGCTAATGTTGTATATCTAGAACGTTTTCACAGAACCAAAAATGAAGATTTAGCTTATCAGAGAAATTCTTGTCGGAACCTACTGTATGTGTGTTAGTTACCATTTTATCCTAGGCACATGTCGATTAGACACTAGGCCTGTTGTATATGCGTGCGTGTATGTGTGTGTGTGGGGTGTGTGTGTGTTGTGTGTGTGTGTGTGGTGTGTGTGTGTGTTGTGTGTGTGTAGTGTGTGTGTAGTGTGTGTGTGTGTGTGTGTACTCACCTAATTGTGGATGCTGGTCGCTATTAGGTCCACTCTCTCTCTCCCTGCTCAATGAGCTTTGTCGTACCTCTTCTTGTACTCACCTAGTTGTGGTTGCAGGGGTCGATTCATAGCTCCTGGCGCCGCCACTTCATTGGCCTCTACTGGGTCACTCTCCCTGCGCCATGAGCTTTATCATACCTCTTCTTAAAGCTATGAATGGATCCTGCCTCCACTACATCGCTTCATAAACTATTCCACTTCCTGACCACTCTGTGACTGAAACAATACTTCCTAACATCCCTGTGATTCATTTGAGTCTTCAACTTCCAACTGTGTCCCCTTGTTGCTGTGTCCCATCTCTGGAACATTCTGTCTCTGTCCACCTTGTCAATTCCTCTCCGTATCTTATATGTCGTTATCATGTCCTTTCTATCTCTCCTGTCCTCCAGTGTCGTCAGGTCGATTTTCCTTAACCTCTCCTCGTAGGACATAACCCTTAGCTCCGGGACTAGTCTTGTTTCAAACCTTTGCACTTTCCCTAGTTTCTTTACGTGCTTGGCTAGGTGTGGGTTCCAAACTGGTGCTGCGTACTCCAATATGGGCCTAACGTACACAGTGTACAGGGTCCTGAACGATTCCTTATTAAGATGTCGGAATGCTGTTCTTAGGTTTGCTAGGCGCCCGTATGTTGCAGCAGTTATTTGGTTGATGTGCGCCTCAGGAGATGTGCCTGGTGTTATACTCACCCCAAGATCTTTTTCCTTGATTGAGGTTTGTAGTCTCTGGCCTCCTAGACTGTACTCCGTCTGCGGTCTTCTTTACCCTTCCCCAATCTTCATGACTTTGCACTTGGTGGGGTTGAACTCCAAGAGCCAATTTCTGGACAAGGCTTGCAGCCTGTCCAAATCCCTTTGTAGTTCTGCCTGGTCCTCGTCCGATTGAATTCTTCTCATCAACTTCACATCATCTGCAAACAGGGACACTTCGTAGTCTTTTCCTTCCGTCATGTCGTTCACTGTTGCGGCCTCCTACCTAACGGTAATTAGGTAGTAATCCTGCTGGACAGCAATCACCGGGTTACGTCATCAGACCCAATGTGTACTTCTGAGCCGCCTTGACTGGCAGTGTGTTCACCAGTCTCTCACAGACAACATCTGCTGGTGACATAGGCTTTATTGCATTCACCAGACTACAACTGCTGGTGACTAGCCTGTTCACCCTCTGTGAGAGTCCACTGAGTCTTGACGACCTCAGAGTTGCTGTTGTCCTCACTCAGTAAATCTGATACCTGCTAGACTTTGTTCCTGCTGCTTGACACACACCTTGGACTTCATTTTCTATTGGCTAGTAATTGAGTGTCGTGTGAAGACATGGAGGATTGAGTGTCGTGTGAAGACATGGAGGATTGAGTGTCGTGTGAAGACATGGAGGATTGAGTGTCGTGTGAAGACATGGAGGATTGAGTGTCGTGTGAAGAAACGGAGGATTGAGTGTCGTGTGAAGAAACGGAGGATTGAGTGTCGTGTGAAGAAACGGAGGATTGAGTGTCGTGTGAAGACAAGGAGGATTGAGTGTCGTGTGAAGACAGAGCAGTGTTATAAAGAAGGTTGTGTTGAAGTTAATGTCAGTAATAAGACTGGTGAAGGGTGTAACACGTCAAGTCATGTAACTTTAACATATCATGTAACCCTGTTGAAAAGGCTATGACAGAGAAGGTGTTCATGACAATAGAAAAGGGTGTCTTATGACAATGAGAAGGCTGTGTTATGACACAGAGAAAAGGATTGTAGAGAAGGTGTCGTATGACAGAGGGCGTGTCATGGGACACAGAGGTAGTGTCATGTGACACTTGTGAGAAGGCGTGTCGTAACACAAGAGTCAAGGGTGTCTGAGACACTGAGACGTTGGCGTCATGACAATAAGAGTGGTGGTGTCATGTGACACAGAAGTAGGAAGGGTCATGACTGTTATTGTAACATGTACTATATTTATATCTGATTGTGTTCCAAAGAAAAATAGATGTAATCTATTGTGATACTGAATGCCAAAGAATCTGTTTTATAAATAGATGTAATCTATTATATTAAATACCTAAGAATTTGTTTTTAGAATAAATACTATAGTAAAGATTATAAATTTTAATGTTTATTGTTATCCCGAACTCTCCCATATTACAAGAATACTAGTAACAGGCTGAATTGAATATTCAACTAGTAAATATTGTAATATTCACAAATACCAGAAACAGCACCAGTCCTAGGACTGATCCCTGTGGAACCCCACTCGTCACCGGCTCCCACTCTGACACCTCGCTGTGTGTGTGTGTGTGTGTTTGTGTGTGTACACTATTTCCTGACACACACACACACACATTCCACCATTATAATACACGAGTCCTGACAGTCGATTGAAGACTACAAAAAAACAGAAACTACCAAATTGAAATTAAAAAAAATAAACTAATCCAACTAATATTCTATTACCTTTCATCACCGAGGAGACTAAACTGTTCCGTTTTCCACGACACGACTTACACGATCCTCTGACTGTCATAGTTTTCAACAGCGCTGCCAAAAAAAAAACATTCCCTAGGAAATCGGATAATTTTACAAGCGAATAATCAGGCCGAAATTTCGACAATGTTACCTCTGTTAGTTTGTCGTTAACCAGGAATTAACTAGTTGGAAACCCGGTGGCCCAAATGTGAGAGTGCCAGTGCCTGTATCGCGGTGGCACTAATTGGACACAAATCGGGTGTGTGTGAAGGCAGTCGTGTCACTTGTTCTCTATATTGGCAAATGACAAACGTGAATATAATTTTTGTTCGGTATTAATGTAAAATGAATTTGTGGGAATTAATGGATTATTGGCAGTATAAATTATAAATGACATTAGCAATGGTAATGAAATTTTAAGGTATTTTTTTATTAATGCTGATACTGTTCTAATTTATATTGGTATTATCTCTGCATTATCAATACTGCATTTAAGAGTACGTGTAACGAACATTGAATTTGTGTTTGCTCATCTAGCAGTACTCGCCTTGCAGAACTCTTGCAGTACTCGCCTTGCAGAACTCTTGCAGTACTCGCCTAAAAGTGTTCACATAATAGTACTCTCATAATTGTACTTCTCTAGTAGTATCCTCCTAACAGAACTCATTTGGTTTGCTCATTCCTTGTCTCGTTAACTCTAATTTGCCTATTCTCACAGCTATATTTGGAGTCTGTTTCCACCACATCTTCAGCCAGATCTGTACATCTTACTGTAAGTTCATCTTGTTCTCGTTTCCTCACCTCTCGATCAATCTTCCCTGTAGACCTTGTCAAGTCTTCTATCTGAAACGTCGGGATCATATTTTCTCTGATTCTTCTATCTTCTTTTGCCTTCAAAGTCCATTCTTGTGGTCTATTTGTATAGGTCATTTTCCTTAGTTTAGGAACTAGACTTGCTGCGGTCCTTCACGCATTTTTTTCTCTTGTTTCAGGACAAGGTTGTGCCTGAGCTGCATGCTGGGGTAATGTATGGGTGGGTGAATGGGTGTGAGACTACTTGCAAAGTAATCCCCTTTGCTGTAATCATTGCAGACTTCCCCTTACTATTTTGCTTACCCTGTATGATCAAATCCAAGTGCTCTCTTTGTTTTTTTTAGCCACTTACAAGCTGTCATTTCAGTTTCACCAGTACCAGTACCACAGATGCAGTTAATGTAACAGTTTTTTGTGGCAACGTTTCGCTCTCCAGGAGCTTTGTCGGTAATTTTAAAAGGATCAGTAACGAAGGTGAGTATGGGTAATACAGAAACAGAGCAGAGAAATAATTTATTAAGACAACATTTCGTTCATCTTTGTTGTGGCTTCGTCTTGCAAGTGACACAGACCAGACCGTCGGTGTGTGAGAGATATCAAGGGATGCTGCACCAGGATGAGTATCTGGCTTCCTGAGCCACAGAGTCTGAGTTTATTAAGTGACTTAGCAACTGAGGGTACACAGTTTACACAGTCTTACACTGGATGATTATCACCTTTGTTGCCGCAGCCTATTATCATAGGCCTATGCTCATCAGAGTATTCACCTTCCAGGTGAATACTCTGATGACCAGTCGTCAGGTTTCTAAGTTATCTGAAAGGAGGTACATCCCAGATGACCTGACCTGTATTCACCTTCCACACACCTTCCTTCTAACTCTGGAAAACTGTTGGATACTGAAATGACTGTTTAATACAATATTCTCTAATTTATGTGTGTGTGTGTGTGTGTGTACTCACCTAATTGTACTCACCTAATTGTGGTTGCAGGGTTCGAGACTCAGCTCCTGGCCCCGCCTCTTCGCTGTGTGTGTGTGTGTGTGTGTGCGTGTGCGTGCGTGAGTGCATGCGAAGCGCAGGCGTTTGCATCTATGACCTTCAAGTCTTTGTATTCTCACAGAAGAGCTATTTTGATATTCAGGAAACATTTATCTTCTTTTGTGTGCTTTTGAATAGCGACTACCAGACACCCTCCCCCCGGCCCATCCTTACACTTCTTGGAACTTCTGGTGGTCCATCAACACCTCTGAGGTATTCTTGCCATTGAAAGTTTCTTGAGGTCCGCCTTTATTTGCCCTCTTCCTGTGTATGGCTGTCATGTATGTATTCTTCACTGTGGTTATCCTGCTTCAGGATGGATATATATATATATATATATATGATAATGTGAGTAGTCACGAAAGCGCTTGGAATTCTTCTATTTTTTCATAGTGGTTGTCTTGCATATATATATATATATATATATATATATATATATATATATATATATATATATATATATATATATATATACATGTCGTGCCGAATAGGTAAATCTTGCGATTTTGGCTTAAATAGCAACGGTCTTCTTGCCGAATAAGGGAATCGAAAATTTGTGTATGCAACAATTTCGCAAAAATCATTCTGAACATAACGAAAAAATTTCGCTTGTTATAATAAGGTTAGAAAAGTTTTCTAAGATACATTTGGTACAAAATTATTAATTTTTACATTAACATAAATGAAAAAATATATCTTTATATGTATAAAAGAAAATTTTAGAAAGGGCTTAATTTTAAATGAGTTCTTGCTAATTGACCAGTTTTACCTATTCGGCATGACATATATATATATATATATATATATATATATATATATATATATATATATATATATATATTATATATATATATATATATAAGGATGGGGTCCACCTCTGGTGTGAATTGTGGGTCCCATAGCCTCGGAGAAGTGGATAAAAGGCTTCAAGGAAGAATATTTAGATGTCTTTCTGAAGCCATTTGAATATTCCACTTCCCTACCACCCCATCTTTTATTAAATATATATATAAATATATATATATATATATATATATATATATATATATATATATATATATATATATATATATATATATATATATATATATATATATATATGAAATCATATCAGTCAATCAACAAGTGATAGATGCAGTGCTATCAAAACTACTAGGAGCAACAGTCTTTGCCCCTACTAATAGTGTCTTGCTTGGAGCACCTCTGGGAAGCGATGCCATTGACACAATTCTCATAAAGAAACTGGAAGAATTGAGGAGAATGGAACAACGAATAGGCAATCTTGACACCCATGATGCCTTGTACCTCCTCACAAAATGCTTGAGTCTGCCCAGGTTGACATATTTCCTAAGATGTGCTCCTTCATATGATAACCCTATACTGCACGAATATGACACTATCCTGAGGCAGATCTTTACTAAAGTACTTAACCTTACTCTAGAAGATGGGCAGTGGGACCAAGCTACACTCCCAGTCAGACTAGGAGGCATTGGTGTCCGCAAGTCATCTCAGATTGCTCTACCTGCTTTCCTGTCTTCATGCATTGCATCCAGAGGGCTTGTAGCAGCAATTCTCCCTGAACATCTTAGGGACACGATTGGAATCCATGACCAAAAGTTCGTTGATGAAGCCAGGATCTGGGATAACCTAACAGGCTCTGAAACCAGGCCTGCTCCCCCCAACAACTACAAACAGTCGCACTGGGATGGCCCAATAGTAGAGAATATAGCCTCAGCAATGCTTCAGAGTGTGTCAGGGAAGGATAGAGCCCGCCTCCTTGCAGTGAGAGCTCATCATGCAGGGGACTTTCTTTTGACTGTTCCCAACTCCAGCCTTGGCACACGCCTCGACCCACAGACCATCCGCATTGGTGTTGCCCTTCGACTTGCCGCCCCTATTCTCGCCGAACACAGGTGTATTTGTGGCAGTGAAGCAGCAGACCGATTCGGGTACCATGGTCTTGTGTGTCGTAAATCCGAGGGAAAGATTGCAAGACATAAAGAGGTTAATAACATTATCAAGAGGAGCCTCACAACAGCCGGATGCCCAGCAGTAAGGGAACCACCCCAACTATGCAGATCTGATGGCAGCCAAAAGCGTCCAGATGGTATCACCCTTCAAGCCTGGACAGACGGCAAGCAGGTGGTGTGGGACTACACATGTGCATCTACCTTGGCTGATACCTATCTCCAATACACCAGGGAGGAAGGAGGGACAGCTGCCACCTTCAGGGAGTCCCAGAAGTCGAGAAAATATGGAGAACTTGCCCATCATTATATGTTTGTTCCCATAGGCTCAGAGACCCTTGGCTCATGGGGAAAGAGTGCATCTAAGTTCCTCAAGGAGCTGGGCAAAAGACTCAACAGGGTAACTAGGGATCCCAGGGCAGCTAGTTTTCTGTTCCAGCGACTCAGCGCTGCTGTTCAGAGGGGTAATGCATGCTGTATTCTGGGCACGCGCCCCAGCTCGGAAGAGCTGGATGAGATTTTCGCATTATAATCAGTGACAAACATGTAACAATATGTACTAGACTTGTATCTCTCACCTCGTGTACTGTATATGCCATCTTTATATCAACAATGTATCTCTCAAATCTTTTGTACCATATTATGTAATAAAATATACCTATTGGTAAAAAATGATGGGTGGTAGGAGAAGTGGAATATTCAAATGGCATCAGGAAGAAATCCAAATATTCTTCCTTGAAGCCTTTTATCCACTTCTCCGAGGCTATGGGTCCCACAATTTGTACCAGAGGTGGACCCCATCTATATAAATATATATAAATATATATATATATATATATATATATATATATATATATATATATATATATATATATATATATATATATATATATATATATATGAATGACATCCACTCATGAGACCTGAAAAGTTCCTCTCTCCATCCACTTAAAAAATCCTCCCCATCAATATTCGACGCGTACGCAAAAATCGTGTCCATAAAATCATGTGACCTACTTGTTAAAGTGCTAATCGGTCTATGTAAACACAGAGATAACGAAGCTGTTAGTTCATTATCTCGAGCAATTTCGGCTGCAAGAACTCATCTCTGAATTTTGCAATGGAGCTCAAAATTTCGTAATACTCTTCGCTGCAAAGTTAAATATTTCTTAAAAACTTCCTTGATATCTAATTCCCGTAGAACAAATTACGATATATATTTATGATGGAGCTGTCTGATTAATAATGGTCGTAATCGTATTAATTACACTGTTGGTGATGGTATAACAGTGTTGATGATAATGAGGACAATAGTGCCCATCATAGAGTCACTTTGCTACAGGGAGACGTCAGGAAGAATACGAAGGAAAGCCAAGATAAAGCAATTCCAAAAATTTATACGGTAATGGGTAAAACAGAGTCCAAGATCATGCTTACTACATATAACGAAAGATGGCAACACGAAATCAGATAATACGAGCTAAGGAGGGAAAAGAACTGATAAAGAATGACTAAGAGGTATGCACTGAACCAGATATTCAAGGATGTCTTCACCTGGGATCTGTGAAAGATGCCAGATGAAGGGGGCAAGACAGAGGACGAACAAGACAGAGGACGGGCAAGACAGAGGACGGGCAAGACAGAGGACGAGCAAGACAGAGGACGAGCAAGACAGATCAGAGAGAACTACATGAATACGGAAGGAATTGAGAAGGTTTCTAAAAAAATAATTACAACAGAAGTCATAGGATCAAACACTATATCCTCAGAACACTGCGAGTAGAATCAGATGAGCAGTGCAATCCCTTAGCAAGGATATACACGCCGATATACACCCAGACTGCAAGGGTATACACGCATACTGCAAGGATATACACGCAGACTGCAAGGATATACACCCAGACTGCAAGGGTATACACCCAGACTGCAAGGATATACACGCAGACTGCAAGGATATACACCCAGACTGCAAGGGTATACACCCAGACTGCAAGGGTATACCGCAGACTGCAGAATATACACCCAGACTGCAAGGGTATACACCCAGACTGCAAGGATATACACGCAGACTGCAAGGATATACACCCAGACTGCAAGGGTATACACCCAGACTGCAAGGGTATACACGCAGACTGCAAGGATATACACCCAGACTGCAAGGGTATACACCCAGACTGCAAGGGTATACACCCAGACTGCAAGGATATACACCAGACTGCAAGATATACACCAGACTGCAAGGGTATACACCCAGACTGCAAGGGTATACACCCAGACTGCAAGGATATACACCCAGACTGCAAGAATATACACGCAGACTGCAAGGATATACACCCAGACTGCAAGGATATACACCCAGACTGCAAGAATATACACGCAGACTGCAAGGATATACACGCAGACTGCAAGGATATACACCCAGACTGCAAGGATATACACCCAGACTGCAAGAATATACACGCAGACTGCAAGGATATACACCCAGACTGCAAGGGTATACACCCAGACTGCAAGGATATACACCCAGACTGCAAGGATATACACCCAGACTGCAAGAATATACACGCAGACTGCAAGGATATACACGCAGACTGCAAGGATATACACCCAGACTGCAAGGATATACACGCAGACTGCAAGGATATACACCCAGACTGCAAGGATATACACCCAGACTGCAAGGATATACACGCAGACTGCAAGGATATACACGCAGACTGCAAGGGTATACACCCAGACTGCAAGGATATACACCCAGACTGCAAGGATATACACCCAGACTGCAAGGATATACACCAGACTGCAAGGTATACACCCAGACTGCAAGGATATACACCCAGACTGCAAGGATATACACCCAGACTGCAAGGATATACACGCAGACTGCAAGGATATACACCCAGACTGCAAGGATATACACGCAGACTGCAAGGATATACACGCAGACTGCAAGGATATACACGCAGACTGCAAGGATATACACGCAGACTGCAAGGATATACACGCAGACTGCAAGGATATACACGCAGACTGCAGCAGGTCATCGACCAGTCAGCCGGAAAACTGGAAATGTAATCCCAAATTCTGTACAAAAATGTAAAATTAATCCTCGGAAATAAATTTTCCTCGAGAGAAGTCTAATACTAACGAGGAACAGAGATAACAAAGTACTGGTAAACATGTTCATTAATTACCCAAAAGTTTCAGTTCAACACACTCCATCATCAGTACTAAAACAAATTAAAAATTTAACTAAGGTACACAAACCTGAAAATAAAATAAATTCTATCCTAACATGTATGTTAACTTTTTTATCTTTGTTAGTAATTTTTCTCACTTGTTCATAATGGTTCTATCACTGATAATGGAGTTGGAATCTTCGAAATGTTTGGAAGATATATGAACATGTTTGAGTATTAAATGAAGATGTGTACCGCGGCTTTGGTGTCTTTGTTACATATGCGTTTTAAAATTAGAAACATCGAGGAAGAATTAAACAAAAGCCCATTTGCGTTGACTAGCCTTCTGACTAAATTACTACGAAAAAAAACCCAGTTGAACAGAAAGAGAATTAGACGAGTTCCTATAAAGGAATTAATGCATAAAACAATCAGTACTAATGTCATTAACAATTAATCAGAAATAAGCATCGTTTGTTCCTCTCTTGATTCAGTTCCTGTCCCCCTCGCCTATATGTACTGGCCCCCCTCACTCTTTTGTGTTAGTGTAACTTTGTAAATGGTCCAAGTCGGACCGAGGCGTCGTGGTCAGCTCCTCTCACCCATGTGCGTGTTATTCGTGAGTTGTGTTTTAAACACAGTGCTTCACAACATATAAACATTCCATTATCCCGTACAGATATAGCACGATCTGAATTGCAAATGTGTTGGGGCACAGTTCTATTTCTATCCACCAGACATTTTGGCCGAGACATTCATGAATGTTTAATGTTAGGAAAAATGTTTATTGCATTTTGCTATTTCATGTTCGGGAAAAATCGTAGGGAAATTTTTATATTTATGTGTTGGAGCAACGATTCTTGAGATCAAAGCCGTGTATCCAGGGGCTGAATGACCCTTACAGCTTCAGCGCTTCCCCGTCAATATTTTAATAATAATAATAATAATAATAATAATAATAATAATAATAATAATAATAATAATAATAATAATAATAATAATAACAGCAATAATTGTAATAATAATAATAATAATAATAATAATAATAATAATAATAATAATAATAATAATAATAATAATAATAATCAAGACAATACAGAGTGAAACACAAGGTATTATCCTATAAGAACTGGAGAAAGAGAGTAATTGTTTATAGGTGAGTCTGAAGCTCCCAGTCTGTGTCGTCAGTCTTATTAGGTCGTATCGGAAGTACTTTACAGTCTTATTTTGTTTTAGTGTTCTGAAGATTATGTTGTAAACACAATCGTGTTTTTTCTAATACTCTTTTGTGAAACTTTACGACAGTGTGTCAATCTTGAGTTGCTTCTTTTAGGCTACACTGGTTAATTATTTACATTGCTTAATATTTTTTGATGTTTTGAGCTATTGTATTTTAATGTTTTAATCTTTATCTATTGATTCTTCCAATCTTTGCTATTGTATTTTGTTCAGTGTCGTATATTTTATTTTCTAATTGGCAGATTCTGAAGATGCAACGAGTGCGTTGTGAACAGTAAGTCACAATAGAAAAAAATGTGTGTGTACTCACCTATACTTACCTATTTGTCTATTTGTGGTTGCAGGGGTCGAGACATATCTCCTGGCCCCGCCTCTTCACTGACCGCTACTAGGTCTTCTCTCACCCTCTTCCATGAGCTTTATCATACATCGTCTTAAAATTATGTATGGTTCCTGCCTCCACTACATCACTTGCTACACTATTCCACTTCCTGACAAATCTAAAACTAAAGAAAAACTTCCTAACATCTATATATATATATATATATATATATATATATATATATATATATATATATATATATTCATTCACACACACACACACACGCACACATGTTTGTGTACATATATATCTCAATGCCTCCCGCTTGCAAACAATCCTTACGATATCTCCATTGGGAAAAATCTCCCCATCTAGAGCATGCAAATAAAACCTTCTCAAAATATTGCATATTGCACCCGGTTTGCAACAGTCCGCAGCTGTGCCGTTGCATTCTGTGATATGGGCGCTGTTCCTATATTTATGATTCATTTTGTTCAAACATGGACAACCGTCATTCGCTTTCCAGTGGCATGGGGCGTCCTGGAGGCCATTTTGTGAATGAGGGAAGAATCTTGGTGGCTTCTTTAAGTGAAAGGTAAGCTAGACCATTTTCAACAGGAGAGGATCACAAGGGCCAATTTCAACAGGAGAGGATCACAAGGGCCAATTTCAACAGGAGAGGATCACAAGGGCCAATTTCAACAGGAGAGGATCACATGGGCCAATTTCAACAGAAGAGGATCACAAGGGCCAATTTCAACAGGAGAGGATCACAAGGGCCAATTTCAACAGGAGAGGATCACAAGGGCCAATTTCAACAGGAGAGGATCACAAGGGCCAATTTCAACAGGAGAGGATCACAAGGGCCAATTTCAACAGGAGAGGATCACAAGGGCCAATTTCAACAGGAGAGGATCACAAGGGCCAATTTCAACAGGAGAGGATCACAAGGGCCAATTTCAACAGGAGAGGATCACAAGGGCCAATTTCAACAGGAGAGGATCACAAGGGCCAATTTCAACAGGACAGGATCACATGGGCCAATTTCAACAGGAAAGGATCACAAGGGCCAATTTCAACAGGAGAGGATCACAAGGGCCAATTTCAACAGGAGAGGATCACAAGGGCCAATTTCAACAGGAGAGGATCACAAGGGCCAATTTCAACAGGAGAGGATCACAAGGGCCAATTTCAACAGGAGAGGATCACAAGGGCCAATTTCAACAGGAGAGGATCACAAGGGCCAATTTCAACAGGAGAGGATCACAAGGGCCAATTTCAACAAGAGAGGATCACAAGGGCCAATTTCAACAGGACAAGATCACATGGGCCAATTTCAACATGAGAGGATCACAAGGGCCAATTTCAACAGGAGAGGATCACAAGGGCCAATTTCAACAGGAGAGGATCACAAGGGCCAATTTCAGCAGGAGAGGATCACAAGGGTCAATTTCAACAGGAGAGGATCACAAGGGCCAATTTCAACAGGACAGGATCACATGGGCCAATTTCAACAGGAGAGGATCACAAGGGCCAATTTCAACAGGAGAGGATCACAAGGGCCAGTTTCAACAGGAGAGGATCACAAGGGCCAATTTCAACAGGAGACGATCACAAGGGCCAATTTCAACAGGAGAGGATCACAAGTGCCAATTTCAACAGTAGACGATCACAAGGGCCAATTTCAACAGGAGACGATCACAAGGGCTAATTTTAATAGCAGAGGATCTCAAGAGCCATTTTCAACAGGAGAGGATCACAGTGGCACTTCTAACAGGAGAGGATTACAAGAGCCATTTTTAGCAAATTACACAGGTCATTCTCAACAGAAAAGCAGACAGATCATTTTCAACAGAAACGATCACACATAAAATATTTAAAAGGAAAGGACGACACGAGTCATCTCCGACAGGAGAGGAAAATAAAGCCGTTTTTTTTTAAGAGAACAAAAGGTCTGAAGACTATTGTTACAGGAGGGTAGAACATTTTTTGTAGTATGTTTAACAGTATATGTATAGTTGTATGTACGCGCCTGTTTGTCTTTGCAAAGGTCGAGTCACAGCTCATGGCTTAGCCAGGATGCATTTGAGTGTAGTACGGGAGATGCTTCTGATTAATGATCAGTAGGGGAATTTTTATTATTATTATTGTTGTTGTTGCTGTTGTTGCTGCCTCTGTTGTTGCTTCTGTTGTTGTTGCTGTTGTTATTGGTAGTACTATTTTATATTCAAGGGAAAGCTTGCGAGCCATTTACAAAAACGTTATTTTTTAGTTGTAAATGTATGAGCCACTTTCAACAGTAAGATGAAAATGCTTGAAATTATCAGTAGTCAGGCGACCATCTCTGCTATTTTTCAAACTGCTGTCCAAGTTTTACTCTGCTCTCCCCCCCCCCTTGTTATCATTCCATCCCTTGCATCACAGCTTGCCGTAATTGGCAGTCATCTATTGCAATATTTACAGCAGGTTATCTTAACGTTGTTGAGCCGTTAAAAACTTTAATCACAGCTGTATAGGAAATATTATTGTACGTGATGGAGGTTCCGCTGTCCCAGGATTGGTCTCTCATCTCTCCGAGTAGAACAGATAAGTCAATGGTCTCGTTGCTGAGGCCAAGAGTTAAACCAAAGGTAAAACCAATGGTGTTGCTTTTGCAACACGTGTAAGACCCGTGTTGCAAAAGCTACAGATATTAGTGGTCAGGCTTCGTCTTTGCAATGGCAGGTGTTGTAACACGTTATTCTGGTGGGTAGATGGGTGAGAACGTGTCACTATTAATACAACCAGGCTCCTCCTGCCACCACAACCAGAGGCTCCTCCTGCCACCACAACCAGAGGCTCCTCCTGCCACCACAACCAGAGGCTCCTCCTGCCACCACAACCAGAGGCTTCTCCTGCCACCACAAAGAGGGACTTCTGCCACTACAACCAGAGGCTCCTTCTGCCACCCCAACCAGAGGCTTCTCCTGCCACCACAACCAGGGACTTCTCATGCCACTACAACCAGAGACTCCTCCTGCCAGAGGCTCCTCCTACCACTACATCCAGAGGCTCCTCATACCACCCCAACCAGAGGCTCCTACTCCCCTCACCACAACCAGGGACTCCTACCACCACAACCAGGGACTCCTACCACCACAACCAGGGACTCCTACCACCACAACCAGGGACTCCTACCACCACAACCAGGGACTTCTCCTACCACCACAACCAGAGGCTCCTCCTACAACCATAACCAGGGACACCTCCTACCACCACAACCAGAGGCTTCTGCCACCACAACCAGGGACTCCTACCACCACAACCAGAGACTCCTCCTGCAACCACAACCAGGGACACCTCCTACAACCACAACCAGAGGCTTCTGCCACCACAACCAGGGGCTCCTTCTACCACCACAATCATCAAATATTGGCAGCTCTTTCCACTTTTCTGGTCACCGTAGAGCCAAGAGTCGTCATGAGCTCTTATGAAGACCATCTTAGGGGGAAGAACGTAGAAACGACTTTCTTCGTCAACTTTCTCCCAGGAAATATTTCCACTTTCATCTCTCGTATTTACCTTGGTTCTATTTCCAAGAATTAGCTAAGTCTCTCGTGGCAATAATTTCATATCAAAAGTTTCAGAAATTTGTTGTGCAAATGACGTTTCCGCGAACTGGTCCATGAAAAAAAAAAATTCTCGGCTCTTTTAAACTTCTTTCTCTGATAGAGGGCTTTAATTGCTTATTATTTGAAAAATGTGGCAAGAAAATATTTTGTTTTTCTTGCATAGCCAATGTTTTGATCATGTTGACAATGTTGAGTTGAGTGTGAATGTTGAGTGAAGGTGTTGGTGCAGGTGTGGGGGTGTTACTGAGTGCTGGTGTTACTGAGTGCTGGTGCAGGTGTTACTGAGTGCTGGTGCAGGTGTTACTGAGTGCTGGTGCAGGTATTACTGAGTGGTCGTGCAGGTGTTACTGAGTGGTAGTTCAGGTGTTACTGAGTGTTAGTAGTGCAGGTGTTACTGAGTGGTAGTGGTGCAGGTGATACTGAGGGGTGGCACAGGTGTCAGGTGTTACTGAATGGTGGCACAGGTGTCAGGTGTTACTGAATGGTGGCACAGGTGTCAGGTGTTACTGAGTCCTGTGATGCTGCTGCTCTAAGTGACCAGACAATCGTCAGCTGTGGAATTCTCTTGTGTTGACGGTTTTGCATAATGGGTGATCGTGGCGTGAACCAAACTTCTCTCACGCCTGACACGCCTATTCTTAAATTATATATATATATATATATATATATATATATATATATATATATATATATATATATATATATATATATATATATATTATGCCGCCGAATAGAGAAAATCAACGATTTTGGCTCAAAGAATTCGCAGACAAGTGGTTAGTAGAGTTCAACTCAAAAAAGTGCAAGGTTTTGAAAATTGGTGATGGGGAGATAAGACCAGAGACGGAATAGAACTTAAGCAGCGAGAAAGATTTGGAGTGAATATAACACTCAACACATAGACAGAAGTGCCCGTCAATGACGGATCATTTGTACCGTATGCGAGGTTAGCTAGTGCCAGAACTGTCTTCGAAAACCTCAATAAACTTTTAGGACCCTTTACATGACATGAGTCAGGCTTGTCATGGAGTATGCAGCGCCAGCATGGAACCTCCACCTTTTTAAATATGTACTAAAACTCAAATATCCAAAGAATTGCAACAAGATTAAGCCAGAAGCTGAGAACGTTGGGTTATGAAAGAACTTGATTACTTTAGAAGAGAGAAGGACTAGGAGAGACATTATTACGACATGCAAGATACTCAGGGGATTTGACAGAGCAGATAGAGACAGTTTTAGAATTGCGATGAATAGGAGAGAGGCATCCTAGAAGGAAACTAAGGACATATCATTCTCCAGATAGTAAGTGGAATGATCACGACGAGGAAGGGGTCTACCTGGAGGGTATTCCGGGGGTCAACACCCCCCGCGGCCCGGTCCACCACCAGGCAAACCCCATGCATAGTTTCAAGTGTAGGTATGATTGGGACCATGAAGCCAGGAGCCAGTAATGTCGATGACTGTAAGAATCAGGGTCAAGAGCTCAGACTCAACCCCCAGGAAACACAGCTCGGTAAGTACTCACACACACACACACACAAACACACGTCTAGTAGCGGCCAGCAAAGAGACGAGGCCTGGAGCTGTAACTCGACCTCTGCAACCACATATAGGTGAATACATATAGGTGAGTACACACATGCAGAGTGCGGGAACCAAGAGCTGTGACACGACCCCTGCAACTACATACAGGTGAGTACATGTAGGTTATTACACCATCACCGGAGCTATCCTGTTCCCTCTCCTCCAATTCCCAACATTTATGCTGCTATTATTATTCGCCTCTTCATCCATCCATCCATCTCTCTTTATCTATCATCACTTCCCATCATGTTCCATTAAATTCTCGTTGGACTGGATGTTCTCAGTCTTCTTTGTTGCCGAGTACAGAGGCAAGATCCTATTCTTCTTCTTTATTCTTCTTATTATTTTCTTCTTCTTTCTTCTTCATTTCTCGGTTTACTTCTCTATTACATTTTTTTAAGTCTCTCTCTCCACATTTAGCGCTGTTTACCTTCTTATTTTTGTTGACATATTCGGCCCACCAAAAACACAGTAAAAAAAAAAATCCTTGCATTTCCCGTCTATCTTTTTTGTTTACTGATTGAAAACTGAGAATTAATCAAAATGTGCGCACCTTTCACCTCCTTCCTCGACACATCTCACCTCGCTTTCCCTTCCTAAAATTAATTAAACTTTTGTATTGCTTGAGAATCGGTCGATGTTGATTCTTGATCTTGACGACCCGTTGATTCTTGATCTTGACGACCCGTGATGTGATTGAGAGGATTGACTGGACGTTGACTGATTTGGCTATTATGATCTTGAGAACTTGATGGAGAGGAGGGAGGAGGAGAGAGAGAGAGAGAGAGAGAGAGAGAGAGAGAGAGAAGAGAGAGAGAGAGAGATGTAGATAACAGCTCTTAGCTTGTAAATAAAGAGAGAGAGAGTGAATGAGACAAACAGACAGAGATGTAGGTAAATAAAGTTAGGAACCCTAAACCTAACCTTGTAAAGCCCTGTGTAAGAGAGAGAGAGAGAGAGAGAGAGAGAGAGAGAGAGAGAGAGAGAGAGAGAGAGAGAGAGAGAGAGAGAGAGAGAGAGAGAGAGAGAGCATATCCGAAAGTCGACATTTTTACATGAAGTTCAGGATAAGAGAATTAATGCAAATCCCATCGAAATAAAAGCTGTCTTTCTGTAAATCCCACTGAAATTGGTTGTGTTGCTAAACGAAACTCAGCCTTAAAGCGTTTACCATCCATTTTATTTGCTCACATCTATTTATGTCTCTCTTTTCCTCCCTAGTAACACAAATACAATTTTTTTTTCTCTCTTCAAAAAGCATCCTGGAGATGTTGAGATCCCAGGTGCCAGCAGGGAAGCAGGTGTCTTAAAGATCCCGGCCTCAGGCTGAGACGACACCTGCGGCTGAGAAACTTCATGCAACTTAAAACACAAGGATCCTAGAAGACAAGTACATGTGAAAAACTATCAGTTTCAGCAATACTTCTGTCGTCTATAGGGAGAAATACTCAGACCTCGTGAACTGGGACATCGTCGCTTTTCTCGTTAAAGGAAATGATTTTGGCAAGAAGACGCTTCACTGAGGCAGCTATGAAGCAAAACAGAGACACCATCGAACAAAACAAGGGGCATTTTGTCTTGCCAGCCTCCTCACTCAACTCATCCTACTCAGATTTTGATGTACCGCCATGAGTGTGTGTGTACTCACCGAATTGTGGTTGCAGGGGTTGGTTCATAGCTCCTGGCTCCGCCTCTTCACTGGTCGCTACTAGGTCATACCGTCTCTGCTCCGTGAGCTTTATCATACTTCGTCTTAAAGCTATATATGGATCCTGCTTCCACCACCTCCTTTTCCAGACTTTTCCACTTCCTGACAACTGTGTGTGTGTGTGTGTGTGTGTGTGTTTAGGACAAACATTATAAGAATATACAATAACGTGGTCGTGTATATTCTTAAGAAAATACAAAGGGCTTCACCTCTGAGCAGACTTGGCATTTTAAGTTCAATATTGTCGTGGGTTTTTGTAAACATTTATCAGCATAAATTTGGCTCACACAAAACTGAGCTTAATGTCGCTCACACGTGTTCCAGTTCTACCAAATAGTTTTATATATGAAGCCGAGGTTCAAACGGAAAAATATTAACAAATAAATATTTAGATGAAAGGTAACACAGGTAGAAAAAAGTTTTATGTAAATGGAGATGAGAGAGAGAGAGAGAGAGAGAGAGAGAGAGAGAGAGAGAGAGAGAGAGAGAGAGAGAGAGAGAGAGAGAGAGTAGTGTCAAGCTGCAGCTGTTGTCTTTCCACAAGCATTCTTCTCTCGCCAGAGTGCCACTATCAAGCTCCCACATTAATCAGAATGCATACTGTGCAAATTCCCTGAATAATATATATATATATATATATATATATATATATATATATATATATATATATATATATATATATATATATATAATATATATATATATATATAAATATATATATATATAAACTGAAGTTAAAAAATTGTCGACAAAAACGTAATTAAAATAACCAACTTGTTTTGCAAGGCATCACATCTTAAATTCTAGAAAAACATTTACTAGAAATAAAATACCTCACTCCCTCTATGAATTAAATCGTCCCTAGACGACGTGTCTACTAGAGATGTATCGGATGTGAAAATTTAGTTATAAGCGGATGTGTATGAGGATGTCTTACTTATTTTGCGGATGCGGATTCGGATGCGGATGTATATGCGGATATCTGTTTACAGTAAAATGCGGACACTGTCTACTATAAAAGATCTCATTGTCTAGTATAAATGATATAAAAAATATATACTAGGTAATCATTAATTATTAGACAACTTAAGAGTGAAGTAACCTAGAAAAGTTATTAACCAAATCGTTGTTTACTATATTACAAAAAAAAATAATGCCGATTTAAAGCTGTCTTTATGATGAAATAAAATGAAGTATTTAAAAAATATATATATACATAATTTTTATGAAACTTATAAAATACATACTACCACACACAACAATTAAATAGTTTACTCCAAGAATTTGGGAAAGTGTGGGAAAGTCTGGAACAGCAACAACTTTGAGCCAATACTGAAAGCACAGTGTCAGCAGATTCATATAAACCAGATATGAAGGTAAACCACGGAACGGGTGGGGTTGAACCCATGGCGATTGAGTGTTAAAACTCCAGGCCAGTGCGTAAGCCACTGGGCCAGCTGGCCCACTGGCTTTGTTTTCAATCGTGTTATTACGATTTCGTGAGTCAGATACGAACGTACCAAACAGAGAAGAAGACTACCTTCTTCGTAAAAAAAAGCAGACAAAAGCAAATCAAAACCAAAGTATTTATTCACTGTTTTCAAAAGTAAATTCATCTCCAAGAAAACAGTAAAACACAAGTAATAAAAAAATAATCGTAGAGCCAACGGAAGAAAGGTGACGATGAATTAAATACGATGTGCCAGAGCGAATCTACAGAAAAGATTTTCCTGAAGCCGTCTTGTGCCCCAGGTGTGCAGAGTCTTGTACCCCAGGTGTGCAGAGTCTTGTGCCCCAGGTGTGCAGAGTCTTGTGCCCCAGGTGTGCAAAGTCTTGTGCCCCAGGTGTGCAGAGTCTTGTACCCCAGGTGTGCAGAGTCTTGTGCCCCAGGTGTGCAAAGTCTTGTGCCCCAGGTGTGCAGAGTCTTGTGCCCCAGGTGTGCAGAGTCTTGTGCCCCAGGTGTGCAGAGTCTTGTGCCCCAGGTGTGCAAGTCTTGTGCCCCAGGTGTGCAGAGTCTTGTGCCCCAGGTGTGCAGAGTCTTGTGCCCCAGGTGTGCAGAGTCTTGTGCCCCAGGTGTGCAGAGTCTTGTGCCCCAGGTGTGCAGAGTCTTGTGCCCCAGGTGTGCAGAGTCTTGTGCCCCAGGTGTGCAGAGTCTTGTGCCCCAGGTGTGCACAGTCTTGTGCCCCAGGTGTGCACAGTCTTGTGCCCCAGGTGTGCAGAGTCTTGTGCCCCAGGTGTGCACAGTCTTGTGCCCCAGGTGTGCACAGTCTTGTGCCCCAGGTGTGCAGAGTCTTGTGCCCCAGGTGTGCACAGTCTTGTGACCCAGGTGTGCAGTCTTGTCCCCAGGTTGCGTATCTTTCCATTGCACGTCTTGTCAAGAGACAACTATAGATAATGGACACGATATGACACATTTACATATTAATAATTAAAGTTACTCCTCCCTCGCTGTTTCTAGCCTCACTTTGCACTTATCTAAATTGATTGCCGTTATACATGTATCATTCATGCTACTCTTGTTAATGGAGAAATATAGAGTAGTGGGACCGGCAAGATACTACCCATGACTTCCAAGGAATATGAAGAAATAATCCAAGATGTTACAAGTGGTTTTAAAAGAATTTGTAGAGGTTAGCGAAGATGTTACATATGGTTTTAAGTAATCAAAATGCCACGTATCATTTTCCAGCCAACACCACAAACAATAAACGGCAAACATTGTGCTTACATTTAAAAAAAAATACTGGGATAAGCCCCTGAGCTACTGAACCATCCCATTAACTAACGTCACCGAAAGGTTAAAAATATTTCACCAGAGAGAGAGAGAGAGAGAGAGGGTGGGAGAGGGAGAGAGAAAGAGAGAGACACAGACAGACAGACAGAGACACAGACAGCCAGAGACATAGAGGTGGCAACAAAAGCGCCGTGCAGTAAAAAAAACAGCTATCATACATATCGGCTTGAGATTAACAAAATCCTGTGTAACCGATCTATTGGACTCCATTGACACGTCACGGAAATAATTCACAAAAAATAAATGGAGGGACAGATTGCATTTACCTGCATTTCAGTCAAAAAAAAAAAAGATGAAGCTCTAGAGAGAGCTTCACACAGGACGGAACACGTCACGCAAAAATGCTACTAAAATAACACATGTATTAAACACGTGTGCAACACTGGTATTGCTTTTTTTTTTTTACGAAATATTTTTGTTTCGTAAGATATCAGAATGTTGCACATGTGTCTAGTCTATCTACGTGTCGGTATTGCATACGATTAATGATATGAATGCAACTGCAGACACCGTCATCAATCTCAAGAAGCTACAGACTTTTTTTTATATATATTTATTAGCTTTATTTCAACAGGAAAGAGGCAACTAATGAATAACCAAAGCCTAGTTGAATTTATTATATAATATTACTGTAAGATCGATGAGGAATAAGCCAAATATGTATATGAGCCACATTCAGCCCCTATGTAATTAATTTTATTATTTTTTATTATTATTATTATTATTATTATTATTATTATTATTATTATTATTATTAAGAGATAATTTGGTTGCCACAAGAGAGAAGAACCATCTACTAACATTTTTTTTATCAAGGACACACACACACGCACACACACACACACACACACACACACACACACACACACACGCATACACACACACCACACGCACACACACACACGGACCGCGAAACTAAATAGTTTACTTTGAAATGGTAAACCCAGGCAAGAGACATGGAATGTCAGGTAACGTCAAGTGACAGAGGCTGTCAAGTAACGTCAAGTGACAGAGGCTGTCAAGTAACGTCAAGTGACAGAGGCTGTCAAGTAACGTCAAGTGACAGGGGCTGTCAAGTAACGTCAAGTGACAGGGGCTGTCAAGTAACGTCAAGTGACAGAGGTTGTCAAGTAACGTCAAGTGACAGGGGTTGTCAAGTAACGTCAAGTGACAGGGGTTGTCAAGTAACGTCAAGCGACAGGGGCTGTCAAGTAACGTCAAGTGACAGGGACTGTCAAGTAACGTCAAGTTAAAGGGGCTGTCAAGTAACGTCAAGTGACAGGGACTGTCAAGTGACAGGGGTTGTCAAGTAACGTCAAGCGACAGGGGCTGTCAAGTAACGTCAAGTGACAGATGCTGTCAAGTGACAGGGGCTGTCAAGTAACGTCAAGTGACAGGGGCTGTCAAGTAACGTCAAGTGACAGGGGCTGTCAAGTAACGTCAAGTGGCAGAGGCTGTCAAGTAACGTCAAGTGACAGGGCTGTCAAGTAACGTCAAGTGACAGGGCTGTCAAGTAACGTCAAGTGACAGGGGCTGTCAAGTAACGTCAAGTGACAGGGGTTGTCAAGTAACGTCAAGTGACAGGGGTTGTCAAGTAACGTCAAGCGACAGGGGCTGTCAAGTAACGTCAAGTGACAGAGGCTGTCAAGTAACGTCAAGTGACAGGGACTGTCAAGTAACGTCAAGTTAAAGGGGCTGTCAAGTAACGTCAAGTGACAGGGACTGTCAAGTGACAGGGGTTGTCAAGTAACGTCAAGCGACAGGGGCTGTCAAGTAACGTCAAGTGACAGGGCTGTCAAGTAACGTCAAGTGACAGGGGCTGTCAAGTAACGTCAAGTGACAGGGGCTGTCAAGTAACGTCAAGTGGCAGAGGCTGTCAAGTAACGTCAAGTGACAGGGCTGTCAAGTAACGTCAAGTGACAGGGCTGTCAAGTAACGTCAAGTGACAGGGGCTGTCAAGTAACGTCAAGTGACAGGGGTTGCCAAGTAACGTCAAGTGACAGGGGCTGTCAAGTAACGTCAAGTGACAGAGGCTGTCAAGTAACGTTAAGTGACAGGGGCTGTCAAGTAACGTCAAGTGACAAAGGCTGTCACGTAACGTCAAGTGACAGGGGCTGTCAAGTAACGTCAAGTGACAGGGGTTGTCAAGTAACGTCAAGTGACAGGGGCTGTCAAGTAACGTCAAGTGACAGGGGCTGTCAAGTAACGTCAAGTGACAGGGGTTGTCAAGTAACGTCAAGTGACAGGGGCTCTCAAGTAACGTCAAGTGACAGGGGTTGTCAAGTAACGTCAAGTGACAGGGGCTCTCAAGTAACGTCAAGTGACAGGGGCTGTCAAGTAACGTCAAGTGACAGGGGTTGTCAAGTAATGTCAAGTGACAGGGGTTGTCAAGTAACGTCAAGTGACAGGGGTTGTCAAGTAACGTCAAGTGACAGGGGCTGTCAAGTCGCGTCAAGTGACAGGGGTTGTCAAGTAAAGTAATCTTTTCCTGCTGTGGGCAAAATTCGAACATTATTTTCTCATTTTCAATGTAATAAACGTCAAGCTTATAATATTAGTTTAATGGAAATTTGTGAAGAGAAATGCTCTATCGCACGTCTGTTATTACTCTTAATACTATTACTATCTATCTATATATATATATATGTGTGTGTGTGTGTGTGTGTGTGTTGTGTGTGTGTGTGTGTGTGTGTGTGTACTCACCTAGTTGTACTCACCTAGTTGTGGTTGCAGGGGTCGAGTCATAGCTCCTGGCCCCGCCTCTTCACTGGCCGCTACTGGGTCACTCTCCCTGCGCCATGAGCTTTATCATACCTCTTCTTAAAGCTATGTATGGAGCCTGCCTCCACTACATCACTTCCTAAACTATTCCACTTCCCGACCACTCTGTGACTGAAGAAATACTTCCTAGTGTATGTGTGTGTGTGTGTGTGTGTGTGTGTGTGTAAGCCGCTTCCCACCAATATCATGGTTATATATATACTAAGAGGTACATGCCCCGACAGTGTGTGTATATATACTGAAAATTCCTAGGATTAAGAGCCCTTGAAGAGCACCACTACCCCAAATCTTTGCAGTAATTCCCCGCCCTCCTTCGTGCCCTGAGAATTCATCCAGTGGTGCGCACCGCCCTCTTTCCCAACCTACGCAGGAGATCGTTCCTTCCCTCCTCTCTCACATCTTCGGGGAAATTACCCGATTTTCAATTTTTTCCTCATTTCACTTTAGATTAGAGATTGCACAGCGATGACTTCAGCGTAATCTTATTCCGGTAGGAAAAGAACTCTTTGACAGTAGAAAATTCCCTGCATCTGTCAAGCCGTGGTGGAGATTGTTACCTGGGCGGCCGCCCAGCGAAGAAGCAGAGTGATGGAGCACTGGAAGGGGAGGGGTATGAAAAGAGGGAAAGGACGCAAGGAAGCATGAGGGGAACAAAAAGAGGAGAGAAAAGTAAGAAGGAGGAAGGAAATCGGGAAAGGAGAGAGCGAGATGTATTGTTTTAGAGACAGCAAGACACATTACAAGAGAGGTACATACAATGAGACACATTACAAGAGAGGAACATACAATGACACACATTACAAGAGAGGAATATACAATGAGACACATTACAAGAGAGGAACATACAATGAGACACATTACAAGAGAGGAACATACAATGAGACACATTACAAGAGTGGAACATACAATGATTCACATTAAAAGATAGGAACACAATGAGACACATTACAAGAGTGGAACATACAATGATTCACATTAAAAGATAGGAACACATTGAGACACATTACAAGAGTGGAACATACAATGAGACACATTACAAGAGTGGAACATACGAGACACATTACAAGAGAGGAACATACAATGAGACACATTACAAGAGTGGAACATACAATGAGACACATTACAAGAGTGGGACATACAATGAGACACATTACAAGAGAGGAACATACAATGAGACACATTACAAGAGTGGAACATACAATGAGACACATTAAAAGAGAGGAACATACAATGAGACACATTACAAAAGTGGAACATACAATAGGACACATTACAAGAGTGGAACATACAATGGGACACATTACAAGAGTGGAACATACAATGAGACACATTACAAGAGTGGAACATACAATGAGACACATTACAAGAGTGGAACATACAATGAGACACATTACAAGAGTGGAACATACAATGATACACATTACAAGAGAGGAACATACAATGAGACACATTACAAGAGTGGAACATACAATGAGACACATTACAAGAGTGGAACATACAATGAGACACATTAAAAGAGTGGAACATACAATGAGACACATTACAAGAGTGCAACATACAATGAGACACATTACAAGAGTGCAACATACAATGAGACACATTACAAGAGTGGAACAAACAATGAGACACATTACAAGAGTGAAACATACAATGAGACACATTACAAGAGTAGAACATACAATGAGACACATTACAAGTGGAACATACAATGAGACACATTACATGAGTGGAACATACAATGAGACACATTACAAGAGTGGAACAAACAATGAGACACATTACAAGAGTGGAACATACAATGAGACACATTACAAGAGTAGAACATACAATGAGACACATTACAAGTGGAACATACAATGAGACACATTACAAGAGTGGAATATACAATGAGACACATTACAAGTGGAAAATACAATGAAACACATTACAAGAGTGGAACATACAATGAGACACATTACAAGTGGAACATACAATGAGACACATTACAAGAGTGGAACATACAATGAGACACATTACAAGAGTGGAACATACAATGAGACACATTACAAGTGGAACATACAATGAGACACATTACAAGTGGAACATACAATGAGACACATTACAAGAGTGGAATATACAATGAGGCACATTACACGAGTGGAACATACAATGAGACACATTACAAGTGGATCATACAATGAGACACATTACAAGTGGAACATACAATGAGACACATTACAAGAGTGGAACATACAATGAGACACATTACAAGAGTGGAACATACAATGAGACACATTACAAGAGTGGAACATACAATGAGACACATTACAAGAGTGGAACAAACAATGAGACACATTACAAGAGTGGAACATACAATGAGACACATTACAAGAGTGGAACATACAATGAGACACATTACAAGTAGAACATACAATGAGACACATTACAAGAGTGGAACATACAATGAAAAACATTACAAGAGTGGAACATACAATGAGACACATTACAAGAGTGGAACATACAATGAGACACATTACAAGAGTGGAACATACAATGAGACACATTACAAGTAGAACATACAATGAGACACATTACAAGAGTGGAACATACAATGAAACACATTACAAGAGTGGAACATACAATGAGACACATTACAAGAGTGGAACATACAATGAGACACATTACAAGAGTGGAACATACAATGAGACACATTACAAGAGTGGAACATACAATGAGACACATTACAAGAGTGGAACATACAATGAAACACATTACAAGAGTGGAACATACAATGAGACACATTACAAGAGTGGAACATACAATGAGACACATTACAAGTGGAACATACAATGAGACACATTACAAGAGTGGAACATACAATGAGACACATTACAAGAGTGGAACATACAATGAAACACATTACAAGAGCGGAACATACAATGAGACACATTACAAGAGTGGAACATACAATGAGACACATTACAAGAGTGGAACATACAATGAGACACATTACAAGAGTGGAACATACAATGAGACACATTACAAGTGGAACATACAATGAGACACATTACAAGTGGAACATACAATGAGACACATTACAAGTGGAACATACAATGAGACACATTACAAGAGGGGTTACACGCGGTGTACAGAACATGTAAGAGGTTCATAACATGTTATTAAGTGAACACTGTCCCTCACTGGGCAGTAGGATTGATTTAACTTTCCCCTGACACCAATGCTCTGTACGCGACTCTGCCTTCAGGCTGTTAGGTACTCGGGACTAGGTACTAGGTACTCATCCTTATTACTAACTTTCCACACACAGCAGCCTGTTTATTCTATTATGTAAACTAGAGGTTTGTGATCCACCTTTGACAAGGTGGATCACAAACCTCCTGAAGAGGAATATGCAGTCCACCTCCCCCCCCATTCTTCCTGATCACCATCATCCTATCATAAACCATAACAGTGATGGTAGTTCTCCTCCCTGAACACATTTTGGTGTTCTGCAATGAAGAAAATGCTTTGCAAGTGGCATATTTTCCTGTTTTACATTGGTTTTAAATTACAGAATGTACATGCAAATGTTATTTAGTCCCTCTTGCTTGTGTTAAACAGCAGTCACGGTCGACACTGATATTTAACTTGTCTTCTCTCTGGGATATTAGGTTAGGTTAGTTAAGGTTTATCAGGAAACAGGACAAGTGTTTCCTGACGCGGGTCTTAGCCATGTGATGACCCGCAGCTGGAGCTTTTGATCATCGGACCAATTCCTTCCGCTGGCGTGTCTGGGATATTGTCTTTCTCTTCCTTTACATCTTTTTATTCTTCCGAAGAAAGAGAAAAAGAATGCAGTCCAGTGAGGCTCTTCCACCTCCTCCCAAGGTAAAATTCGATCTTTCTTTTAATCCATTTACTCTCTCTCTCTCTCTCTCTTTCTTCTCTCTCTCTCTCTCTCTCTCTCTCTCTCTTCATATATATATATATATATATATATATATATATATATATATATATATATATATATATATATATATATATATATATATATATATATCCCCTCTTCCTTCATTAACTTTCTCGGTCTCTCTTGTTCTCTTAATGTGGCTGTCTTAGTGAGAAAGCCTGACCCAAGAAGACGTGTTCAGCCATGTACGGGCTAACAAGAAGACGTGTTCAGCCATGTACGGGCTAACAAGAAGACGTGTTCAGCCATGTACGGGCTAACAAGAAGACGTGTTCAGCCATGTACGGGCTAACAAGAAGACGTGTTCAGCCATGTACGGGCTAACAAGAAGACGTGTTCAGCCATGTACGGGCTAACAAGAAGACGTGTTCAGCCATGTACGGGCTAACAAGAAGACGTGTTCAGCCATTTACGGGATAACAAGAAGACGTGTTCAGCCATGTACGGGCTAACAAGAGGACGTGTTCAGTCATGTACGGGCTAACAAGAGGACGTGTTCAGTCATGTACGGGTTAACAAGAGGACGTGTTCAGTCATGTACGGGCTAACAAGAGGACGTGTTCAGCCATGCACAGACCATCAAAATCTTCTACATATCCCAGACACTCTATGGCCCATAAGAGTTTACTGCTTCTCCGTGAATGTCATGGCACTGACATTGAGCCAGCAGACAAGATGCCCCTCGGTGTGTAACGAGAACACTGAGTCAGCAGACAAGGCAGCTTCTGTGTATAACGAGGAACACTGAGTCAGCAGAGTTTCATTCAGGCAGATAATCTGAAGCATTTAATAAGTCTTGCAAAGTTATGAACAACATGTAGAGTAAGTTACTACTAATTACCTGAGCCGGAGTTAATGACCTTGATAATGATGTTGCATAATAATGATGTGGACTACTGAATGCAATGTTACATTGTGATGACTGTAGCGCGCGCGTGTACTCACCTAGTTGTACTCACCTAGTTGTGGTTGCAGGGGTCGATTCATAGCTCCTGGCCCCACTTCTTCACTGGCCGCTACTGGGTCACTCTCCCTACGCCATGAGCTTTATCATACCTCTTCTTAAAGCTATGTATGGAACCTGCCTCCACTACATCGCTTCCCAAACTATTCCACTTCCCGACCACTCTGTGACTGAAGAAATACTTCCTAACATCCCTGTGATTCATCTGTAGGACATACTTCTTAGCTCCGGGACTAGTCTTGTTGCAAACCTTTGCACTTTCTCTAGCTTCTTTACGTGCTTGGCTAGATGTGGGTTCCAAACTGGTGCTGCATACTCCAGTATGGGCCTAACGTACACAGTGTACAGGGTCCTGAACGATTCTTTATTAAGATGTCGGAATGCTGTTCTTAGGTTTGCTAGGCGCCCGTATGCTGCAGCAGTTATTTGGTTGATGTGCGCCTCAGGAGATGTGCCTGGTGTTATACTCACCCCAAGATCTTTTTACTTGATTGAGATTTGTAGTCTCTGGCCTCCTAGACTGTACTCCGTCTGCGGTCTTCTTTGCCCTTCCCCAATCTTCATGACTTTACACTTGGTGGGGTTGAACTCCAGGAGCCAATCGCTGGACCAGGCTTGCAGCCTGTCCAGATCCCTTTGTAGTTCTGCCTGGTCCTCGTCCGATGTGTGTGTGTGTGCTGTGTGTGTGTGTGTGTGTGTGTGTGTGTGTGTGTGTGTGTGTGTGTGTGTGTGTGTGTGTGTGTGTGTGTAAATGGAAGACATGCAACATTCACTGGTCGACGTGAACTGATGAATGTTGGTGCTAATGTATGTTGACGTATGTTGGTGCTAATGTATGTTGACGTATGTTAGTACTAATGTATGTTGACGTATGTTAGCACTAATGTATGTTGACGTATGTTAGCACTAATGTATGTTGACGTATGTTAGCACTAATGTATGTTGACGTATGTTAGCACTAATGTATGTTGACGTATGTTAGTACTAATGTATGTTGACGTATGATAAATTTAAGTGTTGTATATACATCCTTCACGTAACTCCTCTCCAGCACAACATTCACCTCCTCCACATCACTCCAGCACAACATTCACCTCCTCCACATCACTCCAGTACAACATTCACCTCCTCCACATCACTCCAGTACAACATTCACCTCCTCCACATCACTCCAGTACCTCACTGCTGTCAATTTTTTTTTTAAATCTGTCATCAACAAAGTACTCACAAAGTCAACATTAAAAATCGCAACATGAGCGCAAGTAAAGAAAAAATGGAATTCTCATTTCTTTTCAATAATAAGACGGAGGATCGAGCCTCCACCACTGCTTGTGATTAATGACCCATTCGGGTTTATCGTTCTTTATTTTTATATCTTTTAATGAATCATTCTATCTCTTTAAAAAAAAAATATTGAATTTCTGAGATTCCTTAAGTAGGAAGACTCTGGGAGTTACTGTGGGTCATAAAGCCCATAGTGTGGGCTTTATCACCCACAGTGTGTGGGCTTTATCACCCACAGTGTGTGGACGTTATCATCCACAGTGTGTGGGCTTTATCACCCACAGTGTGTGGGCTTTATCACCCACAGTGTGTGGACGTTATCATCCACGGTGTGTGGGCTTTATCACCCACAGTGTGTGGGCTTTATCACCCACAGTGTGTGGGCTTTATCACCCACAGTATGTGGACGTTATCATCCACAGTGTATGGGCTTTATCACCTACAGTGTGTGGGCTTTATCACCCACAGTGTGTGGACGTTATCATCCACAGTGTGTGGGCTTTATCACCCACAGTGTGTGAGCTTTATCACCCACAGTGTGTGAGCTTTATCACCCACAGTGTATGGGCTTTATCACCCACAGTGTGTGGGCTTTATCACCCACAGTGTGTGGGCTTTATGACACACAGTGTGGGCATTACCAGCCACAGTGTGGCTTCACCACTCACAGTAAGTTCTTCACCACCCACAGGAAAGGCTACACCACCCATAGTTATGGCTTCACCACCCACAGTAAGAGCTACATCACTCACAGTAAGGGCTTCACAACCCACAGTAAGGGCTTCACCACCCACAGTAAGGGCTTCACCCACAGTAAGGGCGTCATCACCCACAGTAAGGGCTTCACCACCTATACAGTAAGGGCTTCACCACCTATACAGTAAGGGCTACACCACCCACAGTAAGGGCTTCAACCCATAATGGAGGCTTCATTAAATACCTAAGAAAGTCAACTCACTTGACACTATTGTTTTCAACATTATTATTCACTACTACCATCACGTTCTTTGCCCCGAAAATAAAAAGAAAAAAGTTAAATGCATAATCAATACATTTCTTGGCCCTCGAGTTGGCACTGCAGCGGTAATGAGCTCGAAGTGCCGCTTCGTTAAAGAAAATTGCTTCCGAGTGCCCAGTCATGCATTCTTGCGGCCACGATGTTGATGGTTCACCTCGCCTCCGGGGACGCCAACAATGCTCCTCGGTAAATGGCGTTTAATATTTCTTGCGGCCGTTTTTTTTTATCTTTTTGTGTTTACTCGGAGTTTAGTGCTGGCCTTTTGTTTGGTTGGTGTGTTTGTTGTTGTATGTATTTGTTGTTGTTGTTACTACTGCTGCTGCCGTTATTGCTGCTGGTGCTACTGTTGTTGTTGCTGCTGATGTTGTTGTTAATGGTGCTGGTGCTGTTGTTGTTGCTGGTACTACTGTTGTTGTTGGTGGTGGTGGTGCTGTTGTTGTTGTTGGTGATGTTGTTGCTGTGCTGCTGCTGCTGCTGTTGTTGTTGTTGCTGTGCTGCTGCTGTTGTTGTTGCTGTGCTGCTGTTGTTGTTGTTGCTGTGCTACTGCTGCTGTTGTTACAGATGCTGCTGTTGCTGCTGCTATTGTTTTTTTTTTATTCGTGTGCATTCTTAATCTAGTGACAAAATTGATCTCGGTTTTTGTATTTGTCATAGAATTTGTTGTTGAATTTGTCTTTGTTGTTGTTACTGCTGTTATTGCTGTTATTGTGGGTATTAGTACTACTTTTCCTGCTGTTGTTGTTGTTGTGGTTGTCATTGTCTTTTTGAAATTTTCGTAGCTGTTTTTATTGCTTTTGTTTAATTATCTAGAAATGCTTGTAAGATCACCGTTGTCGAAATATATGCAAATTACCATTACCTTAATCAACAAATTTCATATGATTACATAGCTCATCATTTACGATACGCTCAGCGTGCGTCGTAGTCAAGACTATCAGCACAATAGTAACGATAGTTCCAAATTAATTTACCATCGGACAGGAGAGTAATCTCAACTCCTTGGATCGAGCGTTCTTTAATATCTTCAAGGAACAGAGTTTGAAGTGACAACTCTTCTCAGAGTAATTAGTTGTGTGACTATAGATGAGTTTTGTAGGTCATTTGTGAAGCGCATGAGTTGTAGAAATTGTTTAAAATAAATTCAACTTATTTTGAATAATATATATATATATATATATATATATATATATATATATATATATATATATATATGAATGTAATGATGTAATAAGCGCTGATGATGGTAGTGGTTGATGATGGTAGTGGTTGATGATGGTAGTGGTTGATGATGGTAGTGGTTGATGATGGTTGTGGTTGATGATGGTAGTGGTTGATGATGGTAGTGATGGTGGCAGTAGTAGTAGTATTCAGTAGTGATGTTGGTAGTGGTGGTGGTCAGTAGTGGCAAGTAGTGGTAGTTGTAGTGGTGATGGTGGTCAGTAGTGGCAAGTAGTGGTAGTTGTAGTGGTGATGGTGGTCAGTAGTGGCAAGTGATGGTAGTGGTGGTGGTAGTGGTGGTAGTGGTGGTGGTAGTGGTAGTGGTGGTGGTGGTGGTAGAGGTGGTGGTCCGGGTGGTGGTAATGGGAGTGGTGGTCAGTTGTAATGGTGGTGGTGACGGTGGCATTAACAGTAATAGGAATAAGATTTAAATTCAATACTCCCCTCCAGCCATGCAAGTTATTCTACACTATAGTGTAGAGTGGAGTGGAAGGTAAGGAGAGAGCCTTCTACTTCTCTGTCTTACCCAGATCCGTAGGGTTAGGCATTTTTAACATTTCTGATGACTTCTTTCCCCCGTACTCTTTCTTCCTCTATCTTCCTGAATAATATAATACACTCTTATTAACAATATAATGTGCAAGAGGATGATATCATCTATCAATAGCATCATAACAACAGCCACAAACAGTCAGTCCATCGCTCGCTGTACAAATTCCTGGAGTTCACGGCAGGTTTGTGTTTCCCTTGAGAGAGAAGTAATATATATCGCCAGATGCTCCATCAAAATATATTTCTTCTTCAACGGAGGAAAGTTAAAATGTCTTATTGAAGTTCTAGCTTGGTGTGTGTGTGTGTGTGTGTGTGTGTGTGTGTGTGTGTGTGTGTGTGGTGTGTGTGTGTGTGTGTGTGTGTGTGTTTACTAGCCTGGTTATGGTTGGTGTTGACGTGCCTGATATGCGAGGTGCAGAGAGCCCTAACGATCACCAACACAACCTATACTATCACTAATCGTCTACTACCACCACTTCCTTCATTCTCCATTACCACTGCTTCTACTACCACTATCACCACTACTGCTGCTAGCCAGACTAGGGGGCACTGCAGAGAAGAACTTTGAAACTAAACCACTTACCCCATCAAAAGATTTTTATTAATTTTTTATTTAGAAAACTCTAATAGTTTCCGAAGAGACGGAAGGGTTCTCAGTCCTTTTTTCCTCTCAATTCGATAGGTTCCAAATGGAATTTCCTTCCTGAATCCATATCCACCAGCAGATATCGCTTGGACCAGCTCGACGCCTCTGATATCTGACGACTTATAACTGGCACCGTGCACACCTGACTTTTCAAATCCTTCATAATTTTCTTTTTACTGTGTTTTAACCACCACACTATTTAAATTTTCGGATTATTTTTTTATTCATTATGACTCGGTTTAAGATTATACGAACAGACTCCCTTGATAAAAAAAAAAAGGCGAGTACAGGAGTTTTATAAATCCATAAATTCCTTTTGTACCTCATGATATACAATGTCTGTTCTTTGTAGTGTCTGATGTCTAAGCATTTACTACAATGTCTACTCTCTTTTGACGTGTAGTGCCATTATCTACTGTATGCTGTTAGCATCTACTGTGTCCTGATTATCACCTACTCTCCCCTCTCTAATACTCCTGTCTACTTTTATCTATTTACTCTTTCCCCATCTTCCATTTACTCTCGATGGTTTGAGTAATGTGTCTCATTCTGCCAGTAGCCAATATTAAGTGAAAAATGGGAAATTCTTCAGTAGATTCATTTGTGGTTGCAGTGACCCATGTTTGTCAAGTATACTTTCACTCTCTGCACGGGTTACCAGCATATTATCCTGCATCACAGGAAGTGCAATTGACCGAGAACACAGCATGCAGTCTGACTGCAAGTACAGGCTGCTACATAAGTTTCTAAAACACAAACTACACAACTCACTACACCAAACATATTAAACCCACAAACTATTCAGCTCACCACTACTGCGCTCACCATATAATAACAAACGTTCCCAAATCATTGCAGCCAAATAGAAAATAATATTCTCCAAAAACTGACTTATGCCGCCACCTGTAGATGGGTGTGATGGAGCGTCAGATGCACGTCTTCCTGGAGGAGATGTCATTAATTCTGGTATAATACCAGAGAGGAATTTTTTAAATTCGACAGATAACATGAAAAGCTAAGGGGAAAAAAAATAGCAGAATTGCAACGGCGTCTGAACATTTAACCAAAGCTTATGCAGTATGATGGGGAGAAGAGCAGGTGGGGAGAAGAGCAGGTGGGGAGAAGAGCAGGTGAGAAGAGCAGGGGGAGAAGAGCAGGTGGGGAGAAGAGCAGGTGGGGAGAAGAGCAGGTGGGGAGAAGAGCAAGTAGGGTAAGAGCAAGTGGAGAGAATATCAAGTGGGGAGAAGAGCAGGTAAGCAGAAGAGCATTTAAAAAGAAGACCACGAAAGAAGAAGAACAGGTAAGAAGAAGAGCAGGTAAGAAGAACAGGTAAGAAGAAGAGCAGGTAAGAAGAGCAGGTAAGACGAAGAGCAGGTAAGAAGAAGAGCAGGTAAAAAGAAGACCACGAAAGAAGAAGAACAGATAAAAAAGAACAAATATGAAGAAGAGCAGGTGGGAATTATAATCAATAATTAAGAGACAAGAAGAACGAGAATAAATACGGAGGGATATATAACCAGAGATATTCTAGTCTTCACTCCCGCAACACAACTTAGCGTAATAAAAATGAAAGGGAGAGAGTGAGAGAAGGACAACAGGAAGCTGAGGATTCAGTAGGAACGGAAGGTAAACAGTGTTTGAAATTCTCGCAAGACCAGAGAGAACTTGCGAGCGGCTAGCAGGAGAAAATGTCAGGCTGGGGACGTGGTTCACATTAATCTTGCCAAGTTTTCACTCTGACAGAACAGCAGGTTGAGAGGGAGAGAGAGAGAGGGAGGGAGAGAGAGAGAGAGAGAGAGTGAGGGAGAGAGAGAGAGAGAGAGAGAGGGGGGGAGGGGAGAGAGTGGGGGGAGGGGAGTGGAAGTCGCAGGAGAGAAATAACAGGATTCCATTCTTTATTTAATTAGAGAAGAAATGCGTGGTTGGCACTACACGTCAAGGGACAGGGGAGGAATTCTTGAACACTGAAACACTATAGAGAGAGGGTGTAGCACCTTGAAGGTGTCTCAAGATGTATAACTTGGAAAAACAGGTTTGAAGGGATCAGAAATAATGCAGAGTGAATGCCAAAATAAACACAACACCTCGCATTTTTTATCATTCCATCTTGAGTGAAGGTAAACACTGTGACCTTGAGGGTACACGAACTATTATTTCGCTAAGGGCCATGTTTTCTTAGTATGACTGACGGTGCAAGAACGACCAGAAGTCGTACTAAGATGAAAAGCTACTTGCTAAATTTAACGCAAGGACCCACCATAAAAAAAATACTTGTATACCACCCATTCGCATGAATCTTATTCATAAACTAAAGGTAATTTCTGTGCCACAACACTGTGTATGTGTGTGTGTGTGTGTGCATGCGCGCGCGTTCGTGTGCGTGTAGTGTGGCACTGTACAACTAACAATCCATAGAACCGAAACACGAATACAAGCGTGTCACTCAGATAAGAGAACCGAGGTTCCCAACATAGACCAGACAGTACCTGTCCTCCGTGTCCACCATCTTAATATCAACGGAATATGGCACATGAATCGGGCTCTTCTATGGATATGAGACACTGTAAAAGAGGGAATTTTGCTTCATGCTAAAAATTTACTGCCAACACAGAATTCCAATAAGGACGAAAGGATCGAGACGGCAATTTTCAGTGTCTCGTTTGTGAAGTGGGAAACGACACAAATTGGAGCAGGTCTGTTGAAGCGGCTGGAGGGGCAGACTCCATCATGCTTCAAGTTACTAAATAATATTTATTCAACATGTACGAGAAGAAAAAAGCAAAGCACTTCATTCTTTCCTTCGAGCTGACGAGGATAAAACTTCCGGCCACCGCCGGCAGTGATGCGCCCTCACAGGAAGGCTGGACCATCCCCGGGGGTGATGCGCCCTCACAGGAAGGCTGGACCATCCCCGGGGGTGATGCGCTCACAGGAAGGCTGGACCATCCCCGGGGTGATGCGCCCTCACAGGAAGGCTGGACCATCCCCGGGGGTGATGCGCCCTCACAGGAAGGCTGGACCATCCCCGGGGGTGATGCGCCCTCACAGGAAGGCTGGACCATCCCCGGGGGTGATGCGCCCTCACAGGAAGGCTGGACCATCCCCGGGGGTGATGCTCTCTCACAGGAAGGCTGGACCATCCCCGGGGTGATGCGCTCACAGGAAGGCTGGACCATCCCCGGGGTGATGCGCCCTCACAGGAAGGCTGGACCATCCCCGGGGTGATGCTCTCTCACAGGAAGGCTGGACCATCCCCGGGGGTGATGCGCCCTCACAGGAAGGCTGGACCATCCCCGGGGGTGATGCGCTCTCACAGGAAGGCTGGACCATCCCCGGGGGTGATGCGCCCTCACAGGAAGGCTGGACCATCCCCGGGAGTGATGCTCTCTCACAGGAAGGCTGGACCATCCCCGGGGGATGCCCTCACAGGAAGGCTGGACCATCCCCGGGGTGATGCTTCTCACAGGAAGGCTGGACCATCCCCGGGGTGATGCGCTCCACAGGAAGGCTGGACCATCCCCGGGGTGATGCGCCCTCACAGGAAGGCTGGACCATCCCCGGGGTGATGCCTCCTCACAGGAAGGCTGGACCATCCCCGGGGGTGATGCGTCCTCACAGAAAGGCTGGACCATCCCCGGGGTGATGCTCTCTCACAGGAAGGCTGGACCATCCCCGGGGTGATGCGCCCTCACAGGAAGGCTGGACAATCCCCGGGGTGATGGCCCTCACAGGAAGGCTGGACCATCCCCGGGGTGATGCGCCCTCACAGGAAGGCTGGACCATCCCCGGGGTGATGCTCTCTCACAGGAAGGCTGGACCATCCCCGGGTGATGCGCCCTCACAGGAAGGCTGGACCATCCCCGGGGGTGATGCGCCCTCACAGGAAGGCTGGACCATCCCCGGGGGTGATGCGCCCTCACAGGAAGGCTGGACCATCCCCGGGGGTGATGCTCTCTCACAGGAAGGCTGGACCATCCCCGGGGGTGATGCGCCTCACAGGAAGGCTGGACCATCCCCGGGAGTGATGCTCTCTCACAGGAAGGCTGGACCATCCCCGGGGGTGATGCTCTCTCACAGGAAGGCTGGACCATCCCCGGGGGTGATGCTCTCTCACAGGAAGGCTGGACCTTCCCCGGGGTGATGCGCCCTCACTGGAAGGCTGGACCATCCCCGGGGTGATGCGCCTCACAGAAGGCTGACCATCCCCGGGGTGATGCTCTCTCACAGGAAGGTTGGACCATCCCCGGGAGTGATGCTCTCTCACAGGAAGGCTGAACCATCCCCGGGAGTGATGCTCTCTCACAGGAAGGCTGGACCATCCCCGGGGGTGATGCTCCCTCACAGGAAGGTTGGACCATCCCCGGGGTGATGCTCCCTCACAGGAAGGCTGGACCATCCCCGGGGGTGATGCGCCCTCACAGGAAGGCTGGACCATCCCCGGGAGTGATGCTCTCTCACAGGAAGGCTGGACCATCTCCGGGGGTGATGCTCTCTCACAGGAAGGCTGGACCATCCCCGGGGGTGATGCGCTCTCACAGGAAGGCTGGACCATCCACGGGAGTGATGCTCTCTCACAGGAAGGCTGGACCATCCCCGGGAGTGATGCGCTCTCACAGGAAGGTTGGACCATCCCCGGGGGTGATGCTCCCTCACAGGAAGGCTGGACCATCCCCGGGGTGATGCGCTCTCACAGGAAGGCTGGACCATCCCCGGGGGTGATGCGCCCTCACAGGAAGGTTGGACCATCCCCGGGGGTGATGCGCTCTCACAGGAAGGCTGGACCATCCCCGGGGTGATGCGCTCTCACAGGAAGGCTGGACCATCCCCGGGGGTGATGCGCTCTCACAGAAAGGCTGGACCATCCCCGGGGGTGATGCGCTCTCACAGGAAGGCTGGACCATCCCCGGGGGTGATGCGCTCTCACAGGAAGGCTTTACCATCCCCGGGGGTGATGCGCTCTCACAGGAAGCCTGACAACAGACTTCCTGTGAGAGTGTCTATAAACGGATTGTTGAAAATAAGTGTTGGTTCGACGAGCACGGTATGTTTTGTGAGTCTGTGCCACACTAAAAGTTTTCTCTGAACGTTGTTTGTTTCTGAGGGTAAGAGGAGCTATTGGTCTGAGCGTAAGTACTCTTGTTCAGAGTATCTTAACCCGCTCCTCTTATAATGTCTGCCGCTTCTGGCTGGTTCAAGTGGGGAAGCAAGAGACGAGAAATAGATTGGTATAATGATCATGATAGTGACGATGGTAATGATCATCATAATGATCGTTTGACTAAGTGATGACAAGAATAAAAAACAAAGACGGCGTTTTTAACTCTGCCTGGAGCTTCATGTGCGTGTTGACGATAACCTATGAATTATTAATAAAGGCCTACACGAGCCAAGCGTTGTCCCGGTGAAAGCCGAGTCTGTAACTCGTGTCCATGTCGTCATACCTCTTCCATAACCATTCTGTTTTGTCACAGTGATGAACCACCTGAAATAAATACATTTTAACTATTTAAACAAAAATAATCTTACTTTCAAGGTGAGAAACCTCGAAGTTATTTTGTTTACCTGCGCGACTTGACAGCGTAAGGCATAAATTTTCCGCCTCTGGGATGTCTCGCTGTATTCGACACCTCTGAGATATCCTACTGTTTTGGACACCTCTGGGATGTCTCGCTGTATTGGACACCAGTGGGATGTCTCGCTGTATTGGACACCTCTGGGATGTCTCGCTGTATTGGACACCTCTGGGATGTCTCGCTGTATTGGACACCTCTGGGATGTCTCGCTGTATTGGACACCTCTGGGATGTCTCGCTGTATTGGACACCTCTGGGATGTCTCCCGATTGTACTGGACACCTCTGGGATGTCTGCTGTATTGGACCCTGGGATGTCTCTGTTTGGACACTCTGGGATGTCCTGCTGTATTGGACACCTCTGGGATGTTCGGGTGTATTGGACACCTCTGGGATGTCCGTGTACTGACACCTGTGGATGTCCCTGTATTGGAACCTCGGATCTACTGTTTTGGACATCTCTGGGATATCCTACTGTTTTGGACACCTGTGGGATGTTCAGGTTGTATTGGACACCTCTGGGATGTCCCGCTGTACTAGACACCTCTAGGATGTCCCATTGTATTGGACACCTCTGAGATGTCCCGCTATATTGGACACCTCTGTGGTATTCCGCTGTATTGGGCACTTCTGGGATGTCCCGTTGTATTGGACACCTCTGGGATGTCCCGTTGTATTGGACACCTCTGGGATGTTCTGCTGTATTGGACACCTCTTAGATCTCCCGCTGTATTGGACACCTCTGTGGTGTCCCACTGTATTGGACACCTCTGTGGTATTCGCGTGGCACCTCTGATGTCCTGTTGACACCTCTGATGTCCTCACCACACCGCTGACGCCGCATTGCTTTCTTTAGTTCTCGGTCCTTCCCAAAATTAAGTTCTCGGTGACGCGCCGTCGCTCGTGCACGGCCAATATCCTCTTATTGGGAGGACAAAGTTTACACCCAGGGGAGGAAAAGGATGCAAATGTTGGCATGTGGCCCAGAGGGAAGGAGGAGAAATTTTGGGAGGAAGAAATAAAAAAAAAATGACGTGCGTGCTGTCCGGCTTCTATGGCGAAACTGACGGGATATTTACATGCTAAGTGAGGCAGAGAACTGTGCCGTGGTTACGCTGTGTGTGTGTGTGTGTGTGTGTTTGTGTGTGTGTGTGTGTTGTGTGTGTGTGTGTGATTTTGTGTGTGTGATTTTGTGTGTGTGTGATTTTGTGTGTGTGTGATTTTGTGTGTATGATTTTGTGTATGAGTGTGTGTACTCACCTAGTTGTGATTGCAGGGGTCGTTTCACAGCGACACTTCACTGGCCGCTACTCGGTCCTTCTTCCCGCTCCATGAGCTTCATCATACCTCTACTTAAAGCTATGTATGGATCCTGCTTCCACTACATCACTTCCCAGACTATTCGACTTCCTATCAACTCTGTGACTGAAGAAATACTTCCTAACATCCCTGTGGTTCATCTGAGTCTTCATCTTCCAACTGTGTCCCGTTGTTGCTGTGTCCCTTCTCTGGAACATCATGTCTCTGTCCACATTGTCGATTCCTCTCAGTATTTTATATGTCGTTATCATATCCCCCTTATCTCTCCTGTCTTCCAGTGTCGTCAGGTCGATTTCCCTTAACCTCTCCTCGTAGGACATACCCCTTAGCTCCGGGACTAGTCTTGTTGCAAACCTTTGCACTTTCTCTAGTTTCCTTACATGTTTTGCTAGGTGAGGGTTCCAAACTGGCGCTGCATACTCCAATATGGGCCTAACGTACACAGTGTACAAGGTCCTTAATGACTTCTTACTGAGATGTCGGAATGCTGTTTTTAGGTTTGCTAGGCGCCCGTATGCTGCAGCAGTTATTTGGTTGATGTGCGCCTCAGGAGATGTGCCTGGTGTTATACTCACCCCAAGATCCTTTTCCTTGAGTGAGGTTTGTAGTCTCTGGCCCGTAGACTGTACTCCGTCTGTAGTCTTCTTTGACCTTCCCCAATCTTCTTGACTTTGCACTTGGTGGGGTTGAACTCCAGTGTACTCACCTAGTTGTACTCACCTAGTTGTGGTTGCAGGGGTCGAGTCATAGCTCCTGGCCCCGCCTCTTCATTGGCCGCTACTGGGTCACTCTCCCTTCGCCATGAGCCTTATTATACCTCTTCTTGAAGCTATGAATGGATCCTGCCTCCACTACATCACTTCCCAAGCTATTCCACTTCCTGACCACTCTGTGACTGAAGAAATACTTCGTAACATCCCTGTGCTTCATCTGAGTCTTCAACTTCCAATTGTGACCCCTTGTTGCTGTGTCCCCTCTCTGGAACATCCTGTCCCTGTCCACCTTATCTATTTCTCGCAGTATTTTGAATGTCGTTATCATGTCTCTCCTAACCCTCCTGTCCTCCAGTGTAGTCAGGCCGATTTCCCTTGTGTGTATGTGTGTGTGTGTGTGTGTGTGTGTTATGTATGTGTGTGATTGTGTGTGTGTGATTATGTGTGTGTGTGTTTGCAATCGTGCCATTACGATTTCGTGAGTCGTGTGTGTGTGTGTGTGTGTGTGTGTGTGTGTGTGTGGAAAGGGGTAGGGTGCTGTAGTGCATGAGGGTTATGCAGCAATGCTGTGGTGTGCAATTTGTTGTGACAATGTGTGTCTCTACTGCGGTATCGTGCTAACAGGCTGTATTGTTGGTGTTGGCGCTGCAGTATAGCGAGTCAAGGATGTGTGTTTGTTGCTGCGAAGGCGTTGCTCTAAGGGACATCTCAGCTCGCTCCTACCACTCAAGGAAGGACCAGCCACCATAAAAAAAAGAGAAAACACATCGCTTCACCACAGCTCAATGCTCAAGTCGTTCATCACCTAGTTCAACAAAACAAATCTCTTCATTCACAAACTCTAACAGCAACAAATTCTAAGCGCTAGGCAATATATTTCAGCTAATCCTAAATTAACGTCGCCAAAACCAAACTTGACGCGTCTTTCTCCCAGGAATGAGTTAGGTGGAGGACCTTTGTCTCTTGGTCTCAGTGGTGATACACGAGACAGCTGTATCTCGTGCCTCAAGCTTCTAAATCTTACCCAGGAGTGAAATAGAACGGAGCCTCGGACAGGGCGAGTAAACTTCAGCTTTACACTTGCCTTTCTCCGTCACGTAAACAGTTTAGTTTACATGATAAGTTGTGAGTCGTCTCTAAAAGGATACTCCTCTGAGTTGTGCTGGAGCTGTGCGGAAAGTCGCATTAAGGTGTTTCACGACGCACGACGTTATCTGGCGAGATATATCTGGCTGCACGAGTCACACTGTTCCTGTTAGCCTTGAGCAAACCAGCGCATGCTCTCAGAGAAGTAATAATACTACTCTGAAAGCCGAGGTAGGGCGTCATGCTCACTGGCGCAAAGTACACCTATTCCTTTGCCAACCAAGCAACCCATTACAACTCCTTAATTGGGTGTCACAGTTAAAAATAACAATGGGTATATTAGTTAAGGAGTGGAGCAGGTGTCATCAGGCTAATGGACTTCAATAAGTTCTTAGACAGACGTAATAGATATTGAAATGGAAGCTTCTGTGGCAAATTTCGAAACTCTGGGTACGAAACTATTGAAAATATGTGCTCTTCCGAAAAGCATTCCTAAATCAACATCATACACATCAACCGAGTGAATATATTAGCTAAAAGTGGTCAGTAATATTTTTTTTAAAGTGAAATTGAATGATTTCCAGTGACAAAATGTGAGAAAACTGTGGAAGGAGAGTGAGTAAAAATCCAGCAGAATAATTCCCAGTTGCCCCAGACCTTGATGTGGATCATGTCAGACCTTGATGTGGATCATGTCACCTACCAGAAGAATTGAAGGATTAACAAGTGCAGTCATCAGGCAGTTACGTGTGCAGTCCTTGGATTACTTTAGGGAAAAAATCCCAGGCAGCAGGGACTAGAAAGGTACCCCAGAGTAAGTATCCCTGACCGTAGGTGCCAGGGCAGGTATCCCAGAATAGTCTACCCAGGCAGTGACAGCACCAGCAGCTATATCATAGACTTCATTTGGCAGAAAACCAGAACTCTTTATATTTCTCGCCTAATCGTGGAAGTGAGGCGAGTTGGTTTTATTATCCGGTTTCCACTAACTGTCACTTTAGCTGGAGTCTGACGCCAAATTATACAAAATTATTTTACCAATGTTTCAATTTTCAATCTCACTTCTGACGAAGTGATAACATCGTACTTTGGCTGATAAACAGCTGTACGTATAACCAAAATTAAAAAAAAAAAGTGAAGTTTTCCAGAATTTTAGTTAATACGCCAATCATGGCATCCTGGTCAGATGTGACCGTATAAACTAGCCTGAGGACGAGGATACCATTGAGTTATTCTCCAGTCTCTTTGATTGACTTTGAATCTTAACTTCCTTACTCCCATTGAGAGTCTTTGCTTCAAGAGGACATAAGTTCACTAGTATTCTGCGCAGTGATATCATCTGAATTTCGAGAACCTGGCAGCATGTCCAAGAGTAATCTGAGTGAACATTTCCTTGAGAGCGAACAGTGAGAGTCGAAATAAGGAGCCAGGACCACAGGTTACCTGGTGCTTGCCTGCTAGGTACTCTCTTCTTTTCCTTTAACTTCGTGCTTCTGTATATTAAGTTTTACGAGTAAATACTAGTAATTCTTTATATTTACATGGATTAGCATTACGTCTTATAACCAATCAAATTTTCAGGTTGCTTCATTTACCATCTGGACATCGTGGCAGTCATTAATACTTTATTTGAACATCTCTTGGGGAGGGATTTTTCGGACTGTTTAAAACTCGCATGAATGTGTCAAAAAATGAGACTATCATGAGGCTTCATGGCAATACTAAAACACATTTAGAAAATGAAATGTCATAGAGACGCTTTTATCAGAATTCATTATCTTTTGGTATGAAAGCTAATTTATTCTAATTCTATATTGCTGTCATCTTAGTAAATGACAAAAAGTGAAATAAAAAATAATAGCCTAATTTAAGGGACTTACTAGGCCTCAGACTGAGAATGCTCGACTTAGACAACACACCACTCGAATTCACAATAATAAAAATTTAATTCATAAGTTTTATTTTTATTTAATAAAACATTTATAATTTTGTTTTTATTTCGAAATGTTTCCAGGTGTCTCTGAGAATTATTTGTCTGAAGTTTTATGGAAATATTCAAGCGACGGGCCTGGAGTTTAAGCTCCCACAGTCTCTCCCTCAGTCCTCTCCCTCGGTCCCCTTCCCTCAGTCTTCTCCCTCAATCCCTTCCCTCAGTCTTCTCCCTCAATCCCTTCCCTCAATCCACTCCCTCAGCAGAGCCCTGTGGAAAGCTACTAATAGCCAGGATTCCCAACAATCTCTTAATTGTCCAAGAATTTAGTTAATTACAAGATTTTTGCAGGTGAAAATTTGTTTGAAAAGAAAAACGGAGTATCCTCCCTTCCCCTCCCCCCCTCTCTCTCTTTCTCTTTCTCTCTCTCTCTAACTCCCTTTCACCGCCGCCGCCTCCAGTCTTCCCTGAGCGACGGCTTAATTAGCTAACAGAGTTCCAACATGGCCCGGCTGTGTGTATCTATATTTCGGGTCTTAATGTGTTGGATAATTCACTGTTGTAGGCGAGTGAACTTGCCAGGGATCGGGGGTGACGGGCGGCGCTGACGAAGACAAACGAAGTCTCCAGTGGGATGCGCATCACACTCAGTGCGCTCCATCTTCAGCACATACGGGTGTACATAAACACACAACACATACACACTAGAACTCTCCGAGCAGCTACCTCTACGTGGTGAGTTCTGGGTATTTTGGGTGTCACTGCTGGTAGATAATCAGTAACGTAAAATAGCCTGAGAGCTGCTTATAGTGTATATATTGTTTATGTGTGGATAATATGTGCGTACCCTTCATGGGATCAGGTTTAATTGAAACCTATTCCACAAGCACTGTATGATCTCAGAGGAATTAGCGCCTCCCCGTGAAAGTAATAATCATAACACACAGCACAAACACTGCCAAAGCCACAATTGCCACCTGTCCCACACTCTTCTTATCCAAACCACGGTCACTACCACAGCTACCACCCTCACCACCACAACTACAAACCTCACCACAATCCTCCCACCACCGCCACAATCCCCACTGCCACCACAAAGAAATTCTCATAACAGTCATGTCTCTTACGGAAGCAGGAAGTGAGAGAGAACTTTTTTCCCTGCCCTATGACGAGCGGAAGGAAGATAATAAAAAGAAGACTCGGGGGTTCGCCTATCTTGTCGCTTTCCTGTCGTGCGAGGTCCATACAGACCTGTCACTATATGGTGTAACTATTTCGGAAGCAGAGAAAAAACACAGTTATATATATAAAAAAGAATAACTTTTTTATGTCTATTATCATCTTGAACCAACAGCATCAAGTTAGACGTACTTATGATGGTGAGTCTTTTTTTGTCCAGGTAGAATCCGCAATGATTTCTAAGAATGTTGAGACACTAGAGAAACAAGAGATGAGACAGCAACAACAGGGGGTGAAAACCAACAAAACTCATGTTGGGATGGGGAGGCTTCTAACAGCTGAGGTCAAGAGATTGGATAGTTGCGGGCAATACCAGACAAGAGACAAAAGGCAGAAGACAAAACATGGGAAAGACTGAAATTAGTTTTCCAAGGGTCGCTTCTTTGTTGTCTCGAGTTTGCCGAATCTCATTCAAACACTGCTGAGGACTCGAAGTTGGGGAGGTGACACTACAACGTCAGCAACTCCTGCTGTTGATCACACTGACGAAGATTCGTGGCTAAGACACTGACTCTATAACATTAGTAACTTCGGCCGCAGTGGGGACATCCTGACTAAAGCTGCCTGCTAAGACCCCCGACACTACAACGACAGAAAATGTCGTCGGAGGTGGTGCTTAATAAAGATCAACCATTAAGGCACTAAGACTACATTGTCAGGAAATGTCGTAATGGGTCGTGTTGATAAAAAGAACTCACTAGTAGGACACTAACACCGAGGCTTGGTCATGGACTGGGCCGCGGGGGCGTTGGCTCCCGAAACACCCTCCATGTACACAACGTTAGGAACTATCGTCCTGGTTCGTACTAATAAAGATCCAACGTTGAGAAATAAACACCATAGTGCCGGGAGACACGTTGAAGACAATTTTCAAAATATGCTGACAAAGCAGCAACATTTCTTCAACTTTGCATCGTTTATCAAGGATCGTATACCGAGGCATCCGATTTCTTGACAAAGACCTTTTCTTGTTCTGTTATACTCTCGTACATTCCTCTGTAATATGCTTTTATAGAATAATTTGAGGCTACGCTGTTGTTTATTTCAAGTTTTTATGCTCAAGTGATCATGATTATCTTTGCAAGACCTTTGACAAGGCACCTATTGACTTTCCTCAGTGCAAAGGATTAGTGAGAAACTGCAGCTGTGTAAAATATGGTGTTTTATACCAGGAAATGTATAGGAAAAAAAAACATGTGCAATGTCGGGAAACTTATTTGCAAACGCTTCTCTCACCATGAAGGTGATCAATGCAACGTTTCGCTCCCAGGGAGCTTCATCAGTCGGACTGAAGTGAAGGTCAGTGTCTGACACACTCAAAACTTTTCACCTCCATCAACACCTTAAATTTCCGTTTGTGCTTCTACTCAGACTTATGTCGAGTCATCTGACAGAACACGACGACGACGACTACTACTACAACTACAACTACTACTACTACAACTACTACTACGTTGTTGCTGTTGCTTCAGTATCTTTTTTGAAATGAAATGTATTTACAAGATCCCATTTTTTTATTGTGTCTATCATTCCTCTCATTTGCCGATGGTGTAATTGTTACGGATCTTATTTATATTTTTATTCTTAGTCCTATTTTTATTGCTGCTGCTGCTGTAGCTGTGTTAGCTAGGCCCAAGAATGCAAGAATAGAATTCGGTGAATGACTAGAAAAAGCACCGACTCCAGTCGACCACCCGACCTCAAGCAATGTATCTTATATTGTGGAAATAACGGATCTGTACGTAATCACAAAGACCTCAAGCTGTGTAAGTGTGTATACTCATCTAATTGTGGTTGCAGGGGTCGAGACTCAGCTCCTGGCCCCCGCCTCTTCACTGATCGCTACTGGGTCCCCTCTCTCTCTCTGCTCCATGAGCTTTATCATACCTTGTCTTAAAACTATGTATGGTTCCTGCCTCCACTACTGTGTGTGTGTTACGAAGCTGAACGTAAAGACACAGATGTCTTGTAGTCTGCTTGTTGCTCCAGTGATGTTCACTTGTTGCTCCAGTGATGTTCACTTGTTGCTCCAGTGATGTTCACTTGTTGCTACAGTGATGTTCACTTGTTGCTCCAGTGATGTTCACTTGTTGGTCCAGTGATGTTCACTTGTTGCTCCAGTGATGTTCACTTGTTGCTCCAGTGATGTTCACTTGTTGCTCCAGTGATGTTCACTTGTTGCTCCAGTGATGTTCACTTGTTGCTCCAGTGATGTTCACTTGTTGCTCCAGTGATGTTCACTTAACTTGGGCAAGATGCTAACTTAGTGAGTTGTAATGCATCTGGAAAGTTATCTGTTAGGTCATACTTTACCCTTCAAGGATGTGTAGGGCGACTTGATGCTGGTGAAGGGCTCTTGCTCCGAGGAATTGGAGTTATCCCTTCCTTTCCCACAAGCAATACTCGATTTTTTCCCATTCCCAGGCGCCTTATGAGACATAAGGGTTTAGCGCCTGTTCTGAGTATAATAATAATAATAATAATAATAATAATAATAATAATAATATAATAATAATAATAATTCATACATTTCAGTGAAAAAAAAAATCACTATAGATGGATTTATTTTTGTTTAATTGAAATTCCCGAAGTTTGTGTATAGATTCACTATAACTTAAATTTCAATTATTAATCTAAATGAAAACGTACAGCATATTAATTTTTTTTTTCAATAGCTTTCAAGCACTGTTGTTTAGTCAATAAAAATTTGCAAGGCAGATTTATATATTGACTAATTTGAAATGTGCATACATTGTACAACGACCACCTCTTCCACTTACCACATTCACCACTCTCACACTCAACATCCTCACCACCCTCCTTCCCTCTCACCACCCTCCTCACCACCCTCCTCACCACCATCCCTCACCACCATCCCTCACCACCATCCTCACCACCCTCCACCACCATCCCTCACCACCCTCCTCACCACCTCCCTCACCACCTCCTCACCACCATCCTCACCACCATCCCTCACCACCTCTCCCACCTCCTCACCACCATCCCTCACCACTCATTCACCACCTCCTTCACCACTCCCTCACCACCTCCCTCACCACCCTCCTCACCACCATCCTCACCACCATCCCTCACCACCATCCCTCACCACCATCCTCACCACCATCCCTCACCACCATCCCTCACCACCTATCCATCACCACCCTCCTCACCACCATCCCTCACCACCATCCTCACCACCATCCCTCACCACCATCCCTCACCACCATCCCTCACACCATCCCTCACCACCATCCTCACCACCATCCCTCACCACCTACCTCCTCACCACCATCCTTCACCACCCTCCCTCACCACCATCCCTCACCACCATCCCTCACCACCTCTCCTCACCACCCTCCTTCACCACCCTCCTCTCACCATCTCACCATCCCTCACCACCATCCTCACCACCATCCTCACCACCTCCTCACCACCCTCCTTCACCACCCTCCCTCACCACCACTCCCTCACCACCTCCCTCACCACCTCCTCACCACCATCCTCACCACCTCCTCACCACCATCTCTCACCACCATCCCTCACCACCATCCCTCACCACCATCCTCACCACCATCCCTCACCACCATCCCTCACCACCCTCCTTCACCACCCTCACCACCTCTCACCACCATCCTCACCACCATCCCTCACCACCATCCTCACCACCTCCCTCACCACCCTCCTCACCACCCTCCTCACCACCCTCCCTCACCACCATCCCTCACCACCATCCCTCACCACCATCCCTCACCACCTCCCTCACCACCCCTCACCACCTCCTTCACCACCTCCCTCACCACCATCCCTCACCACCACTCCCTCACCACCTCCCTCCTCACCACCCTCACCACCTCCTCACCACCATCCTCACCACTCCTCACCACCCTCCCCTCACCACCATCCCTCACCACCCCTCCTCACCACCTCCCTCACCACCATCCCTCACCACCCTCCTTCACCACCCTCCCTCACCACCATCCCTCACCACCCTCCTTCACCACCCTCCCTCACCACCATCCCTCACCACCCCCTCACCACCCTCCTCACCACCTCCCTCACCACCTCCTCACCACCTCCCTCACCACCCTCCTCACCACCATCCCTCACCACCCTCCTTCACCACCCTCCCTCACCACCATCCCTCACCACCCTCCCTCACCACCCTCCTCACCACCATCCTCACCACCTCCTCACCACCCTCTCTCACCACCATCCCTCACCACCCTCCTTCACCACCCTCCCTCACCACCCTCCCTCACCACCATCCCTCACCACCCTCCTTCACCACCCTCCCTCACCACCATCCCTCACCACCATCCCTCACCACCCTCCTTCACCACCCTCCTCACCACCATCCCTCACCACCCTCCCTCACCACCTCTCACCACCATCCCTCACCACCCTCCCTCACCACCATCCCTCACCACCATCCCTCACCACCCTCCTTCACCACCCTCCCTCACCACCATCCCTCACCACCCTCCCTCACCACCATCCCTCACCACCCTCCTTCACCACCCTCCTCACCACCATCCTCACCACCATCCCTCACCACCCTCCTTCACCACCCTCCTCACCACCATCCCTCACCACCATCCTCACCACTCCTCACCACCCTCCTCTCACCACCCTCACCACCATCCTCACCACCCTCCTTCACCACCCTCCCTCACCACCATCCCTCACCACCCTCCCTCACCACCATCCCTCACCACCCTCCCTCACCACCCTCCATCACCACCCTCCCTCACCACCATCCCTCACCACCCTCCTTCACCACCATCCCTCACCACCATCCCTCACCACCATCCCTCACCACCATCTCTCACACATATATACAAGCAACATATGTATACACACACATACACATCCAAACAAAGTTAAACGTGGAGGGCTGCACACACACACACACACACACACACACACACACACACACACACACACACACACACACACACACACACATATAATATATATATATATATCATTTTTATTAACACATCGGCTGTTTCCCACCAAGGCAGGGTGGCCCGAAAAAGAAAAACTTTCATCATCATTCACTCTATTACTGTCTTGCCAGAGGCGTGCTTATTGCTTACACTACAGTTATAAAACTGCAACATCAACACCCCTCCTTCAGAGTGCAGACACTGTACTTCCCATCTCCAGGACTCAAGTCCGACCTGCCGGTTTCCCTGAATCCCTTCATAAATGTTATCTTGCTCACACTCCAACAGCACGTCAAGTCCTGAAAACCACTTGTCTCCATTTGCTCCTATCTAACACGCTCACGCATGCTTGCTGGAAGTCCAAGCCCCTCGCACACAAAACCTCCTTTACCCCCTACCTCCAACCTTTCCTAGGCCGACTCCTACCCCGCCTTCCCTCCACTACAGATTTATACACTCTCGAAGTCATTCTATTTCGTTACATCCTCTCTACATGTCCAAACCATCTCAACAACCCCTCCTCACCCATCTGGATAATAGTTTTGGTAATCCCGCACCTCCTCCTAATCTCCAAACTACAGATTCTCTGCATTATATTCACACCACACATTGCCCTCAGACATGACATCTCCACTGACTTCAAGAAAATAAGATAAAGAAATGGGAAAAAACTAAAGAAGTAGAAGGATTTTCATTATTATTATTATTAGCATTATTAGTGGTGGTGTTAGTAGTAATAATTATAACATTTCTATTACTAATAATAACAGCAACTATACATGGGCAATGTCTATAAATTTATGTCCATTCGTTGCCTTGGCTGCCAACATTTACCTTTTACACCTTCGCATAAGCAACCAGACTGAGGTAGGTGGTGCCAGCGGTGTCTCAAATGGTGCCAACGGTGTCTTAAGTGGTGCCAGCTGTGGTCAAGTGGTGCCAGCAGAGAGGGGCCCAAGTGGCGCCAGTGGTGGCTCAAGTGGTGCCATCGGTGGCTCAGGTGGTGCCAGCAGTGGTTCAGGTGGTGCCAGCGGTGGCTCAAGTGGTGCCATCGGTGGCTCAGGTGGTGCCAGCGGTGGCTCAAGTGGTGCCATCGGTGGCTCAGGTGGTGCCAGCGGTGGCTCAGGTGGTGCCAGTGGTGGCCCACGAGGTGAAAGCCGATGCAACCCAGGAAGCTCACTTCTGCTCATAAGTGGCATCTGAACCTTGATGGGAACACCACTGTAGTGGAAACCTTGCCCGAGGGAGGAATCCAGAGGTGCGTGACATATTGGTCTCAGCAGTGGCAAGAGGGAGAGACACTGGTAAGCCGAGATTCTCAGTTTAAGTGTACCTGAAGCGCTGCTTCTCCCCCTCCCCCATCCGCCCCGTCGTGGCTCGATCCTCCGTCCCCTAATTGCGAGAAATGAAAATGGTCAAGGGGTTGGGGGCACAAACGTCTTTTATTCTATTTTTTTTTCAACTTCCGGGTTTCAAAATTCTGTGTTCCACAAACTGGAGGGCCATTGTTTAAAACAGGTTCTGCAGTAACTGCGTGCAAAACAAGAGAATTGTGGTTTTCTTTCGGATGATTTGCGTGATTTGTGCTAAGGAAAAACAAATAGGTTCTACACGACGTCGATGCAAAACAAGAAAATTGTGTTTTTCTCCCGAATGTTTGTCTTATAGTGAAGAGGGATCATGGTGAGCATTGTTTAGCCCACCGGTGTGTGCGACCCCTGGTGTGTGCGACCCCCTGGTGTGTGCGACCCCCTGGTGTGTGCGACCCCTGGTGTGTGCGACCCCCTGGTGTGCATTGTTTGATACAAGAAAAGTATTATCTCTTCTTCTCCCCTCAGTCATCGTAGTCAGAGCTCTCCCCTCAGTCATCGTCGTCAGAGGTTATCAAGGGAGTTAAAAATGTATAGCATAGTGTATTGTGAATATAATCAATAATGGGATAAAAATCATAACAATTATGATGATAATTAGAAGGCAATGATGGAGGAAGAGGGAGGAGAAAGTATGGGGAGGAGAAGGAAAGAGTGGGAGGAGAGGAGGAGGATAAGAAGAGGTGGGAGGAGGAGGAGCAGAGAATGGGGAGGGAGAAGTCGGGAGGAAGGAGGAGGAGAGAATGAGCAGGAGAGGAGAGGAGAATAAGGAGGAGAGAGGAGGAGGAGAGGGACGAAGCAGGAGGAGAAAAGGACAAGAAGAGGAGAGGCTGAGGATAATCTTATTAAAACAAAAGGTGATAATACAAGTCTAGTTTCAGCAATATTTCCATTGACGACTTTTTCTCTCTCTTGTACTTCAGTCACCATCAATCCAAAGAGTTGAAGACCATCGTCAATCCCCAGGGAGAGTTGGAAGCAACTCACGCCTCTTAAACAACAAAGGAATTTGTTCTGATAACACGTGAGGGTGCAAGTGCCATCCTCTCGACAACACACAAGAAACGGGTTACTTAAGAAAGCTATTTATTGAGACATGACCAACTTTAGGGCTAAGTGTTTTCGGAGTTTGATTGGAGGAAAGGTTACGAGTAGCTCCAATTCCTTGGATAAAGAACCCTTTACCGGTATCAAGGTAGCCTCCCCCACCTCCTCCTCCTTTTTCCTGGATGGAGAAGAGCAGGAACGTCTCTCTCTCTCTGTAGGAGTGAAGGTGTTGGACAAAACTCCCCACAGTCCATCCTGGCTGACTAGCGCCCCGAGCGTCATATCGATTTCATGTTTAATGTTTCGTTAAACATCCTTATCGTGTTGCTCAGGTGGGCACAGGAGAGAATTCTCTTTTATTAGGGGAGGTGAGAGATTTTCCCAGGTGGGAAGAGAGAAATACTCTTCTCAGGTGAGGAGAGAAATCTTTTTCTCAGGTGAGACGATTCTTTTTTTTTTCATGTGAGGAAAGAGATTCCTCATTTCTCAGGTAGGGAGACGAGATATTTTTTTGTTTTTTTTAATCGTGGAAGTGAGAGAGAGGAACAGTGTTTCAAGAGCAAAGTGATGATGGTTACCATTCCAGAAAATGGTGACCAGCATCATCACTGACAAAGCTTGTAAAAGGCGCTCTCATTTGTTGCTGTGTAATAGCAAGGCATCGCATCAATGGGATAACACAGACTTCAAGAAAGACACACGGCAACATCAGTCCTTGGTGAGCTCAAGTTCCTCTCAAGACTGATGACGTATAGAGCATCCTCTGAGCATACCTCTGATGAAAAGGAAGAGACTCTCAGCATTGCTCAGCTGGTTTCTTTAAATTTCACAGTGACGACAAAGGCAGCCAGCTTCACTGAGACTCCCTCACCCATGCATCTTGAACATCGCATTCATTCACAGTTTAGGAGCATCCAACTGATGGATGAGTTAGGCAAACTCGGGCTTTCTGTGATCTGTCATGGGGTGACGGAGGAGAAGATGGGCTATGCTGTCATTAAGCAACTTGCCAATGAAGAAAATTGTTGCCTCACCCAGTCTTCGTCGGTGCTATTCAGTGTTGATACTGTCCATTAAAATCCTTCCTCAACCTCCACAGGATCATTTCCTGGCACTGCCTTCAGCAAGCACCCTGGCACTGCCTTCAGCAAGCACCCTGGCACTGCCTTCAGCAAGCACCCTGGCACTGCCTTAAGCAAGCACCCTGGCACTGCCTTCAGCAAGCACCCGCACGCTCAGAACACCCTGGCACTGCCTTAGACCTGGCACTGCCTTCAGCAAGCACCCTGGCACTGCCTTCAGCAAGCACCCTGGCACTGCCTTCAGCAAGCACCTACTACCACAAGTGATGCAAAAAAAAATGGAAGGATCCACCTCTTTCTAAAAATAGGAATGGAAAACTCCCCCTTCCAGACGATTATAACACAATTCTCCCATTGACTCACAGTCTCAGATGTCTTGTACCACAAGGATCAATGGCAACATTCCACGAATGAAGAATGGGCGGCCGCCTGTACTTTTGCAAGGCTTTCCTCGTACAGCATTCTGCAAATTCCAGTATTGTACTTCCTAATATTTCATACAGGCTGTCCGTCTCCCACCGAGGTAAAGTGACGACTCTCCCTCCAAACAAAAATGAAACACATTCACCGTCATTCATTCATTCGATGTCTTGCCAGAAGCGTGCTAACATCACAGTTTAGAGGGCCATCCCTCAGCACCTCAACTTGCAGTCATCCCTCCACCTCAGCTATACTTTACAGTGCAAGCACTGCATCCACTGCAGCACTCAGATAACTTTCAGTCAAGCCTACATCCCCCCAAAACTCTAGTTGAGCTAATCAGTTTCACCGAGTCTCTTCGTAAATGTTATCTTTCTCACACAAGCCTGTTGGATGCTCAAGTCCTTGACATTTCTTTCTCCATCACTTCCTGGGTCGATCCTTACCCCTCCTTCCAAGACTTATTAACCCTCTTAGTTATCGTATTTTGCTCCATCCTCTCTAAGTTCCCAAAACTCCTCAATAACCCTTCCCAAGTCATCTAAATTTAATTTTTGGTAACCGCACACCTAATCTCCACACTGCATTCTCTGCACACCACACATCGACCTCAAACACGACATCTCTAGTCTTCAGCCTCCTCGTTGAAACGTTGACAACCCATACTTCACACCCATATACCAGTGTTGGTAACATACTCTGTACACTTCCTTTTTGCCTCCATAGATAAAGTTCTTTGTCTCCACAGATACTTCAATGAATCACCCACCTTTTTCTCCTCGACAGTTCTATGGTTCACCTCATCTTTCAAAGATTAATCCGTCGACGTCACTACCAATTATCTGGCCTCACATTAACCTGTACTTCCTCCATACTCTCTCCGTCCAATCTGATAACTAATATTTCAGTACCTAGATATTTAATTCCTCTCATTACCCTGCTCGTTCCTATATTCATTAATATATATATATATATATATATATATATATATATATATATATATATATATATACATACATATATATATACATACATATATATATACATACATATATATATACATACATATATATATATACATACATATATATATACATACATATATATATACATACATATATATATATACATACATATATATATATATACATACATATATATACATACATATATATATACATACATATATATATACATACATATATATATACATACATATATATAAAACATACATATATATATATATACATATATATATATATATATATATATATATATATATATATATATATATATATATATATATATATATATATATATATATATATATATATTCCTCTCTGTCCCCTTTTCCTGTAGTCTATCATATATTCTTTGTTCAATCATTCACCTGGGTTTTTCATGTCTCTCGTTCCACTTGTTACCCCCTCTGTTACCTTCATCTCTCCTCGTCCCTCTCTCTGTTTCCCTTCGTTAGTTGCTTTGTGCCAGATTCAGTTCTTCCTTCTGGCTGTTATCCAGTTGGGGTTTTCAACCAGTATGACCTGATATCGTGCAGACCCTGATGACGAGCCAGTGTTTAGCTAGTTTGTCCTGTTAACGAGGTCCTAAATAATTTGATCTGTTAATGAGAAGGTTTTTAACTAGATATATTCGCCTCCATTAGCAATAAATTAGCAATAAATTAGCAATAAATTAGGAACACATTGCGAATCTTAGCGATGATATTTTATGTATATACTTTATTACCCTCAATTTATTTTCTCTATTATTTTTTTTTTAATTTTATCCTAATGTTTTTAACATTTTTTTTTTTAATAATTTAAACATCCGCCGCCGCCACAAAACAATAGGAAACATTAATTTCCGAAAAATACTGTGATTTTTTTTTTTACAACATTCCACAAAATGGGAAACAGGAAAAAGTGGTGAAAATAAAGTGAAGTCGAGAGGAGGGAAAAAACACAAGAAAAATTGTCCTTTAGAATGTAGTGGCGTTGGAGGGATGAGGGAGGAGGGAGGGAGAAGGGAGGGAGGGATGGGGAGTGATGGGTGAAATGGAGAGAGAGATTGAAGGATGGTTTGAAGGAGTGGGCGGGAGGAAGGGATAGAAGGATGGATGGAGGGATGAGGATAGGATGGATAAGTTAGAACAGGAGGGAGAGAGAGAGAGAGAGAGAGAGAGAGAGAGAGAGAGAGAGAGAGAGAGAGAGAGAGAGAGAGAGAGAGAGAGAGAGAGAGAGAGAGAGAGAAGATAGGAAGCGTTTTTATTCATTATGCTTATTCATTGCTTCTCAGCAAAAAAAATCTAGCATTATTATTCACTATCATCACAACTCAATATCAACCATCTTATAAAATCTTGCAATGACCGGCATTTTGCAGCTTCCGTCATTAATAAACCCTCGTAGATAATTTAATCACAATATAATACAAACAATTTAAAATCCATTAGCCTTAATTTGAACCGTATTCACTATTCGTACCAACTTTTAGGAATAATGCTATAGCAAATTTCGATGAAGCGGGAAATATCCCCGCTGTTTAGGCTGAAAACGAAAAGAGAGATATAAGAAAGATGGGAGGACAGAGGGAAGGAGAGAGGGAGGGAAGGAAGGAGAGAGGGAGGAAGAGACGGTGTCGGAAAATATAGAAGAAGAGAAAGACCAAACTCGTGTAAGAGATCAAAGGATGGAAAGGCAGGAAAAGTTCGTTATGGAATGGTGCGTATATTTATGAATTTGTTTGTTGGCAGTAGACTGGTAGATAGCAACTGTCCACGTAGGTACTTCCGTCCATTCATCTGTACGTGTGGACAGTATTCTGGTGGACAGCTACGAATGAAAAACAAACCAAAAACTAAAGCCTATTAGATATTTCGTTCTCGCAAGATTTACGTTTACTTTCTCGTTTCGTGAACTATGAAACAGCGAATCTATTTTAGCAGCTTCTGACATTGATTGTGTACGTATCACTGCCTCTCTTTCTCTCTCTCTCTCTCTCTTAATTCTTCCTAAATAGGTAACTATTTCTTTTCAATCTTCTGTCTCTCTCTCTCCCACGCCCCATCCCCCACCTTCATAAAACAACCAACAGACACACTAATAAGACAACACAATCAACCAAAAATTACACGTAAACGACCTTTACGACAAAAAACAATCAGAAACGACAATAGCCGATAGAGACATTGAGAAGCAGTAGCGACAAAGACACCGGCAGACAACACCGGCAAAGATACTCATAAACCCCACCAGAAACACTGGTGAGGCACCAGCAGCGACAAAGACACTGGAAACAAGGAACCAGGGAGAGGGGTGGGAGGTTGTCTCCCTCTGAGTGGTAAGTAACAGCCTGGACAATTAAGTGAAAGTTTGGCTGTCATCTCAAGGCTGCAGACTCACCTAAGTTTTATGACAAGTTCAATACATGTTGAGTGTGGAGGAGAGGTAGAGGAGCGGAGGAGGAGAGGAAAAGAGGAGAATAGGAGATAGAGGAGATAGAAATAGAAGAAGCGGGGAGAGATTAAGGGAGAAAAGGGAAGAGAGGGTAGAGTGAAGGGAGCTGAGTAGGGAGGTGAGGAGATAAGAGGAAAGGGAGGGGAGAAAACAGAGGGAAAATTGATGGAGATGGGCAAAAAAGAAGCAAATGAAAGACAGGAGGAGGAAGAAAGAATGTGCCTGTGTGGATTTACTGGAGCAAACAAAGTCTAGAATCTGTCTTCACTGCCGCTTAACTAACTCAACACACACACACACTTACCCAGTAGCGCTTTAAACGCACACGCACGCACAAAATTGCTGAGGTGGCGTGAGAGCGCCCCCTGAAGCCTCGGCCTGCTTCAGGGGATCATAATATTAATCTTGGCCACCAACAATGGGATACATTTCTTTTCACACTCCTCATTCGCATTCCATGAGGCTTCAGAGCTCACGTTTAGTAATAGAGTTTGTGCGTAGTGAGGGGAATAGCAGGCGGTGGGGCAGGACCTCGGATTTATTATTTTCTCTTGTCTCTTCTTTACTCTTTACTCTTTGAGAGGCTTCCAGAATGAAACCGAAAGTTACTACAATTTTGTTAAGAGCTAAGAGCTTTTAACATAATACCTGGTCATAACACCTGCTCCGTGAAAGTTACATTAATATTAAGCAACATACATTAACATGGCTTAGAGAGCTGTGATAAAACCAGTCCGCTACCGGGGAGAAATTTAAAAAAATTTCCATCGCGAGTCACAGTTGTGGCGCCTGCTAACACAGCCTGGAGTACGGTGCTTGCCGTGAGAGATTAATTGGATTAGTGTTTTCCTTTGGTCTCTCCATCACTACAGTGAAAGCTCTCAAGGTGGCGCTGTACCAGGACAAAAATATATTTATAAAAATGTTTTATATTTCATTGGTGACAACGTGTCGCACTGCGCCACATTAAATTTTGCACACGGTATTGCGGTGTCTAAAATCCTTAACTGCAGAATGTTCTAAAGTTCGCGTACAGTCTTTTATTATGGAGATAAAGTTGGTCATCTACACTATAGTGAGTCAAGTCAATTGTTATGCACTTCTGTTATGTGTTCATCCAGGTAAATAGTATTATGTGGCTAACTGAGCAGACAACTGTGGACTGGACCAGTAGCTGAAAACAGATGCCAGTAGCTGAAAACAGATGCCAGTAGCTGAAAACAGATGCCAGATATTAGTTATGTAGCCAGATAATAAAATTGTTGCTGTGTGCGCGATCATGTGTTGTATATTTCCAAGTCATTTTTCATGACTTAAAACAAATATATTTTGAAGCTTATTTGAAATTTGGCGTTACTTCAATAAAAAGGGAGAAATGAAAGTTCCACATTGCTGTATATGTGGTAAATTTCTGCACACACTGAAGCCAAGTTTCTTGGAGAGACACTTGGAAACCATCGATCCTGAACACATGAATAAAAGTCTCGAGTTCTTTTGGCAGAAGAAAAGCCTTTTTTTGGTTGCAACTGTTAGTTTTCTTCAGGGGAAGTCAGCAGTGGAGGCATCCTCCCTAGTAGCACTACGCTTTGCAAAACAAAAAGACCCTACAACAACAGTGAGAACTTTAAGCTTCTCTCCACGAAAGATACTGTAGGTGTCGTACTGGTAGATAAGAATGTCAGAAAGTTAAATTCTCTTTCGATGTGAAACAAGACAATTCAGAGGCGCATTACATAAATGTCAGCAAATATATGAGATCATGTAGTTGTAGAAATCAAAGCTAATACAGCCGGGTTTTTTTGGCAGGTGAATGAAGCTACTGGTGTAAATAGTTGTGCCCAATTACTAGCATTTGCACAGAACATAGATAAAACAAAGTTCAAAGACAAACTTCTTTTTTTATTGTCGTCCATTCACATCAACCACTAAAGAAGAGTCATTCAAGAAGTAGTCACAGTCTTCCATAATCATGTTACTGTCATGGGCAGGTGGAAAAGCATGCATTATAGTCAGAACTCCAGTTATGTTAGGAGGGAAATCAAGTTTGCAAATGCACGTGAAGCAACTCGCTCTGGAAATGCACTTGAAGTCTATTTACTGCCTAAGCCACTGGCTGAAGTTCTCAAGACAGTGGTAAACATCGTGAACCATGTGAAGTCTTAGACACTCAGCTCTCGAATCTTCAAGCAACTTTGTGAGGATTTTAATTCCGATCATCGAGTATTCTTCCTGAACATGGAAGTGAGACGGTTATCCCGCAGAAATATGACAAAGAATGTCCAAACTGCGTGGTCAGCATCATTAAGTTTTTGCCAACTATGAGGGGGCAAAAATGACAGTGGAATTCCATGCTGGTCTGAAAAATCCCTATTGGGAATTTTTTCTTGCATGCTTAGTAGACTTATTTTCTCAGTTATTCTCTTTGCACAAGGCATTATAGGGTGGTGTTGTAATAGTCACTGACTTTGCAGATAGGGTCAGGAGATTTCAAGAAAAACTTCGGCTGTGGAAGGACAGTGAAGAAGCAAGAGTGGTAGTCATAACTAACTGTAGAGACAACATTCTTCAGAAGCAGGGAAAGATTTCCTCGAGAGAGCTCACAGAAGTCATCGTTAACTGCCTCGTTTCTTTGGGTGTGGAATTTAGTTCATATTTCCCAGATCTTATAGATTTCGATACGACACTCGTTTACAACCCATTCCTTTTAAATTAGCTGGATCTTCCTTCTGGAACTTGGCTTCCAGGAAGTCTGGTTCATCTCAAAAGCAATTCACTGGAATATGCTAAGGAACATGAATAAACAATGAAAAGAAATGCTACGCTTTAAATTCTTTCTCTTTATTTTTGCTACTTGTATTTTATGTAAATAACTTTTTTTGCACGTTTCGTGTTTAGTCATTCATCAAGCTGAAATTCATCCATGAATACAAAATAAACTGAGCCCAAATTGAATACCCATTAGTTTTATTACACCCAGTTTCATAGCTCTTGAAAAAATAAAAATTATAGGTAATCAGGTTGACATCACTTAGTTCAAACGCATAATTATCATACGCACATCTTCATACAGGTAACTATGGGCGCAGTGGTACGCAGCTGCCTACAAAAATATCAAATGATAAGAGAAGATCAGGTCACATCGACTACACTCGGGCAGCCATGGCTGCAGTTCACATGGAAGCCATGTACACATCTTAGTTTACGTACTCTGCTAAATAACAGCAAGAGCTTTGCCGTCAAGACAAGTCCAGCCAGGCCTGGACGAGGCTCCAGGTGTGCCGCCTTGCTTGTTCCTCTAACTTTTCCAAATATCGAAGACGAGATGGTGGTTCAGGCTGTACAAGTGTGGGACATACTCAGTATAATAGCCAACTTTTGCATCGTTGTTCTTCAGCCATTGTTGGGAGGGAAGTACGAGATGACCCTTTAATGTTTTAAGTTTGCTAAGCCGTTGATCTTGGAAGTTCAGCTCATGGCTCTTTATAGCCATAAAAGAGTGAATTTTTACCCCCTGAGAAAGCCTCTTCATCGCTTAATTCTCAGTGACTTTAATTCATTGTCACTAACAGAACTACCATGATGCGCAGAGACCATCAGGCGTATTTTATTATCAGTTGTCGCCTACCATCGTTTGCGCCAAGCAAATACTGTCGGGAAGTTTGTTACTGATGTACTTCATGGTACAAGAGTCTCTTTCTCTTCCATTTGCACTAAATCTGATAAACTTCCAAACAAAAAACAAATATTTAAAAATCTAGACCCTCCAAAAAATAGCACAGACTGGAAGTCAACTCGGATTCACCTCCCCTCATTTGGTAGTCCACCCGGCCTCACCTCCCCTCGTTTGGTAGTCTACCCGGCCTCACCTCCCCTCGTTTGGTAGTCTACCCGGCCTCACCTCCCCTCGCTTCGCCAGTATTTATTTTACGTCAACTGGCTTCAAACTCTGCCAGTAGTTACCGCTAACTTGACTCAGTACCCACCTCTGCCACCATAATTTTTCCCTCTCGTCCGACTGACAGAAAAACAGATAAAACAGAAGACAAGAAGACATATGCAGAGCAAGTTAAAAAATGAAGACAAGCAGGTAGGGAACACACAAACCAACGGAGAACTGACACGAAAACAAATATGTAAGGAGCCTAGCAAAAGACTAATATAAAGAATTGAAGAATGTTATGAGTTGTTATCTTATCGGAACTCTCTCACACACACACGCACACACACGCACACACACGCACGCACACACATGCATACACACGCACACACATGCACACACACGCACTTACATACATTCTATCTCTGGAATTTCTGTTTGGCTTATGCATGGGAGGCCGGGGATCTAATCGTAAGTGAGGCAAGTAATGGGATCCCAGGTGTGGCAGAGGATGGGATGCCAAAGAAAACAAGAGAGTCTAGAAGGGGCAGGGGGATGGGACCCTAAGACATAAAGGACTGCTCTCAGGGGAGGCAGGGAATGTACGCCAGGGCAGGCAGGTGATGGACCTGTGGAAAGTCGAGGGCTAAAACACAATGGATGCAGGAGATGTGATCCAAAAGGGCTGAGTACGGGCACCGCGAATGGATTACAATGGACGACGTGCAAAGAAGAGGCATGGATTACAAGTCACAAGATAGGCCCCAGGGGATTCCAAGAAGCTACTCCGCGGAAGACAAGTGATGAATATCAGATTAAACTGATGATGAAGCACAGGAGAGGCAATCTTGTGTTTCTATCTAAGCCGGCTACAAAAGCCTATTGCTATAAGTGCTAAATAAACAAATAAGATTGACTCGCGCAGCGACACTTCTTTGACTAACAAACCAGCAGCATTTATACACCCCGTCACAAACCACTTCACTATTACTAACCATAACCACCACTAACCCAGTACCTAACAAATCTAATCTCTCATTAAAACTTTGAAGAACCCGTGAACAACCACTGAGGAAGCAAGGTAACAGGATAAAGGGGAAAGCGGTGGTAAGGTAGAGGAAGGAAGGGGAAAGGGTATTGGATGGAGGAAGCAAAACATGTACTATAGTGAAAGCGATTGCCTACTGGAGTGAAAAGGAATCGAAAGAGAGGGTTGGATAATGAGTTCGTTTCTCCTCCCCCTGCCACAACACAGCGCAATTTAAGAACCAGTCGCCAGAAAATGAAAGAGTGAAAGTCATTCGGTTTCTGCGTGTATGTCAGGTGGTCTTTACTGGTGCGTGGAGGACATGGGCAGGGAGGAGTATTGGGAATAAGTGATGCACTGAGAGAAGCAGAGAGGAAGAGGCTGACAGAGGGAGGACGGAAGGCAGAAGATTGAGATATGGAGATATTGGTACTTTTGACGGAATTACAAGCCTTAGGAATCTCTGGTCCCATTGTGCTCTTATATGATTAACTCCAAGAGAAATGGGAAGAGGAAGAGGAGGAGGAGTCATTCTTTTTCTTCTTCTTCTTCTTGACGATCTGGTTTACCTGGAGGTTTCTTCTCCTCCCGATGACTCCGCTAATTAAAGTGTGTTGTCACTGACTCAGTGGTGTGTATTGTCATCACGGGAGGTGCTCGCTAGAGTCGTTATTTCAGTGTTTTTCCTGCTGCTGCAACTCTGAGATCAGTGTTGTTCCTCAACCGCCTAATAATACTCATCCCTAATAGACTCACAGCTATTAAGTAAAGGAAAGGTAAGTGTATAGTGAATACATACCTTCTAGAAATATGGTCAAGTGACAAAAGAAAACACAGGTTCAAACTGGGTTCAGTTAGGACACCTCTTTATGAACCTTGATACTTATTAATATTAGTGTTCATTTATAAAGTCACTTTATAATGAAAATTATTACTGAGGCCAGACCTGAAAATGGTGGGAATTAAGCAAACAGCTTTAGTTTGTTAAATAAGTGGCAAGAACTCTTATCTTTAATCCTGTTGACAGAGAGAGAGAGAGAGAGAGAGAGAGAGAGAGAGAGAGAGAGAGAGAGAGAGAGAGAGAGAAGAGAGACCACCACCCTCGTTTAGAAAGAAAAGAGATCAGAAAGCAATTTATGGATTACTGTTTTCTTCACGTCAGTACGAAATGTAGTGGATGGAGTCGGGCGTGAGATGGGTGGCGTCGGGCGTGAGATGGGTGGCGTCGGGCGTGGGATGGGTGGTGTCGGGAGTGGGGTGGGTGGTGTCGGGGGGTGTGATGGGTGGTGTCGAGCGTGGGAATGGGTGGTGTCGAGTCTGGGGTAGTGAAGGGTGGGGTGGAGTGGGTGTTGTCGGGCGGGTGGTGACTGGGAAAACAGTCTAGGTAATAAGGAGGAAGATAGAGCAAATTAGACACTGACAAGAGATATGAGAGCCAGTGCCACCATCAGTGTTTATTGTTCTTAACTTATGTTAAGGTGCTAGTGGTGTTATGGTGCTGGTCCTGGCGGTGTTATGGTGGTGGTGCTGGTGGTGTTGTGGTGCTGGTCCTGGCGGTGTTATGGTGGTGGTGCTGGTAGTGTTATGATGCTGGTGGTGTTATGGTTTTGGTGCTGGTGGTGTTATGGTGGTGGTGCTGGTGGTGTAATGGTGGTGGTGTTATGGTGGTGGTGCTGGTGGTGGTGCTGGTGGTGTAATGGTGGTGGTGGTGGTGGTGCTGGTAGTGTTATGGTGGTGGTGCTGGTAGTGTTATGGTGGTGGTGCTGGTAGTGTTATGGTGGTGGTGCTGGTGTTATAGTGGTGGTGCTGGTGTTATGGTGCTGGTGGTGTTATGGTGGTGGTGGTGATGCTATGGTGCTGGTGGTGGTGCTGGTGGTGTTATGGTGGTGGTGCTGGTGGTGTAATGGTGCTGGTGTTATGGTGGTGGTGCTAGTGGTGTTCTGGTGGTGGTGCTGGTGGTGTTATGGTGGTGCTGCTGGTGATGTTGTGGTGTTATGGTGGTGATGCTGGTGATGCTATGGTGCTGGTGGTGTTATGGTGGTGGTGCTGGTGTTGTTATGGTGGTGGTGCTGGTAGCGTTATGGTGGTGGTGCTGGTGGTGTTATGGTGGTGGTGATGCTGGTGTTGTTGTTGTGGTGCTGGTGGTGTTATGATGGTGCTGATGGTGTTGTTGTGGTGTTGGTGGTGTTATGATGGTGTTGGTGGTGCTATGGTGTTACTGGTGTTATGGTGTTGCTGGTGTTATACCTCTCGGTGTACATACACAGAAATATATTTCTCTCGATATGGATACACTGAGAGACACAACTCTCGGTATACATACACTGGGAGATACACCTCTCGGTTTATATACACTGGGAGATACACCTCTCGGTTTACATACACTGGGAGATACACCTCTCGGTATACATACACTGGGAAATACACCTCTCGGTATACATACACTGGGAGATACACCTCTCGGTATACATACACTGGGAGATACACCTCTCGGTATACATACTCTGGGAGATACACCTCTCGGTATACATACTCTGGGAAATACACCTCTCGGTATACATACACTGAGGAGATACACCTCTCGGTATACATACACTGGGAGATACACCTCTCGGTATACATACACTGGGAGATAATCCTCTCGGTATACATACACTGGGAGATACACCTCTCGGTATACATACTCTGGGAGATACACCTCTCGGTATACATACACTGGGAGATACACCTCTCGGTATACATACACTGGAAGATACACCTCTCGGTATACATACTCTGGGAGACACACCTCTCAGTATACATACTCTGGGAGATACACTTCTCGGTACTGGGAGATACACTTCTCGGTACTGGGAGATACACCTCTCGGTATACATACACTGGGAGATACACCTCTCGGTATACATACTCTGAGAGATACACCTCTCGGTATACATACACTGGGAGATACACCTCTCGGTATACATACACTGGGAGATACACTTCTCGGTATACATACACTTGGAGATACACCTCTCGGTATACATACTCTGGGAGATACATCTCTCGGTATAGATACTCTGGGAGATACACCTCTCGGTATACATACACTGGGAGATACACCTCTTGGTATACATACACTGGGAGATACACCTCTCGGTATACATACTCTGGGAGATACACTTCTCGGTATATATACACTGGGAGATACACCTCTCGGTATACATACACTGGGAGATACACCTCTCGGTATACATACTCTGGGAGATACAGCTCTCGGTATACATACACTGGGAGATAAACCTCTCGGTATACATACACTGGGAGATACACCTCTCGGTATACATTCTCTGGGAGATACACCTCTCGGTATACATACTCTGGGAGATACAGCTCTCGGTATACATACACTGGGAGATAAACCTCTCGGTATACATACACTGGGAGATACACCTCTCGGTATACATTCTCTGGGAGATACACCTCTCGGTATACATACTCTGGGAGATACACCTCTCGGTATACATACACTGGGAGATAAACCTCTCGGTATACATACACTGGGAGATACACCTCTCGGTATACATACTCTGGGAGATACACCTCTCGGTATACATACACTGGGAGATAAACTTCTCGGTATACATACACTGGGAGATAAACCTCTCGGTATACATACACTGGGAGATAAACCTCTCGGTATACATACACTGGGAGATAAACCTCTCGGTATACATACACTGGGAGATACACCTCTCATAGGATATACATTAAGAACTGCATGCTGGTGTTGATACAATGAGAGCTTCATCAAGCGCAACATTGCCCCAATAAATGTTTGTTTTGCAACGTGTGCAATTTTTTTTCCAATATTGTCGGCAACACAACAGTGATGAGCCGACCTAGGTGCTTGTTTTTCTTTTCTTTTCTTTTTATTGTGGAGTTTGTGACGACAGGTGGGAAGGTTTAACCTCTCCTCTGATGACGAAGAATGATGCTGATACCTGAAGATAACCCCCGGGGGCGCGTTGCTGCCCCCTCTCTGATGACTATAGATGGGTATTGAATCGTCTGTGATGACCTAGATCGCGCGCCCGTGTGCACCTGCTGACCTAATGATTCTCTTCTGGTAAGACGCAGGTCGTACGCCTCCTCTTCCCTGTCCATGACCCAAATTCTTCTATTATTGCTCTATCCCTACGTCTCTGGTTCTCCTTATTAACCCATTCCCAGTCTTCTCTTTCCCTCCGTGTCATCTTGCTTGTCTCCTCCTCCTTTCATGTCTTTCCCTGAAAATCTCCTCTTGCCACACTGATCATCTATTTATTTCTTTAATTAAGTGTCTGCTTCCATTGTCTCTCCTCCATTACTTCCCGTCCTTCCTTCGCCTTCCTTCTTGTCATTCCGTCCCTTTCACGTCTCCTTTTCCTCTTCTCCATTCCAGTTCCCTCTCCCCTCCCCTCTTTTTCCCTCTCAAAACCCTTTCTCATCCCTACGCGTCTCCTCCCTTTCCTCTCCGTCCCTCATCTGATTCTTTTTTACCTCCACGTCTCCTCGCTGATGCTGCTTTTCCTCCTCCTGTGTCTCCTGCACCGTAAATGTCCTCGCTTGTGGCAAGCGGAATGAGGATTGGGATATTGGTTTTGATTATGTGTTGTTATGTCTCCCAATGTTTGTGTGCTGGTAGGGAGATATACCCCGTGGATTATCTCTCTCTCACATCATCCCCAGTGACGACAGCGGACGTTTTTTATATATATATATATATATATATATATATATATATATATATATATATATATATATATATATATATATATATATATATATTTGCTTCTCTTTCAAAAATATACATGAGAGAGAGGAGAGAGAGAAGAGGAGAGAGAGAGAGAGTGAGAGAACAGGGAACCGGCAGGTGATAAGAGGATTAATACAAGGTGTTGTGGATGGAATAACAATGTGTGGCAAATTGAATGGCTTAGCTGGAGAAGACAGCAGCAGGGACACATACCCTGACACACAGACCGACACATACCCTGACACACAGACCGATACATACCTTAACACACAGACCGACACATATCTAGGGACACAGACGGACAGATGTCTAGACAGGCACATGTGTATATGTAGACAGACAAATGCATATTCAGAAACACAGACACCTACGTACGTACTTAGGCAGACACCTACACAGACAGGTACCAAGATACACATACATCTAAATATACAGTCACTTAGAAACACAGAAACCTTGATACAGACACCTTGACATAGATACCAGGACACATAGACACCTGGACACAGATACCAGGACACATAGACACCTGGACACAGACACCCAGCCATACAGACTTTTGAATACACAGACACCTCAAAAGACATTAAGAAGGAACAGCTGACATCTAGTGGGAGGAGCTAACATCCATTGGGAGGGACCAACATCCATTGGCAGGGACCAACATCCATTGGGAGGGACCAACATCTAGTGGGAGGGACCAACATCTAGTAGGAGGAGCTAACATCTAGTGGGAGAGGGCTAACATCTAGTGGGAGGGACCAACATCTAGTGGGAGGGACCAACATCTAGTGGGAGGGACCAACATCTAGTAGGAGGGGCTAACATCTAGTGGGAGAGGGCTAACATCTAGTGGGAGGACGAACATCTAGTGGGAGGCGCTAACATCTAGTGGGAGGGGTTAAAATCTAGTGGGAGGGGCTAACATCTAGTGGGAGGAGTTAACATCTAGTGGGAGGGGGTTAACATCTAGTGGGAGGGGCTAACATCTAGTGGGAGGAGTTAACATCTAGTGGGAGGGGCTAACATCTAGTGGGAGGAGTTAACATCTAGTGGGAGGGAGTAACATCTAGTGGGAGGGGCGAACATCTACCCCTGGGGTCTCCAAATCTTTCACTACGAGGGCCACATCGTATATTTTACACATTTCCACGGGCCAAAGAAAAAATCAGTCTTATAAATAAATATAAATAAATAAAAAATATATGAATAAGTTTTATTTGGATCCTTACTGCAGATGAGAAAAAGCTGACACAAGATTAATGGGAATGATGGAACTGTTTTTTTTTTTTTAATTTCAAAATATTGCTGAACTGAGGTTTCAAGCTTGAGAAGCCAATTATTAGAACGAACTTCAAATGCTCATCAGATAAATTTGTGAGATATTTGTACCTGACATAATTCATTTTTGAAAATGTTCCATCACAAAGGTAAGTTGTACCAAAAATTGATACGAATTCACAAGCATATCGCTTCAAATTTTGGAAACTGTTCAGGATGCAAATCGCTACTTTCAGTTTGTCGTCTGATTGAAGATCAATAATTTCCATTTGAAACTGACTTGGGAGTGTTTCAATATTGCAGTCAAATGAATTATGAAACAGATTTATTTCATGTTTTTTCCATCAAGATTAAAAAATCGTTCCTGAATTTATTTTTGCAAGTCATTTATGATTTCTGTTGCAAATGAAGAAGGAAACTCTGCTTCACTTACTTCATGAAAATTTTCACAACCTGGGAAATGAACCAAGTTAGAAACTTTCACCTGTCCTTCAAATAACACGAGTTTTGCCCTGAATTCATTGACACGCGTGAATATATCACAAATCAAATTTGTTTCACCTTGCGGCTTCAGATGCAATTGATTCATATGGCTGCTCACGTCTGCAAAAAAGGCCAATTTTCAAAGCCATCAAACTGCACTATAATAAGGAGAGTTAATGAACTCAGAATCAGTTTCTTTTAGAAAAATCACGAAACTGGTGATGATTAAGCCGGTGAGATCGTAAGAAATTCACTGTTACACCAACAGGTTTCAGAACACAAGACATATCCACATATTTTCCGCACAGTGCTCGCTGATGGATAATTCAAGGCAGAAATATGTTCTTTGAGAATCCACCATCCTTTTGTGATTTGTCCAACCAAACCTTTCTTCACCCAAGACATGTTCTGTCCTCCATCAGTTGTCGCGCAGTTTATTCCACTCCAGGTTATATTCTAATGCAGTTTTTTTTTAACAATTCTTTGAAGGTGTCTTCTCTGGTTCCTGTGCTGTGCATGCTGATGCTAATTCTGGTATAACATTAAATTCATTATCGACGCCACGGACGAATACTAGTCGTGATGTGCCAAATCATCATCAAGCGCGAGAGAAAAACTGTAAATTTTGTGCTTTGCAGTGATGAAATATATTACTTCCTATATCCTTGAACAGATTTGATTTATTTCTGGGCATAACTCTCCCACTGCTTCCATAATACACTCTTTGATCAGCTCTCCATAGGTGAATGGCTTTCCTCTTTAAGCTAACGCTTAAGTTATTTTGTAACTGACCCTGGTTAAAGCTTCATTTTCAGCTCTCTTCTGCGTAAAAAAAAATCCTTGTTGCAAAAGCAACCTGCGTTGCATTGATTCAATTTTTTTCCGAACGCTGCGTTCCTGTGAACTGGGAATAACTTGGTTTATGTTTGGTCTCACAGTGCCGACGTACATTGTACTCCTTCAAAACTGCAATAGTTTCGTGGCATACGACACACAAAGGCTTTATCAGCTGCTGATACAATGAAATACTTTACGCCCCTTTCTTCGTTAAACAGCGGCACTCACTCTGCACTATTATTTTCCCTTTTCCTTCCATAACTGAAAAATGAAATGAACTTAAATTTAAAAAAAAAAAAGAATTAGAACTTAAATTTAATTTTTTTTTGACAAGCAACAAAATCCTTAACTTTAAGTGACAAAAGTGATTGAAAATGAGGGTTTATTGGTTTTGCTATAAATAAATATTTCAGGTTCCTGCAGGCCGTATAAAATCTTGTAGCAGGTCGCATGTGGCCAGCGAGCCGCGGTTTAGAGGAGACTCCAGATCTAGTGAGAGGGACCAACATCTAGTGAGAGGGACTAACATCTAGTGAGTGGGACCAACATCTAGTGAGTGGGACCAACATCTAGTGAGTGGGACCAACATCTAGTGAGTGGGACCAACATCTAGTGAGTGGGACCAACATCTAGTGGGAGGGACCAACATCTAGTGAGTGGGACCAACATCTAGTGAGTGGGACCAACATCTAGTGGGAGGGACCAACATCTAGTGAGTGGGACCAACATCTAGTGAGTGGGACCAACATCTAGTGGGAGGGACCAACATCTAGTGAGTGGGACCAACATCTAGTGAGTGGGACCAACATCTAGTGGGAGGGACCAACATCTAGTGAGAGGGACCAACATCTAGTGAGTGGGACCAACATCTAGTGAGAGGGACCAACATCTAGTGAAAGGGACTAACATCTAGTGAGAGGGACTAACATCTAGTGAGATGGACTAACATCTAGTGAGAGGGACCAACATCTAGTGAGAGGGACTAACATCTAGTGAGAGGGACCAACATCTAGTGAGAGGGACTAACATCTAGTGAGAGGGACCAACATCTAGTGAGAGGGACCAACATCTAGTGAGAGGGACTAACATCTAGTGAGAGGGACTAACATCTAGTGAGAGGGACCAACATCTAGTGAGAGGGACTAACATCTAGTGAGAGGGACTAACATCTAGTGAGAGGGACCAACATCTAGTGAGAGGGACTAACATCTAGTGAGAGGGACCAACATCTAGTGAGTGGGACCAACATCTAGTGAGAGGGACCAACATCTAGTGAGTGGGACCAACATCTAGTGAGAGGGACCAACATCTAGTGAGAGGGACTAACATCTAGTGAGAGGGACCAACATCTAGTGAGAGGGACTAACATCTAGTGGGAGGGACTAACATCTAGTGAGAGGGACTAACATCTAGTGAGAGGGACCAACATCTAGTGAGAGGGACCAACATCTAGTGAGAGGGACTAACATCTAGTGAGAGGGACCAACATCTAGTGAGAGGGACTAACATCTAGTGAGAGGGACTAACATCTAGTGAGAGGGACTAACATCTAGTGAGAGGGACTAACATCTAGTGAGAGGGACCAACATCTAGTGAGAGGGACTAACATCTAGTGAGAGGGACCAACATCTAGTGAGAGGGACTAACATCTAGTGAGAGGGACCAACATCTAGTGAGAGGGACCAACATCTAGTGAGAGGGACCAACGTCTAGTGAGGATGCTGAGGCGGACGGAAGTGATGTCTGGGGAAAGTAGAGTGACGGGAGGAAGGAAAGACAGGTGAAAGTGAAGGGTCAAACGGAAGCGGAAGAGAAAGTTATTATAATCCAGGAGATGAGTGTGACGGAGACTACAGGAGATAAGTGTGACGAAGGCTGCAGATGAGTGTGACGGAGACTACAGGAGATAAGTGTGACGGAGGCTGCAGATGAGTGTGACGGAGACTACAGGAGATAAGTGTGACGGAGGCTGCAGATGAGTGTGACGGAGACTACAGGAGATAAGTGTGACGGAGGCTGCAGATGAGTGTGACGGAGACTACAGGAGATAAGTGTAACGGAGGCTGCAGGTGAGTGTGACGGAGACTGCAGGAGATGAGTGTGACGGAGACTACAGGAGATAAGTGTGACGGAGACTGCAGATGAGTGTGACGGAGACTACAGGAGATAAGTGTGACGGAGGCTGCAGATGAGTGTGACGGAGACTGCAGGAGATGAGTGTGACGGAGACTACAGGAGATAAGTGTGACGGAGACTGCAGATGAGTGTGACGGAGACTGCAGGAGATGAGTGTGACGGAGACTACAGGAGATAAGTGTGACGGAGACTGCAGATGAGTGTGACGGAGACTGCAGGAGATGAGTGTGACGGAGACTACAGGAGATAAGTGTGACGGAGAATGCAGATGAGTGTGACGGAGACTGCAGGAGATGAGTGTGACGGAGACTACAGGAGATAAGTGTGACGGAGACTGCAGATGAGTGTGACGGAGGCTACATAAGAGAGAGGAGCGTGACGGAGGCTGCAGATGAGTGTGACGGAGGCTACATAAGAGAGAGGAGCGTGACGGAGGCTGCAGGAGAAGAGCGTGACGGAGACTGCAGTTGAGGTAACTCTGGTATTAACTTGGAAATACTGGCGGGCATGTGTCTGTGTTATCCCCGAGTGTGATGGAGGAGTGTTGTTGGGCATGCCAGGCCGCCCGTGAGGGAGGAGAGGGAGAGAAGTGGCTGAGAGAGAGAGAGAGAGAGAGAGAGAGAGAGAGAGAGAGAGAGGGGATGAGAGAGGGAGGAGAAAAATGCATAGAAAGGCAAATACCAGAATTTTTTGGTGACTACCGAGTTTATATATGAGAAAAAAGAACGATAACTACGGTAAGAGGTTCCGCAACGTTCCCCCATGTAATGACTTGTGATTTATCAATTAAAATACTTGAAGAATAGTCACAGGTGCAGAGTAAGTCGTATTATGACCCCCGTTTCGCTCTGTTTAGACCTCTACATAAAGCGAGATGATTGTACAGTAAAAGTTTCCTCTACACTTCTTTCTTTCCTGCGTCGAGGGGAGGCAGTGTTCCCTGAAGCAGGAATTACACTTACCAAGGTCTGGACGCGTCTCACTCTGGAAACCAAAACTTAATGCACAGTAGAGTAATTATTGTTAGATATATCAGGGAACCCCATCGCGCTCTCTCCTGTTACACTCAGTAATAATTATTATGGTGTTAGCTCTGAGTAAAGGTCTCCCGTGTGTGAAATGTCTCAGTAAATAATTTTCTACACCTCTCTCTCTCTCTCTCTCTCTCTCTCTCTCTTGTTGGACTTCAGGGTATAAGCACAAACTGTCAAAATCTCCACGAAAATAAATATATCGATCAATTTATTAAAAAAAATAGTTAAAATCGAGTAAACTGGTAAATACTATTACAGAGAGTGCACAGTGAATGACCAACTCAGAAATGCTGGGCAGGTCCTTGTTCATAAAAATAAGTGCCTACAAAAGTTTGTTTTGCAATTATCGTTTCTGGATATTGGCAATTGATATTTTTTTAAGTAGTAGTTAGTGAAGCATGTTCTCGGAAATTATTGGACGTTATGTTGGGAAACAACATAAATTGATGTAAGGTGATGTACGAAACACAAGAATAATATAAGGAGAAATTATCGTTGTATATATTAAACGCTAGTCACTTTTTTTTTCCCCAATTCGATGAACCACGATCAAGTCTTGAAAAGGCTTGTATTTTCCTTCCTCTCGCCACAGGTACACGTTCTCTTGACGTTGCTTGGGAGGCTTCCCTGCAGCCTCCGGCAGCCGGATTGCCATGGTGACAGCTCCCCATGTATCGTCAAGCAATAGACGATAATCGGGGTAATATTAGGCGCACAGAATAAGCCCACAGTCGGTCTGGTGCGAGCATGTGAGGACTATGAACTATTAACCATTAGGTTACTGCCACAGAAGTGGATTCTAAATCAGTGATTTTGTAAGCAAGTAATAATCAGGTAAAAGGACACATGCGCAACTAATGCGACATTTATTGTCGCATTAAATATATATATATATATATATATATATATATATATATATATATATATATATATATATATATATATATATATACATTTATATATATATATTATATATATATATATATATATATATAAATGTATATATATATATATATATATATATATATATATATATATATATATATATATATATATATATATACATTTATATATATATATACATTTATATATATATACATTTATATATATATATACATTTATATATATATATATACATTTATATATATATATATATATATATATATATATATATATATATATATATATATATATATATATATATATATATATATATATATATATATATACTATAAACGTATTAAAGCGAGATGCAAAGCACAATATAATCGTTGTAGGTAGTAGTAGTAGTAGTACTAGTAGTAGTACTTATTATACTAAAGCTATTACTACTACCACTACTACTACTAACTACAACGATTATATTATACTTTGCACCGCAGTCTAATACCCATATATACCCTCTGTTTCCCTGCAATGTTTATAGCAGCTTGACGAAGCTCCTGGAGAACGAAACGTTACCACAATAAAATGTCGCGATACTTGCACTTGTGTCCTTTTACCTAACTTATTGTCCATCATTCTACTAACATTATAACAAAAAATAATAATCACTTGCAAGCTCATTTATCTTGCAACTAATGGACTCGGGTAATCAAGTTACAGTAATCAGATTACAGTTGTTATGGGTTGTATCCTGGAGTTGGTAGTTTAGATACGGGTTGACTTTAAAATGATTTTCTTATAGTTTATAAACTCTTAGCTTTTAAAATTAACAGAGTAAACAGTAAAAGTAGGTCTACGCCTGATGGTCTGCTCATAACAGGGATTTACGTCCTCCAGAACGCCAGACCAGAGGCTATAAAGGTCAGTTTAAATTCCTTGAATCCAGAGCCCGTCGCCAGTATCAAGACACCCCATTGGAGGGACCTGGAGAATGTTGATATCCGCGTTGCCAGCGGCAGATTTCAGTTTTGAGGACATGACTAAATTGCATCGAGACCAGCTGCATATATGGTGATCCAGCACACGGTACACGTCTGGATGCAGGGGGACACAGGTGCTCCATACACTGGCTGCAAAACAACGACACATGTCTGAATACACACGCACACACACACACAGGTGTTCGGCTGCAGTTTTCAAAAATGCATTTCCGGCAGGTTACCAAACCATGACTCTTGATTTATAGAGATTGTAAAAATGGTAAATGTCACCCTGTTATATTTCCTGTATGGTTTTACCGTGAGTAATTGGATGGTGCTTTCATTTATTGGTTTTGCAGGAGAGCGAGTTTTGAAACTTTGTTTTAATCGCATGTAAGTTAGGTAAATAACCTCGTTCATAGAGACGTGTTCTCGCACATCATTTTGTCGTAAGCTTGTAATAGTTATGGCTGAATACATTAAGCTCTCATGTACACGAGATTGTTTGGAGAGAGTGATGCAGTTTGCAATGTCAATATGTATATTGCATGCCTTACTGAGTTAGCAGTATTCTCTTTCCGGAGGATGAGGGGGTCTCCAATTAGCACTAGAGGTGCTGCTTCCGTATAAAATTATTTACACACACACACACACACACATACAAGCATATATACAGTACACACATGCATCCGTCAACATACGCATGTACATGCACATTCGTATACGCATATACATTTTTTAAAATTTTGCCTTGTTAGAGTTACATAACGAGCCTGAACCAGTCTCTCAGCGTGCCCTGACGCTCTCTTAGCGTGCCCTGACGCTCTCTTAGCGTGCCCTGACGCTCTCTTAGCGTGCCCTGACACTCTCTCAGCGTGCCCTGACGCTCTCTCAGCGTGCCCTGACACTCTCTCAGCGTGCCCTGACGCTCTCTCAGCGTGCCCTGACTCTCTCAGCGTGCTCTGACGCTCTCTCAGCGTGCTATGACACTCTCTCAGTGTGCCCTGACACTCTCAGCGTGCCCTGACACTCTCTCAGCGTGCCCTGACACACTCTCAGTGTGCCCTGACGCTCTCTCATCGTACCCTGACGTTCTCTCAGCGTGCCCTGACGCTTTCTCAGCGTGCCCTGACACACTCTCAGCGTGCCCTGACACTCTCTCAGCGTGCCCTGACACTCTCTCAGCGTGCCCTGACAGAGCCGGGACTGACAGCGACCCAAACACATCAAGCTAAACAAACCACGAAAAGTACATAGGGAAGGGGGAAGGGTTTAACCCATAGCAAGTGAGGGTGTGGTTGGTTAATAGTAGGCGTGGGTGTACCAGGTGAGGTGGAGAATAGGACGAGGGAGAGTGTTTGGGTGAACTGGGGAGAGAGGACACAATGTGTGGGTAAAGGAATATTCATTTTGGGTTATATCATTGGAATGATAAGGTGGGCGTGCTAGAGCAAATTTGGGCGTGGTAAAGCGAGTGTAAGCGTAGTAGGGCGGGCGTGGGCGTGCTGTAACTAGCAGTGGTAATAATGAGGTGGATTCTCAAGTTGCATGATGGATTGGGAGTGGCGGAGGCGGCGTGGGCGTGCCGAGTTGAAAGGGGGAAGGGTTTAACCCATAGCAAGTGAGTTCTATAACTCCGTGGGTTGACTTACGAAATTATAGTAACACGATTGCAAGCAAACCAAAACCTGGGTGTTTTACGATTCACTTGCCATGCCTTCTAAACCCACCCGTACCCTGGTTTGCTCTGTGGCTAGTTTGCAATCGCGTTGTTACATATTTTAAGTTAAGTTTGGTGCCGAAGAGGCAACGAGAGGGTCGACCAGTACAGAACTATAGTGACGATGGCGGTGGAGAAGTAGAGTTTTTCCCACTGGTTCATCTCGAGGATGACTCGGCGATGCAGAAAGCGGAGGAAGAGATGCCACAGTGGCCACTGAGGGAACGAAACAGTGGTCACGGAAGGAACGAAACAGTGGCCACGGAAGGAACGAAACAGTGGCCATGGAAGGAACGAAACAGTGGCCACGGAAGGAACGAAACAGTGGCCACGGAAGGAACGAAACAGGACCATAACAAGACAGAAGAGTCAGCAATGGAAGCAATCTGAACACAGGACCAGAAAGAAGCGACGTTGAAAAAGTTGAAGGAAATTATTGAGCGCAGGACAGCAGCCGCATGGCATCGGGGCCCATGACAACGAATGCAGGACATGAGCAGCATGACGACGAGCGCATGAAAGCAGTATGACATCGAGTGCAAGATAGCAGCATCACAACGAGTAGAGGACTGCATAAAAAGTGACAACAAGATTTATCTATCACCACCTCTACCACGTTCACCACAGCTATCACCACCACCACCGCTACCCACACAATAACCACCATCATCGCTATCCCCGCAATAACCACCACCACCACCACAACCTCCACCATCACCACAACCACAATCACAACCACCTCCACAACCACCACAATAACCACCATTACCACCACTATAAACACTACCATTATCACAATCACTACCACAACCACCATCTGGACTTACATTCGGCTCACATCTTAGAGGTCCCGGGTTCGAAGACTGGACCTGAGCGTCGTATTTCAGGCAACTTCTTCCCTTACTCCCCTGCTGCCCTTCCCTACCAAGCAGCGGAACATCTCCTGCTGCCCCTGCTTATCAAGCAGCAGTACATCTCCTGCTGCCCCTGCTTATCAAGCAGTAAAATTAGGAACGTGTGTATTCCGACTGTTGTGGGTCGCACGCAAAGGGGAAAAAATTGTTATGCAAATGTACTAGAAATTGCAACTCTGGGCAAAAATACCATTGCGCAAGGAAGCTCCAGAACACTGGAAGTATATTCCAGTGTTGGGAAAATGTATGTGTGTGGTGTCTAATGATCATAAATTAAAAAAAGATTATCATATCTGTGATACGAAGTATCACAGATATCTCCTTATCTTTACTTGTAAACATAAAGGGAAAACTTTAGAACTATGTATGAATTTGTATTGATGTAGCCAGTGGAGGGCGAAACGTCTACAATAAATTTATACCCAGATGTTGCACATGTGTCTAAGTTTCTATCTTGTAGATATTGTGTACTATTCATGTTCATATCTGTGGTATTTTGATTTTGTTCGTCAAAAATCATATAAAATATATTTAAAAGGCATACATCGTGACATCAAGAGGAGATACATCAAGTGACATTAAGAGGAGATACATCAAGTGACATCAAAAGGAGATACGTCAAGTGTATCTCCACTTGTTTTCCTGCTACACTTGACATAAGTGTCTCAAGTCAGTGTTAGATTTTTTAAATTGATGAAATAAACAATATGAAAATTAAACGAAAAGTTGACGTTTTAAGTAACGTGTTCACATCAATTGTTTTACGACGAAGTATTTGTTTTACGATACCTGGAGAACTTGTCACTGTTCAAAATTAGCCAGCAAGTGTATAGACCTATACACTGAGAGGTGTACCTCTCAGTGTGTGTAAACCGAGAGGTGTAACTCTCAGTGTATATACGATATGAAGCCTTTAGACGACGTCACGGTCCACCCTGAACTGTTATGTCCATCCTGGACTGTCACTGTCCATTCTGGACTGTCACGGTCCTTCCTGGACTGCCTTGGTCTATCCTGGACTGCTATCAAGTCACCACACACAAAGTCGTCTCCACCATTACTCCCGACACCATCACTGCAACACACCACCATCTTTTCCTCCAGACTAACTACCAACCACACCAACCACCACTACCATCACCATTAACATCAGGAACACCAACCACTCTGAACGTCTTCTGAGGAGCCAAGTAAAAGGAAATTGAACGTTCAAGGAAAAGCCTGATCAGTGAGGAATGGAGATATACATACTACCGCCACCACTACTACCACCATTCTCACTAGCACCTTTGCTAGCACCACCAACTTTACAACTGCTGCCAGTACCACCACCACCATTACACCTACTAGCCCCATCACCATCCCCACCACTACCAGCACTCGCACTAGCATCACCACCACCTCCATCAGGTGCTCAACCACTCTCAACCTGTTCCGGCGAGCCAAGAAAAAGGAAATTGGCCATTTAGAGGAACGCGTGATCAGTTAGACAAGAAGATATTCATGCTTGCCAGATGCAGTCTCTCTCTCTCTCTCTCTCTCTCTCTCTCTCTCTCTCTCTCTCTCTCTCTCTCTCTCTCTCTCTCTCTCTCTCTTTCTCTCTCTCGCTCTCTCTCTCAAATGTTCTATCAAATAAAATTTACAATGAACAATTCAAATATTTTGAACAAAGTCATTTAGGTGTCCCGTGGCTTGGCTGGCAGCGCATTCAGCTCACACACTGAGTGTCCGCGGTTCGATCATAGCATGGCTGGACACGTTGGGCATGTCTCCTTACACCTGCTTCCTCTATTCACCTAGCAGTAAGTAGGTACCTGAGTGTTAGTCGACTGTTGTGGGTTGCATCCTGGGTAGGGTACAAATACAATCAGTGGCCATTTTATTAGGTACACACTTCTAATACTTGGTATGGCCTTCCTTTACCCCAGAACAGCCTGAATTCTTCGTGGCATGAATACAACAAGGTGATGGAGATATTCCTTTGATACTTCTAGGATATTCCTTGGATATTCCTTAGATATTCTGGTCGATGGCGACATAATACCATCACTTAATTGCTGTCGATTTGTCGGCTATATATTCATGCTGTGAATCTTCCGTTCTGCCAGGCGACGCTTTTTCCAACTTCAGCTGCCCAGTTTTGGTGAGCCTGTGTCCACTGTAGCTTCAGTTTCCTGTTCTTATTTGAAAGGAGTGGAACTCGGTGTGGTCTTGTGCTTCTGTATCCCATCCACTTCAAGGTTCGACGTGTTGTGCATTCAGAGATGCTCTTCTGCATACCACTGTTGGAACACGTTGTTACTTGAGTTATTGTCGCTTTCCTGTCAGCTTGAACCAGTCTGGCCATTCTTCTCTACCTCTTTCATTATCAAGGAATTTTCGTCCACAGATCTACCACTCACTGGACGTTTTGTGTTTTTCCCACCATTCTCTGTAAACTCTAAAGAGTATTTTGGGTGAAAAATCCCAGGAGATCAGCAGTTTCTGAGGCACTGACACCACCCCATCGGGCAACAACGATCATTCCACGGTTAGAACAACAACTGGACATCTTTACCATGTCTTTATGCTTTGAGGCATTGAGGTGCTGCCATATGATTGATATTTGGATTAAAGAACAGGCATACAGGTGTGCCTAATAAAGTGGTCATTGAGTACATTGAAGATGAGTCCTTGGTAAAGGCATCCCTCTAAAAGGGCTCCTATCCAAGGAATAGGAGTTGCCTGACATTTACTTAGATCAGTCCTGTTTAGATCTTGTTTCCCAAGAACTCTATTTCCCTTATCAGAAAATCTTCAGTGCTTTCCAGTGAATATAATACTACTACTACTACTACTACTAATAATAAATAATTAGAATAATTTTGTGAGGTGGTGGCTGTGGTCCTACAGAGCTGATTCTTGGCTAGTGACTCTGACTCATCAACAGAAAGCACAATACACGCCCCCACCCCTAACCCCCACCACCACCACCACAAAACAAAATACACGCCCCCCGACCCCCACACCCCACCACCACCACCACGCACAATACACACTAACACCACAGACACTGCCAGCAGCATCACAGACACTGCCAGCAGCCTCACAGACACTGCCAGCAGCACTCTGCTCCTGCTTGATGCTCCACATAAACAACATTCATGTATTCTCAAGACACTTATGTACCTACAAAAGTCACTCTCGACATTTATTTTGTTCTACGCAATATATACACGTAATATTTTCTGTGGGTTACGGAAATATATTTTTTTTTATATAGAAGAAATTACAATGTTAATATCTACTACAATTAGACATATAAATCGCATAATACCACAGGGCAGAAATACAATGTTGATGTGTAGTGTAATGCAAGAATTTGTTTTTGAAATATGGTTAATTATGTAAGATTATTATGGAACACGATTAATATAATTTATTTCAGTCAAATAAATCTGAATAAGAAAATTCGAATGTTTTGAAAAATAATAGAAGCGCAGGAAGTAATAACAGGAGCACAGGAAGAGATAACAGAAGCGCAGGAAGTAATAACAGGAGCACAGGAAGAGATAACAGAAGCGCAGGAAGTAATAACAGGAACACAGGAAGAGATAACAGAAGCGCAGGAAGTAATAACAGGAGCACAGGAAGAGATAACAGAAGCGCAGGAAGTAATAACAGGAGCACAGGAAGAGATAACAGCAGCGCAGGAAGTAATAACAGGAACACAGGAAGAGATAACAGAAGCGCAGGAAGTAATAACAGGAGCACAGGAAGAGATAACAGCAGCGCAGGAAGTAATAACAGGAGCACAGGAAGATATAACAGCAGCGCAGGAAGTAATAACAGGAACACAGGAAGAGATAACAGAAGCGCAGGAAGTAATAACAGGAGCACAGGAAGAGATAACAGAAGCGCAGGAAGTAATAACAGGAACACAGGAAGAGATAACAGAAGCGCAGGAAGTAATAACAGGAGCACAGGAAGATATAACAGAAGAGCAGGAAGTAATAACAGGAGCATTGGAAGAGATAACAGAAGCGCAGGAAGTAATAACAGGAGCACAGGAAGAGATAACAGAAGAGCAGGAAGTAATAACAGGAGCACAGGAAGAGATAACAGAAGAGCAGGAAGTAATAACAGGAGCATTGGAAGAGATAACAGAAGCGCAGGAAGTAATAACAGGAACACAGGATGAGATAACAGAAGCGCAGGAAGTAATAACAGGAACACAGGATGAGATAACAGAAGCGCAGGAAGTAATAACAGGAACACAGGAAGAGATAACAGAAACGCAGGAAGTAATAACAGGAACACAGGATGAGATAACAGAAGCGCAGGAAGTAATAACAGGAACACAGGATGAGATAACAGAAGCGCAGGAAGTAATAACAGGAACATAGAAAGAAATAACAGGCAGAGGAATCAATAACAAAAGCACGGAAACAAGCAACAGACAGATGAAGCAATAACAGGAGCGGAAGAACAAATAACAAGGTCACTTTAGTTGGCGGAGAACTGAAATAGCACAGTTGATAACAACCTCCAACTGAAGATGCAACTGACGGAGCCCACAAGAAGGTAATTAATTCGAAATTCGAATGAAGAACTTTGAGAGCGAAGACTCGTCACTTCAGGAGAGAATAATGTTACTGAGGAGCTGAGTCGTGCCTTTACCAATTAATATTTATATCCAGGACTGGTACGAGAGGCTAAAAATCACCTACTGTGTGTGAAAGACAGGAGAGAGAGAGAGAGAGAGAGAGAGAGAGAGAGAGAGAGAGAGAGAGAGAGAGAGAGAGAGAGAGAGAGAGAGAGAGAGAGAGAGAGAGAATATTAAAACTACTGCACATTAGAGCTGAAACGTTCCAAGAATTCCCTTGAGAGATATTCCAAGAAATTCCAGGAGTTCCAAAACAAGAAGTTGAGCGGTCGACGCTCTGGATCTGGAAAATCGACCACGCGACCTCGACCGACCTTATATTAGGGATGTTTATTATTATTATATTTATGATGAATGCGGTAAATCTCTAGGGGGAACGAGAAGTGGTCAGGTTCGATTCAATAGCTCAAACTTTGGATCAAGAACCCTCTCTTTGGAGGTCACAGAATAAATTTTTCTCCATTTGGGTGAATTTGGATCCAGCACATTAAGTGGAGCAAGTGGTAGCGCCTTTGGATCACAACTGAGGGATCCGGATTCAATTCTGGCACGAGTAAAAACGTTGGGTATGCTTATATGCCCTCGTTGACTCAGCAGTAAGTGGGTTCCCGGGCATAACCGACTGTTGTGGGTTGCATCCTGGAGAAAAAAAAAAGTGTTAGCATAATTTAGAAGGTGTTGGATCTTGAATTAACTGAAGAAGAGTCACAGCTTTCAGCCTGTAAATAAGCTAAGGTAAAATAACAGGTCTTAGCTTGTACAAGAGATAAGTGAGGGTGACAGCTCTGAGCTTAAGGTACACTGGCAGCTATACATAAATAACTCGTACGTTGGAAGATGAAGCCAATGGCGACGTTTCGGACCGACTTGGGGTCATTAAGCAGTCACATTAACGTCAAAAATAGCGTTGCAATTTAAGCCTAAATCGCAAGTTTTACCTATTCGGCGTCACCACACAAGTCGATTTTTGACAAGTGTAGATGAGTACAGGTAAGCACATAGAGGTGAGTACACAGGAGCATTATCTAACACCAGACCAAAATTCTCTCTACATATTCCTCTCCTCTCCCTAAAAATCTCTGAAATCCAATAACGCCCAGACACATTTTATGTAACACTCACATATATTTTCTTTTCTCCTTTTTTTTTGCCACATCACGTAACTGCGTTTCACATTGCATTTTCATTTTATTTCCTTCGTGTTAATCTAGTTTTAAAACAGAAACGGAATACCACAAAAATGCTCGGCGGTTCTATTTTTGTTCGTCAGCGTAAACGCAGTTGGTGATTTAATGGTGTGTGTGTGTGTGTGTTTGTGTGTTTGTGTGTGTGTGCACTTATGTGTTTTTACGTGTGCAGTTTTTCCTGGTTGTACTCAGCAATTTTTCCTGGTTTGTACTCTGCAATTTACAAGGTGTATCTCCAAAGAGGGACCTTTAAGTGGGTTGCCTGCATATTTTATTTTTCTCTTCCTCCAACTTTTCCATCTTATTTCGCTCAAAACTCGAGGACGCCTCATCCAACCAGCTTCAAATTTTCAACTCCCGTGTGCGGTACTGAAGACCAGATTCTTGCAACAACCGACACGTTCACGCGCCCTTTAACCAGAGTTATGGAACCCTTTCCAAGATCCTGGAAGGGCTCGAATATCTTCTAAAAACTTCAGTGGCGTAGCTTCAAACGTTCAAAAAATTGCCTCCTAATTTGAAGATTGGTGGAGAGTGAAATTCAGAAGTGTTGGTGCAGATTTGACTATTTTTTACCCGTTAAACCACTGATCTTCTTCAACATTTAGTGGCTGATGCATCTTGGTATCAGGACAATACCCATTAAGTTTTGTTTGCGTGCATGCAAAGTTCTTCATGCAGTAAAATATTATATAAATATAAATTGGAATCTTCGGCTGCCGTGCTATAACTGAAGAATGACTCGTCTGATAGACTTCAAACTTTCCTAAAGACAAGGCTCACGCTGCTGTTGGATAAATAGTGATATTTATTTTATTCTAATGAATGTTTCTTCTGACTGGCTTTACTATATTACTGACGATACATTCTATAAGAATATATCGTCAATAATTTGCATTATCATCCTTCTCTAAGTAGTATCATCCTTCTAGAAGAAGTATCATCCTTCTATAAGAAGTATCATCCTTCAATAAGAAGGATGATACCCCATAAGTTTAGTCCGAGTGGGTGCAAATTATTTTTTTTATTATTAAAATAGCTGTAGTTAAAAAAGCTGGAATGATTTAGTCCTGGCCAATGACTGGAGAATGCCTCTCCTGGTCGTCTTCAAACTTTTACTAAAGCAAAACTCGTCACTCACTTTGAGCAATATAAATTTCCATTTTCTAATTTTATTAAGTAAATTGTTTTCCATATAACTAAAGAATGCTTCTTCTGATCGGCTTCAAACCCTAAATGATGGTGTACCTTAATTTAAAATATGTTTGTATTAACTTTGAGCTGTGTGGGTTCCAATTGGATTTTTTTTTTGTCAGTTTGATCAAAAAGGATTTTTTTTTTATAAATCAAAATCGAATATATTTTCATGCAGAATTGTAGAGAATTTTAAATAGAATATAGATGAGTACAGACAACTGGAAAAAAAAAAATATATAAAATCACCTTTTTATAGCTTTGATAAGTTTAACGAGGACAAACTTTCCTATTTTACGAAACATTCTCAGCAACATTTTTATTTGCTTACACACAAATTTTCGTTTATTGCTGGAGAAAGTCTCATTCGCTTGTGTATTGTATCTTGGGCAAGATTCATGCAACTATTTGCATGTGTGGGGCGCACTGTGCACAACGCGACATAGGCCATTCTCAATTTCCTCCCCCCCCCCCCCCGTGTGATAGATGGAGACAAGCTCCTCTGACACACTTCAGAATTCCACCACTGTTGTCTCCTACTTACAAAACGGTCTGGTATATTTAATGGAGTGTGTAGATGCCATTTTGCCACTTGAATCTCGAAATGGCATAGTATTAATTTAATTTATTGCATTATTTTTGCTATAATGCTGGTGAGGTGCTCTTGTTTCAAGGAACTCGATTTACTCCCCTTGCTTGGATCGAATCTGAATGCCTCCCATTCCACAGGCTCTATGTCTCCCCGGGTTCTGATTAAAATACAACGATAGTGAACGTCATCAGTTTTTCAATGGCTGACGCGCTGTATGAAGTGGATGGGACGTTTTATGGGTTTTAGGCTGCGAAGGCACAAATTTTGTTGGAATCTGTGCAGTTATTGGAAATTCCATCTTCTGGTCGACTTCGAACTTCTAGTGGTGATGTGTTGTCTTCAAGGGTAACAATCTCTTGATGTTAGGGTTGTGTAAGTTATCATGTGCTGATTTTAATAATTAATTTTTTTTCTGTGAAATAACTGGAGAATGTCTCTTCCGATCAGAAGTAATTCACAGTGTCTTGGCACAGAGGACATCTTCCACACTTCATCGGGGTAATTGTCTTCTTACTTCTACTAGTGAATCCCGTCCTCTGCAACGTCTTCGAGATCATCCACCTCACCTTCGACAGGATTTAAGAGAGTGCAGCGGACAAGTGTAGTAGTAGCAGCAGCAACACACACAGCAAGAGGGAATCTTGAGCTTCCCCAACGCTCGGGCTTAATGCCCAAATCTGGGGTGACTCCAAAAGGATCCTGTAGTACTTGCTGCATTTGCACCTCCTAACATCGTCTGCTGCTATACAGCTGCGACACCCTTCGAGCCCAGTGTGGGCGGGGCTTGTGGAAGCCCAAGGTGTCTAGCTTCTCCCTCCGAGCCCCGTGGGGGCGGGGAATGGGGCTAGGCCTGGGGACAGCAGATCCCAGAAGACGAGGAGGTACTTGTACCTCCTCCCATGGCAGACATTGGTCTGAGACACTCCCTCAACAGGGAGTCAAGGCCGGGCCACCTCTTGGAAAAGGCCCAGGCAGGGCGTTTATACCGGCGAATTTACAACAGAACAGACAGGATTTAAGACTCCATTCTCATACCTCAGCTTCATATCTTTCCAGACCATGAAACTGAACTCTTTTCCAGACTGAGGGACTGACCACCTCATATCTCTAAGGTTGAGGGACTGATTACATCATCTTCATTTCACTACTACACTTACTACCCCTGTATTTGACTGAAGAAGCCAACTGTATAGAAGAAACGTTCTAACAATAAAGATACCCAGCTGTTGCACATGTATCTTAATCATCATTCTAAGTTAAATCAACTTAATGTTATACTATGTGCCCATAGCATTTATGTGCTCTCGAAACCATTGTTAAAATTGAGTATACCATGTACAATAAGCTTGGATAAAACTTATTTACTTAAAAGCTGATCAATCTTAATTAGGTAAAAGTTTGGACTGGTTCTAACCTGAGTAGGTCCCAACTTGCTATTTTTTTTGGAAGAAATTTGAAAAATTAGAGTGAGTAATAGTTTTAACGCGATAATTTCTGAGTGTCTCATCTGATTCGCTTGAATCCTTCAGTGGTGATACCTTGATAATACAACCTCTGACCGGCTTCAAACCTAACGTGCTCATGTAATTTATGATATATTGATCTCTTTGAATGGTCTGAATTTGATTTGGACTGTTTATATATATTCTCAATGAAAAAAAATGGATATCAGTTTCCATAAGACGCCTTGTGAAGGCATCTTCTGATTTCCATCAAATATTGAACGCTATTATTTACCTGCATTATCAGCTTACGCCGCACTCTGCACTATTCCAGTAGCGTGCATTGAGGCACGGAGCGACTAGGTTATGGAATACGGGGGGAGACCTTCCCCGGATCACCTCAGTGTTGCTGGGAGAGTATGGCACAGTTTAGTTGCTTGCTAGGATAGTGTGTCTTACGTTAATATACAGTGTAGTGATAGTGTTCAGACACTCAGTGTAGTGACAGTGTTCAGACACACAGTGTAGTGACAGTGTTCAGATACACAGTGTGGTGACAGTGTTCAGACACACAGTGTAGTGACAGTGTTCAGACACACAGTGTAGTGACAGTGTTCAGACACACAGTGTAGTGACAGTGTTCAGACACAGTGTAGTGATAGTGTTCAGACACAGTGTAGTGATAATGTTCAGACACACAGTGTAGTGGTAGTGTTCAGACACACAGTGTAGTGATAGTGTTCAGACACAGTGTAGTGATAGTGTTCAGACACAGTGTTCAGACAGTGTAGTGACAGTGTTCAGACACAGTGTAGTGACAGTGTTCAGACACACAGTGTAGTGACAATGTTCAGACACTCAGTGTAGTGACAGTGTTCAGACACACAGTGTAGTGACAGTGTTCAGACACACAGTGTAGTGACAGTGTTCAGACACACAGTGTAGTGATAGTGTTCAGACACTCAGTGTAGTGATAGTGTTCAGACACACAGTGTAGTGACAGTGTTCAGATACACAGTGTAGTGACAGTGTTCAGACACACAGTGTAGTGATAGTGTTCAGACACTCAGTGTAGTGATAGTGTTCAGACACACAGTGTAGTGACAGTAATCAGACACACAGTGTAGTGACAGTGTTCAGACACAGTGTAGTGACAGTGTTCAGACACAGTGTAGTGACACTGTTCAGACACACAGTGTAGTGACAGTGTTCAGACACACAGTGTAGTGACAGTGTTCAGACACAGTGTAGTGACAGTGTTCAGACACAGTGTAGTGATAGTGTTCAGACACACAGTGTAGTGACAGTGTTCAGACACACAGTGTAGTGACAGTGTTCAGACACACAGTGTAGTGACAGTGTTCAGACACAGTGTAGTGACAGTGTTCAGACACACAGTGTAGTGACTGTGTTCAGACACAGTGTAGTGATAGTGTTCAGACACAGTGTAGTGACAGTGTTCAGACACACAGTGTAGTGACAGTGTTCAGACACAGTGTAGTGACAGTGTTCAGACACAGTGTAGTGATACTGTTCAGACACACAGTGTAGTGACAGTGTTCAGACACACAGTGTAGTGATAGTGTTCAGACACACAGTGTAGTGACAGTGTTCAGACACAGTGTAGTGACAGTGTTCAGACACAGTGTAGTGACAGTGTTCAGACACACAGTGTAGTGACAGTGTTCAGACACACAGTGTAGTGACAGTGTTCAGACACAGTGTAGTGACAGTGTTCAGACACACAGTGTAGTGACAGTGTTCAGACACACAGTGTAGTGACAGTGTTCAGACACACAGTGTAGTGACAGTGTTCAGACACAGTGTAGTGACAGTGTTCAGACACAGTGTAGTGACAGTGTTCAGACACAGTGTAGTGACAGTGTTCAGACACACAGTGTAGTGACAGTGTTCAGACACAGTGTAGTGACAGTGTTCAGACACACAGTGTAGTGACAGTGTTCAGACACTCAGTGTAGTGACAGTGTTCAGACACACAGTGTAGTGACAGTGTTCAGACACAGTGTAGTGACAGTGTTCAGACACACAGTGTAGTCACAGTGTTCAGACACAGTGTAGTTACAGTGTTCAGACACTCAGTGTAGTGACAGTGTTCAGACACACAGTGTAGTGACAGTGTTCAGACACAGTGTAGTGATAGTGTTCAGACACTCAGTGTAGTGACAGTGTTCAGACACACAGTGTAGTGACAGTGTTCAGACACAGTGTAGTGATAGTGTTCAGACACACAGTGTAGTGACAGTGTTCAGACACACAGTGTAGTGACAGTGTTCAGACACACAGTGTAGTGACAGTGTTCAGACACACAGTGTAGTGATAGTGTTCAGACACACAGTGTAGTGACAGTGTTCAGACACAGTGTAGTGACAGTGTTCAGACACACAGTGTAGTGATAGTGTTCAGACACACAGTGTAGTGACAGTGTTCAGACACAGTGTAGTGACAGTGTTCAGACACACAGTGTAGTGCCAGTGTTCAGACACAGTGTAGTGACAGTGTTCAACAGTTCCTTACCAGCTTCCATTATATTACTCACATTCGTATTATTGATGTTGATCGTGTATTCATGGGGATGCGCTACACCCGTGAGAGGTAATTAAAATAAATACCTCACGAGGAAAAATTAGTGAATTTTTTCACCCCTCACAGGGGAAAAAAATCACTAGCGACACCTCTTTTGGGAGCTCAGTGAGGGAGGGGGGGTACAAAAAGTTAAATGGAAAATTATTACTCTTTTAATATTATTATTATTATTACTATTTTTATTATTACTATATTATTATTATTATTATTAATATTTTTATTGTTATTATTATTATTATTATTATTATTATTATTATTACTATTTTTTATTTTTATTATTATTATTACTACTATTTTTTATTATTATTATTATTATTATTATTATTATTATTATTATTATTATTATTATTATTATTATTATTATTATTATTATTATTCATTACATCTCCCATCCTGCCCCATTCACACCAGATGTTCCTTCGGCCACACTAATAAACAGCAAAGATTTTTTTTTCCACACATTTCAATTCCTTAAAACTTGGACGCCATTACGTGGTCTGAGAGCGATGATAACTATCACTGTTTTTACCCTCGTCCCCAGATCTTAATGCACCAGCGCCGAGCAACTTACCATTATTGCCCTGCTTAAGTGGCAAGGCTCTAAGTCCTCTTCATATTAAGAGGTCTCTTGTAGCCCCTTGATGTCCTAGTGGTGTCATACTCAATTTCTACTGTATTTACACCTTTTTTCCCCCCTACGAAGGAGGGAGAGAGTAAGTGAGTGGTGAGAGGTGAGAGAGAGAGAGAGAGAGAGAGAGAGAGAGAGAGAGAGAGAGAGAGAGAGAATGTCACCATAGTGTATACTTCAGAGTCTTTCCTCCAGAGATTCGACCATTAACCTGATTCACTCGTGTTTGTGCTGCCACACACCTGCACACACACACACCTGCACACACACACACCTGCACGCACGCACGCACACACACACACACACACACACACACACACACACACTTAACACCCCACTAAGTAAGCCTCACATTATAAAGTTTGTCTTTTATCCCGTCTTCAAGTCTTAGACCTCAACAGGAAGTCGAGCGCCAGGGATGACACTGAGGACGAGAGGATCGAAGTCGGCACACTGAGGACACGAAGTTCAGAGACGACTCATTGAGGACACAAGAATTATAGACGTCACCTTGAGGACACAATGATCAGAGATAATACAGTGATGACACAGAAATCACAGACGACTCCTTGCAAACACAAGTAATAGGAACGACGCACTGAGAGACAGGGACAGGGACAAGACTAAAACATAAGCATTAAGGAATGACACAATACTAAGTAGAAAGTAGGTACAGGTCCACATAACTACAATTATCATATATTGTAACATGTGTAAATTATTAGAATAACCCAATGAGAACAAAAGGATCACGGAACAACAAAATGCGAACCCAAGAATCACGGAACGACACAATAATGACGGAAGATCCAGAAACGACAGGACGAGGATACAAAGATTATGAACGACAGGAGGAGGACCTCGATGCTCAAGAGGCAGGAGGGACGAGGCGCCGCGCTGCCCTGGGTGGAGCACATAGCAGTAAACACCAGAGAAAGTGAATGTAAAACTCTTTATGGGAACATAACCTCAATCCAGCGGTATTTTATTCCCAACGTCCTTCATTCCCCCATCTGGTTCTCGGCATTTTTTTTTTGTGGGGTTGGGGAATTATTCAGCTACGTGTTGTGTTACAGTGTCCGCCCGATTGTCTTCGGAGTCCGCGAGGGTTTAGTGACTGTAGTGGCTCTTCAATTACTGAGAAGCAAGACTGTTACCCCCGAGACTCCTTGGGTATTTCACGGCATCGCCACCACGACCCTCAGCATAATGGCTACCACAACTACCCTCCATATCACCACCCTCATTACCACTATGCCACTGTCATTACAGCCATCACCACCACCACCATCATCACAGCCACCACCACCACCATCATCATCACAGCCACCACCATCATCATCATCATCACAGCCTCCACCACCATCATCATCATCACAGCCACCATCATCATCACAGCCACCAACATCATCACAGCCACCACCACCATCATCATCATCATTGCAACCACCACCACCATCATCATAGCCCACCACCACCATCATCATAGCCACCACCACCATCATCATCATCGCAGCCACCACCACCACCATCATCACAGCCACCATCACCATCATTACAGTCACCACCTCCACCATCATCATCATCACAGCCACCACCACCATCATCATCATCATTGCAACCACCACCACCATCATCATAGCCCACCACCACCATCATCATAGCCACCACCACCACCATCATAGCCCACCACCACCATCATAATAGCCACCACCACCACCACCATCATCATCATCATCACAGCCACCATTATAGCCACCACCATCATCATCATCACATCCACCACCACCACCATCATCATCACATTGTACAAGAATGGTATACAGTACCGACAATATGAAATTAAGACACATGTGCAACATCTGGGTATCTTTATAGTAGACGTTTCGCCATCCAGTGGCTTTATCAATACAGATTCCTAGAACATAATCTCCAGACCTACGGTGCTGAACACACCAACTCCAAGGCCGAGGGACTGATTACCTCATATTTTGTATATAGTTCTACTCTCTTCATATTTGTATTGATAAAGCCACTGGATGGCGAAACGTTTACTATAAAGATACCCAGATGTTGCACATGTGTCTTAATTTCATATCATCATCACAGCCCGCACCACTAGCATCATCATCATCACAGCCACCATCATCACAGCCACCATCATCACAGCCACCAACATCACCATCATCACAGCCACCACCATCACCATCAACACAGCCACCATCATCACAGCCATCATAATATGGCATTGCACTGAAGAATTCAGTTTCTTCAACTCTGCGCGTGGCGTGGAATGGCGTGGCGTGGCGTGGCGTAGCGTGGACTGGCGTGGATGCAGTTAAGCTGATGCAATACAAACACGGAAAACGTGAATTACAAATTGACATTAAATATGCATGGAATATGCAAATCTAACATCGGTATTGATTTACGACCTGATAACTGAATTTCAGAAAACATCGGCCATAACAGACTGCCTTTTTATTTGATCCTCCCGACATTTACAGGAAAATTTTTGCATGCAAAACACCTCAAAAAAATTATATAAATAAAAAAAATATACATATATATGTGTAAAAAATTAAAAGATAAATATATACAGTAGAACGATACGAAATATTATATATAAAATATAATATTCGAAAGTTAATTAATATAGTTTAAGCAAATCAGTGAACATTCTGATAATATTTCTTTTTGTACATGATGTGAAATCAAACTAAATAAACAATGTATGATTTTTGTAGATTCTGTGTATAAAAAAAATGTAAAAATGTATAAAAAATTATAAATAACCATTTTTTTAAATAACCTATATTATTATTATTATTATTATTATTATTATTATTATTATTATTATTATTATTATTATTATTATTATTATTATTATTATTATTATTATTATTATTATTTATTATTATTATTATTTATTATTATTATATTATTATTATCATTATATTATTATTATTATATTATATTATTATTAATATTATCATCATCATCATCTAGCGCAAGGAGTGGTGGAGACTTGATCCTCCGTCTAGTAACAGCAACACAAAAACTCTACTGTTGGTGACCTAAAGAGAACCCGTTGGTAAAACCTCCAGAGGTGCACTGTGGAGTCACACAAACACTGGGGTGTACAGGGGAGTCTCATAATCACAGAGGTACACTGGGGAGCCACACAAACACAAGGGTGCACTGGGGAGCTTCACAAACACAGAGGTACACTGGGGAGCTACACAAACACAGGGGTGCACTGGGGAGCCACACAAACAAAGGGGTACATTGGGAGCCACACAAACAAAGGGGTGCACTGGGGAGCTACACAAACACACAGGTACACTGGGAAGCCACACAAACACAGGGGTGCACTGGGAAGCCACACAAACACAGGGGTGCACTGGGAAGCCACACAAACACAGGGGTGCACTGGGAAGCCACACAAACACAGGGATGCACTGGGGAGCTACATACAGACAGGGGTGCACTGGGGAGCTACATACAGACAGGGGTGCACTGGGAAGCCACACAAACACAGGGGTGCACCGGGAAGCCACACAAACACAGGGGTGCACTGGGAAGCCACACAAACACAGGGGTGCACCGGGAAGCCACACAAACATAGGGGTGCACTGGGAAGCCACACAAACACAGGGATGCACTGGGGAGCTACATACAGACAGGGGTGCACTGGGAAGCCACACAAACACAGGGGTGCACTGGGAAGCCACACAAACACAGGGGTGCACTGGGAAGCCACACAAACACAGGGGTGCACTGGGAAGCCACACAAACACAGGGGTGGAAATCCCGACGCTGTCACGGTGAAAGCCACTACATGTTACTAAGACATTAACAGAAGCTTGGGGTACAGTGGCTACTTGACATAAGCAGCGGTGATAATCAAAGCCGTTTCGAGAAAGGACAACCGCCACTATTCGACGTTCCACCCACACTAGTGGGTGAAACGTCTTATAGGGAGTCCATGGGAATATGTTTTAAACACTTGTTGACAGATCAATGAAGCCACTCCTGTATACTGATAAGAAAGATAAGGCTTAAAAGTGTATGTAGGAAGGCTACGTTTGCTTTATCAGGACTGGCTGCTGAAAGGCCATTTACGATTCCGCCTAAAAATATCGGAGGCACTGACCTAATATACTCTTCCGTCTGTTAAACAGACCGTCGGTATGACATGCCACCGTTGAAATTTTGTTTGGATTTTTGCATAAAACAATTTAGTGTTATTTGCTTCTAGAAAGTATAATTAACATACAGTTTATCCGATTCACAATTAACCCGCAGTTAGAAGAGGAGGGTCAGCTATGCCGACGTTTTAGTCCGATTTGGAACAGTGCCAAGTTTCACTTTTCACTGGTTCTAGTCGGGCCGAAACGTCGTCATTATTTTCTTTCTCTCTCTCCAAAGTGCCAGTTATTCGTATTTTGTTCTATTCACAGTACTATGGTTTTTTTTTTTTATTCTTTGTTTACTTTGATATTATCTTTCTCTTTTTTCTACATCACCTTCTATTTTCCCTCCCACTTTTTACCTCTCTGCTTTCTCTTCTTATTCAACTTCTTTATAAACTCTATTCCTATTTCCCCTTTTTTCCCCTATTTCTCATATCCATATCTTTACCCCCCCTAGTTTTTATTGTCTTCTCATCACTTCTCTTTTCTATAATTCCTCCCCCCCTTTCTCTCTCTCTCTCTTTGTTCCTATCCATAATTTTTGCATCTTGTAGTCCCATCAAGGGAGGTTCCTGGATGCTGGTTAGGGGCTCTTGATCCAGGAAATTGGATCTGTGCTCCAATTCCCTGAATTAAACCTGAATACCGTCCAACCCCCCCCCCCCTCCTCTTCTTGTACGATAAATATAATTGTTTACTAATTCACTGTGTACGTAGGAGATAGATCTACAAGGATCTGGCAAACTCCCATCGTGTTGGGACAAGGAGCTAGAGTTCCCCCTTGGTTTTCCACCCAATATACAGGAGAAACTCCCACTGAGAGAAGTTCCCGAGAGCTAGAGACACACAACCAACTCTCTCCACCAAAATTTTCCATATGCTATACATACTCTCTGCCATCCATCCACTATCCTCCATCCACTCCCACATCCGCCCTCGTTTGCGCCTCCATCAGGTTACCAGCACTCCTGTGTCAATAGCTCCACACACCCTTGCCCCTTCCCTTCCCAGGGAGGGTGGGGATGGGCGGTGATGGGCGGCTGGTGGGGCGGGGCGGTGGGTGTAACTGGTGGTGGTGTGGAACAGGTGGATGTGTGACTGCTGTTGGGCGCACGATGCTTCTCTACTTCCTCAGATCATCCTCTCAGACACTGGCCCACAGGTATACCTCCCACAGGTATACTTCCCACAGGTATACCTCCCACAGGTATACCTCCCACAGGTATACTTCCCACAGGTGTACCTCCCACAGGTATACTTCCCACAGGTATACCTCCCACAGGTATACCTCCCACAGGTATACCTCCCACAGGTATACCTCCCACAGGTATACCTCCCACAGGTATACCTCCCACAGTTATACCTCCCACAGGTATACCTCCCACAGGTATACCTCCCACAGGTAGTGTCGCTAACACCGACTCAACTGAACCTTTTTATTTCATTTACTACCACATACTTCCCTCCCACCCTCCCTCCATCCATCCGTCCCTCCCTCCCCACCTTCCTTTCCACCTCACCTCAGTTTACCCCACTTCCCTCCCTCCACTCACCTCAGTTTACCCTACTTCCCTCCCTCCACTCACCTCAGTTTACCCCACTTCCCTCCCTCCACTCACCTCAGTTTACCCTACTTCCCTCCCTCCACTCACCTCAGTTTACCCACTTCCCTCCCTCCACTCACCTCAGTTTACCCCACCTCCCTCCCTCCACTCACCTCAGTTTACCCCACTTCCCTCCCTCCACTCACCTCAGTTTACCCCACTTCCCTCCCTCCACTCACCTCAGTTTACCCCACTTCCCTCCCTCCACTCACCTCAGTTTACCCCACTTCCCTCCCTCCACTCACCTCAGTTTACCCCAATTCCCTCCCTCCACTCACCTCAGTTAACCCCACTTCCCTCCCTCCACTCACCTCAGTTTACCCACTTCCCTCCCTCCACTCACCTCAGATTACCCCACTTCCCTCCCTCCACTCACCTCAGTTCACCCCACTTCCCTCCCTCCACTCACCTCTCCTCCCCACCTCTCATTCAGAGACCCTACAAGGGTCATTCATATTCCTACACCATCCTGACACACAATACTGAGTTTCCTCCTGGCAGGTATTGTGTGTACGTTCTGGTCTCTGCCACGGCTGCAATCCCTTACTACTGCTCCATATATATGTACACACACACATATTATATATATATATATATATATATATATATATATATATATATATATATATATATATATATATATATATATATATATATCAATAAAACCACGAAACAAGTGCTTATGAATCATTTACCAAACTGCGGCAGGCCAGGATTCGACCCCACGACACATTGTCCGGCCTCAAGAAGTCACACAATGTACATCCATTACATCCACCAAGTTTTCCAATGGGCAACGGACAACAAAATGTTCAATGAGGACAAATTTTAACTTCTCCGTTATGGAAAAACTGGAGAAAATAATAACTAGAACTGAGCGAAAAAAAAAGTAGCGTGAAGGATTTGTGAGTGTTAATATCAGAGGATCTCACCTTCAAGGATCACAAGTGTCACTATCACATCTGCGAGGAAAATAATAGGATGGATAATGAGAATCTTCAATACAAAGGAGGGCATACCAGTGATGATCCTTTTTAAATCACTTGTTTTCTCTAGGCTAAAAAAACTGCTGTACACTAACAGCTTCTTCATTCAAGACAGGTGAAATACTAGATGTAAAGAATGTACTGAGAACTTTTACTGCACATATAAGTTCCGTCAAACACCTAATTAAATACTGGGAACGCTTTTAAGCACTTGACTTGTACTCACTGGAGCGCAGGCGAGATACATCATAATGTACATCTGGAAAATCCTAGAGGGACTGGTCCCACTTCCGCACACAGAAATCACTCCCTACGAAAGCAAATGTTGTGGTTCGTACGTTGGACTACGTGTGGCCAGTATTAACAGCCTGGTTGGTCAGGCCCTGATTCACTGGGAGGCCTGGTCAATTACTGGGCCGCGAAGGCGTTGACCCCCGGAACACCATCCAGGTAGACTATAGATACGCTTTCGCATGCAGAACTGCTGTGTCACCATCAGCCTGGCACTGCCACACGCGGATATTCTTTACACTCCAGCAATGGGGCTACGCTATACTAGGCACCTCCCTGACTTAACACAGCACTGCTAAGGCATAGCTGCTAGTGGCACCAGCACACACACACACAGGCCCCGGTGGCCTAGTGGCTAAAGCTCTCTCTTCACACACGGAGGGCCCGGGTTCGATTCCCGGCGGGGTGGAAACATTTCGACGTGTTTCCTTACACACACACACACATACAACAGGCCTAGTGTCTAATCGACATGTGCCTAGGACAAATAGTAACTAACACACACGCTCGCAAGCACACGTCTTAATACAAGCCACAAGCCTGCACAGAATTTCTGCTTCCGTATTATATATATCTGAAAGAGTGGGTCAGAAGGAACGCAGCTTCAGCAAGGTAAGCAGAACCAACTCAGAACTTGTATGCGACGCCAGCATTTAGCCCACATCCGATAAAGTGCCTAAAGAGATTGGAGAAGAGACTAGTTCCAGAGGTAAGTGGAATGAGCTATGAGGAAAGACTTTAAGGAACCTCATGATAGCAGCGTTCTTCAAAGATTTCTCTCGACAAAGTGCAATAATTAAGCATGACCTTACATCCCTAGTCCCTTGTTCAGTCTAAGAAAAATGTTCGTTATCTATTTTAACCCCTATCAATGCCATATGGTGAGAGACTATCCAAACACGGGGAAGAAATGAAGACTAGTGAAGAGATACGATGTACAAAATATCCAGGAAAAAAATGAGTATATAGAGGCAGACCGTTTGAAATGAGAAGGCCAAGAACAAGATGACATAAATGGAATTTGAGTTACAGGGAAATTAAAGAGTATTTTTTTTTCCCGTAGTCTTAAGGTAGTTTTTGAAGTAGAGAGAACTGGAGGTGATAGTGGTAGACGCAAATAACATTGACCTTTAGAGCAGGAGTGCAAGGGATGAAGCGTCGATCTAGGAAACTTAAGAGACTGGGCCAGGAGCCAAGACTCGACCCCCGGGAAAGACACATCGGGAGTACGAGAGTGCACACAGACAAAACTATACACAGGGCACAGATTGTACAAATCCTAAATAAATTTCAGTGTAGTCCTTCTCCCGTAAATACTGCTTCTCATTATTCAGGTCTAATAAATACTAGTCTTCATGGCTTTGGTCTTCCTGGTCTTAGTCCTCCAAGTCTACTAGTCTTCATGGTTCTGTTTCTTCTGGTCTTTCTGGTCTTAGTCCTCCAGGTCCTACTATAATAATGTATATGTACATGGTATACAGGTTTAGCTGACATTAATGACATACTACTATATAGAAAGCCACTTGTAATGCAGAGCATTTCGGGTAAATTAGGTCAGTGTCCCAGGATGCGACCCACACCAGTCGACTAATACCCAGGTACCCATTTTACTGATGGGTGAACATAGACAACCGGTGTAAAGAAACACGCCCAATATTTCTACCTTTGATGGGAATCGAACCCAAACCCTCGCCGTGTGAAGCGAGAGCTTTAGCCACCAGGTCTTAGTCCTCCAGGTCCTACTAGTCTTCATTGTCTTGGTCTTAGTCCAGGTCCTACTAGTCTTCATGGTACTGGCCATGGTCCTGCCCCGGTCCCCTGCAGCGACGTCTACTTGACACATACAGGTATAATACACACAAGAATCACCCAGCTGGTCACATCGAGGCAGGATTTGTCGCTCTCCTTTGAAAAACTCCCACTATATAACACCGTCACCCCTTCCCTTCCACCCCCACCACCTCCCGATCTTCCCTTACCTATCCCTCCACCCCCTCCCTTGTCCCCACCAAACCTCCTCCCCTCCTCCCATCACGCCAACATAAAATGCTATATATATATATATATATATATATATATATATATATATATATATATATATATATATATACATGTGTGTGTCAGAGCCGCTCCCCCGGAAATTTCGAGTGATTTTGTTTATTTCGCAACGGGGGTGTCGCGATATTTATTAAAAAAAAAGCAACGTTGAAGGTATTCTAGTTGTGTGATCGTTCATTGGCAGGAGAGACAGAGACACCGGAACATATTTTGCACTGTATTATTGCTTCTAGTGTCCCCCCCTCTCTCTCTCTCTCTCTCTCTTCTCTCTCTCTCTCTCTCTCTCTCTGTGAAAATGTACATACTGCGTAGTTCAGACAATCAGATTAGTAGGAGGAGGACACTGAGTGAATTGAATACACGGAAATCATTGCGTACATAAAGTATAATGAATACATTAACTACACAGTATACATTAACTACACAGTATATATTAACTACACAGTATACTTTACACAGTATACATTAACTACACAGTATACATTAACTACACAGTATATATTAACTACACAGTATATATTAACTACACAGTATACATTACACAGTATACATTAACTACACAGTATACATTACCTACACAGTATATATTAACTACACAGTATACATTACACAGTATACATTAACTACACAGTATATATTAACTACACAGTATATATTACACAGTATACATTAACTACACAGTATACATTAACTACACAGTATATATTAACTACACAGTATACATTACACAGTATACATTAACTACACAGTATATATTAACTACACAGTATACATTACACATTATACATTAACTACACAATATACATTAACTACACAGTATACATTACACAGTATACATTAACTACACAGTATATATTAGCTACACAGTATACATTAACTACACAGTATATATTTACTACACAGTATACATTACACAGTGTACATTAACTACACAGTATATATTTACTACACAGTATACATTACACAGTGTACATTAACTACACAGTATATATTAACTACACAGTGTACATTACATAGTATACATTAACTACACAGTATACATTACATAGTATACATTAACTACACAGTATACATTACATAGTATACATTAACTACACAGTATACATTAACTACACAGTATATATTAACTATACAGTATACATTAACTACACAGTATATATTAAATACAGAGTATACATTACACAGTATACATTAACTACACAGTATACATTACATAGTATACATTAACTACACAGTATACATTACATAGTATACATTAACTACACAGTATACATTAACTAAGTTGAGAACATTCAGTTCATTGATTATTATAATCAAGAGGGAAGCGCTAAACCCGTAGGATTATACAGCGCCTGTGGGGGGATGTGGAAAGTATTCAGGCTTAATTCAGGGAACTGGAGCACAGGTCCAATTCCCTAGATCAAGAGCCCCTCACCAGCGCCAAGGAACCTCCCTTGAGGAGTCAGTTCACTGACTACATTGTGATAACAGATAAGAGTCCGTTCAGTCTCTATCAAAATGTTATCTGTTGGAAATGGATGAGCAGACAGTCTCAGGGAAATGTAAATATGCTGTTGTATCAAATGAGGGGAAGATAGAGATGCGCAAGGCTATCTTCCCACCCTCCATTCCCTCCGTGACTCGACCCACACCACAAAAAAAAACCTGTAACGCTGAGAAGTACAGAAACACGAGTGATGGGGAGGGGATGTTAACATTGCTGAAGGGCTCTAGATCAAAGGATTTCGTGCTACCCTTGTACCACTTCCTCGGATCATACCTGACGAAGATATGGTAACAAAACGAAAATTTCAAAATGCCAAGAAGAAGGAGAGAGGAAGTAAGAAAGATAAAAGAGAAGCAACTGAAATTCAGGAGAATTGAGAGAGCTGAAGATGAGAGGAAGTGAGCAGGTAGAGACCGATGGACAGCTTATTGAAGCTCTCCGGGGGTAAACTTTATCTAATGAATACTTTGATGCTTTATTGCCAATAAAGGAAGAGGTGAAGGAAGGAAATGTGAAGGAAGAAAATAAAAAAAATGTGATAACCAGCTTTCTCTCATTCTATCACACACACACACACACACACACACACACACACACACACACACACACACACACACACACACACACCTATGAGTCAAAGGGATGTTAGGAAGTATTTCTTCAGTCATAGAGTTGTCAGGAAGTGGAATAGCCTAGAAAGTGACGTAGTGGAGGCAGGAACCATACATAGTTTTAAGACGAGGTTTGATAAAGCTCATGGAGCTGGGAGAGAGAGGACCTAGTAGCGATCAGTGAAGAGGCGGGGCCAGGAGCTATGATTCGATCTCCTGAGGCGCACATCAACCAAATAACTGCTGCAGCATATGGGCGCCTAGCAAACCTAAGAACAGCATTCCGACATCTTAATAAAGAATCGTTCAGGACCCTGTACACTGTGTACGTTAGGCCCATATTGGAGTATGCAGCACCAGTTTGGAACCCACACCTAGCCAAGCATGTGAAGAAGCTCGAGAAAGTGCAAAGGTTTGCAACAAGACTAGTCCCGAGCTAAGGGTATGTCCTACGAGGGAGGTTAAGGGAAATCGACCTGACGACACTGGAGGACAGGAGAGATAGGGGAGACATGATAACAACATATAAGATACTGAGAGGAATTGACAAAGTGGACAGAGACAGAATGTTCCAGAGATGGGACACAACAACAAGGGGACACATATGGAAGTTGAAGACTCAGATGAATCACAGAGATGTTAGGAAGTATTTCTTCAGTCACAGAGTTGTCGGGAAGTGGAATAGTTTAGGAAGCGATGTAGTGGAGGCAGGCTCTATACATAGCTTTAAGCAGAGGTATGATAAAGCTCATGGCGCAGGGAGAGTGACCCAGTAGCGGCCAGTGAAGAGGCGGGGCCAGGAGCTTTGACTCGACCCCTGCAACCACAACTAGGTGAGTACAACTAGGTGAGTACACACACACACACACACACACAACGAATAAGTCAAGCTCACCAAAACAGAGCAAGGCATAATGAGCAGTGTTTATCTGTTGACCTGCCGCCGCTTGGTCTTCCCTGGCAGTCATCACCTCTATGAAGCAGCAGACACACACACACTGCTCTACCAGCCAGCATGAAATAGGTGCTCTCCTGCTACCATCTCACCTCACTAACGGCTCAACTACCGCTGCAACTGCTCATTCTCCATGCTCCAAAGGACTTTAATTGCTGCCTTTACAGACGATGTACAGAGAAAAATTCTTTATAGTTCATTAGACAGAAGACTCCTTCATGCAATGACTGCCTTTGGCTCTACTGTTAACCCGAGACGAGAGGACTAATTAAAAGCATCTTTATTTCCATTTGCGACTGTTGTTGTGGCTCAGGAGAGCCGTCCGCACCATCAACTTCTCGGTATGCAAATGACGTTCATTTTCCTACATTGGTCTTGAATCCATCCGGCTTGACAGCGAAATAAACCTAACGTGTCTCATTCAGAATGACTCCGGAGGGAAGGAGGAGCGAGATAACGTGGAGGAGGCTGAGGAGTGTGTGTGTTTAGTGTCTGCCCTAAATGAACTCTAGCTCTTGGGCTCCACCTTTGCACTTCAATTAAATAGAGAAGGGGAGAGAGAGAGAGAGAGAGAGAGAGAGAGAGAGAGAGAGAGAGAGAGAGTATACAAAAGAAAATATATTTGAAAATAGTGGAAATCCTATATAAATTTACAAAGAAACGCTATGTTTACACTCTTTACAAAAAAAAAGTTCTTGGAGTGCAGGGTAAAGCTCCGAGTATGTTCTTCATCACAGGTGTTCTCTGGAACACACCACACATGGCAAAACATAAACAAAGCATCATTGCAGTAGGCCTATGTTACACTGATCCTACATACGCAAAAAACAATATTCCCTCAAGTATCTGCCCAGCCTATTTTAAAGGCCCCCAAATTATTTGCGTCAGTGACGGTACTTGGTAGTTTGTTCCACTTATCTGCAACTCTATTTTCCAAACCAATGCTTTCCTATATCCTTTCTGAGTCTGAATTTGTCCAATTTGTCCAAATGCTCTCCCTGGTTAGGTACGTTCGTAACTTTATTTATGTTTCTTATATTTATGCCTCTCATTCCACTGTACGCTTCATTCATATCAACTTTCTCACTACATCTTATATATGTGAAGGCAGGTTAATGCTCTTAGTCAGAGAACGTGTTACATGTGTCCTTGCCTCAATGTGTTCTTACTTCAGTGTGTTCTTACTTCAATGTGTCCTTACTTCAATATATTCATACTAAAAGATACCTTGGGCACCTACCTGGAGGGTACCTGGAGTCTACCTGGAGGGTATTCCGGGGGTGAACGCCCCCCGCGGCCCGGTCCATGACCAAGCCTCCCGGTGGATTAGGGCCTGATCAACGAGGCTGTTACTGCTTGCCGCACGTAGTCCAACGTATGAACCACAGCCCGGCTGATCCGGTACTGACCTTAACCTTTATATAAGGTGCCCGAGGTTTTTTCTTTTAGTTTCAGACTCAGGAAACATCCTGTATGGTATCCTAGTGGGAAAATAATCTTGATACTCGGAATTAGCTAAGTCGTCCCTTTTTAAATAGCAGAGTAAAAATATAACTACGTACTGGCCCTTGCTACACCATCTATGTATTAGTTTCCTATACATATGTGTAAATATCTTATATATATTTGCAGTATATTGTAGATCAAGGCTAAGGGAGTGGACAGCTTCAAAGAGTACACTGAAAAATTATGAATTGTCAAACTCTCAGCAATACATTTGCTAAACAACGCCTAATATCAGTATTAACCATCAAGTTCAACAACCACCACCGCATCTGACCTCTCTTCGTACCTCACCTCTTCTCACTCCCACCCATATAATCTTCTTTCTAAAGATATATTCTGTTAACTTAAAATGTTGAAGAGGTGGAACGTTGTCCGAATACAATTGTCGGGAAAAGTCCTAATTTTAAGGGAGTTCGGCATATTCGGATTATTAGGCACGAAAAATATATATATATATATATATATATATATATATATATATATATATATATATATATATATTTTTTTTTTTTTTTTTTTTTTTTTTTTTTTTTTTTATTAACACATCGGCCGATTCCTACCAAGGCAGGGTGGCCCGAAAAGAAAAACCTTCATCATCATTCACTCCATCACTGTCTTGCCAGAAGGGTGCTTTACACTACAGTTATAAAACTGCAACATTAACACCCTCCTTCAGAGTGCCGGCACTGTACTTCCCATCTCCAGAACTCAAGTCCGGCCTGCCGGTTTCTGAATCCCCTTCATAAATGTTACTTTGCTCACACTCCAACAGCACGTCAAGTATTAAAACCATATGCCTCCATTCACTCCTATCAAATACGCTCACACATGCTTGCTGGAAGTCCAAGCCCTCGCACACAAAACTTCCTTTACCCTCCCTCCAACCTTTCCTAGGCC
>WNWK01002625.1:145000-201545 GCA_009830355.1 Cherax destructor | reverse complement strand
AAAAGACTTGGCAGACGGTGCACCCCCAGTAAATGGGGCGCCACTGTTACACAAAGGGGGACCCGGACAGATACCAAAAGTCGTGCCTGATCAGCCGGGCTGTGGTTGCGTTGGATACGTGCAGCCAGTAGTAACAGCCTCGTTGATCGGGCCTGATCCCCCGGGGGGGCCTGGTCTGACCGGGCCGCGGGGACGTCGACCCCCGGAATCCCTCCGGTAGGTAGGTGGTACAAAAACCCTTGTGACACGGCAAAAACAAAAAAATTATAGAGCGATAGTGTTGGTTTTTTTATCAAAATTTTGATAGTCTTAAAAAAATTCCTAGCTGGAATTTCAACAATTGTAAAACCCCGGTGTCTAAGTTTACAGGGCCCCCCTTTCCTCCCAATGGTTTGCTATTATACATTCTTAGATGCGGAAAAGAAAAAGCATTACAAAATGGATTAAATTCGCAGGAAAACGTACAGAAAAAATGACAAAGTTGATCCCTGTTCAAAATTTCTAGGATGTGAGGCCTAAATCTCCCCTCTAGAAAGTCGTAGAATTAAATTGGGGGGATATAATTGGGGTATAAAAATTTAAAAACGGGAATAAAAAAAGGGGGATCAAATGACTCGAAAAAATTAAAAAACAGGACTTGAAATGGGTTCAATTTGGGAAAAAAACAGATTTAAATGATATGGGAAAAGCATTGGCGGAAATAGGTTGTGGATGACGGAACAAACCCCCAGTTAGCGTCATTGAAAGGAATACCTTGTGATTTTAAAAATGGGGGGGCAAGAACTGGTGGGTGGAGGAACTTGCGTAGCTTTTTGGATAGGCCTGCTATGGTGCTCCTCCTTCTTATGTTCTTGACTTTTTCTGTTGAGGATCATAGATAGTACAAACTGTAATATAGATGTAGTACAAAAACAGTAATATAGAGTACATAAACGTATTGTATATGCGAGATATCTTATTTAAAAAAAATAGTATTTCATAATTTTGAGAAATTTTTTAATTTTTTTGTAAAAAGACTTTTAAAAATTTTAAATTTTTTAAAAAATGTATTGCAAATATAAGGTTATTCCCCTTTTGTCCCTAGTTGCTGTCTTTTGTATGGTTAGTTGACCCCCCCAACCCATGGATAAGGGTGCATAATAATTACGTCTTCCCCGGCAAAAAATTTTAAATTAAGTTAAAAATTTTTTCCCTTTTTTTTTAAATACTAAAAACCTTTGTTAAAAAATTTCAGTGCTTAAAATATTTTTATTCTTTTATAATTATACTTTTTTCATTTAAAGCATTGGTTTATGTGTGTTTTTAATAATCTTCCCCACGGGGGTTAATAATGCCCTGTGCCACCACCACCAATTTTCTTCATATAACATTCGTTTTTAAAAGTCTTTTGCCGCTTATTTTTTGGTCAGCATATATTATCTTATGTTTGGGATAAAACATATAAAAGGGAAAGAGACAGAGATCTTGTTTTGGGAACTCACGGGGGCACAACGTGACCCGAAAGTTGAAAAAAAGTTGGAAAATGGGTTGCGTATAAGCATAATTCATCCGGACAGCTCTGTTTAATACTGTATAAAATCCCTTTTTTTAAAATCTCTCTCATTAAGTAATTTTTTGATACATAAATATTTTCATTTAATCTACTGCAGTGTTCAAACAATGGTGTGTTGTCTTCTTTAGTCATTGTTTTTAAAATTTTTTGTTTTTGTGGCTGTTGGTTTAACAAATACTCGACCTTCTATTGTATTGTTTCCCCAAAACCCCCAACTCAGATTTAAGAATTGCTTTGGGGGAACGGGAAATGGGGCGAAGGTGGAAGGTGTGATGGGCTTGTGATGGGCCCGTAGGAATTTTTTCCCTGGCTTTTGGTAGTTTCTGGTGATGGTTGTGTGTGGTGATAGTATGTAGTGAGCCGTGTGTGGTGACGGTTAGTGTAAGGTGAGGCGTGTGTGGTGACTGGTAGCGTGTGATAATTGTTAATGTACGGTCTACCTAATTGAAGCCTATCCGGAGAGTGTTCGAGGAGTTCTCCCAGTGGATACCCTTATCAATCAGGCTGCTGGTACTAGCCCAGCTGATCAATCACTGACTTCAGAAACTTGTCCAGTTCTTTCTTAAAGCTATCCAGGAGTTTGTTGGTAATGCCCTTTATGTATGAAGAAGTTGAAAACTCTCCGGCCTATTCACACTTACTGAGTTTTCCGTAATTTAAGTGCTTGACTGAATCAATGCGTGCAGTGAAAGTTCTCTGCATTTTCCAGATCATTATGTGGTGTTGGTTAGTGTATTGTGAGCCGTGTGTGTTGATTGTTAGTGTGGTGAGTCGTGTGTTGATTGTTAGTGTGTGTGGTGAGACGATGTGTTGATTGTTAATGTGCGGTGAAGTGTGTATAATGTAGCGGGAGGTAAGTTTTAGGCACTAGTGCATTAACAGCCTGTTTCATAAGGCCATGAGAAGCTGGTCTGGGATCAAGCCTCGGAGGAGGGCGAAGACCCCAAAATCCACTACAGGTCGACAGCAGTGCTAGGTAGACGTCCGGTGTCTTACCTGACAGTCCTCCTTGACAACATTCAGGTAGCAGAGGGGCATTGTTCGGTCGTTGTTTCTGGAGAGCCAGGAAATGAGACGGCAACAGAATAAGACTCACACTTGTATAACGAAGTGAGAGATGTGCAAACACACTTGAGAGGTTGCTCTTACAACACACTCTTGGCAGAGTGAGACAGCTCAAGGAAGCAGACAAGTCAAACTATCTGGACAGTGATATAGTCAAGTGTTGCAACTGTGAGATGGCCAACAAAGGCTGAGATTCAGAGTCAACACGGAGAAGCTTGAGCCCACCTGTAAGTCTCGAAATGTTTATATCTGCTGCCCTCATTTTTCAGTAAGTTAGGTCGAGCATGCGGCTAGCATAAGAGCTAGTTGATCAATTTATCAGTCAGGGCTTGTTCGAGGACGGAGCATGTCACATGAGAAGTGCAAAATTCTTGTAGCGATGACCTTGGAAATGGATTACAGTTCAGTGTACAAGTAACCTAGATGAATGCTGGCCACCACTGTCTATTTCCAACGTTTCAATTGTAAACAAATGATTATAGGTTGTGATGGTGCACATTTTCAATGTTTCTCTCTCAGTGAACTCATCCTCTACTTTTTAATTTGTATTTTCTTTGTAATTCCTTTTCTCTAAACATGTAATCTGTGTTTTCTGTCCTCCATTTCTTTTTTTATTCATAAGTTCCTTGCTATGTTAACATGGCATGATATCCACACAAATTTTTTTAGTATGTCATTTACTAACATTTTTTACGCGTCTTATGACCTTTAAAATATTGTTAGTGATATTTTTAAACTAGATAAGGCTGACATTGCATCCGAAAATACAGCTGAGTTTATTCTCGATATTTAACAATTTTGGTGACCAGTTTAAAGTTAACGGTGCCTAATCCTAGAGACTGCAGCAGCTGAGAAATATGCAGCAGGGACTTTTGGGTGAGTTATCACCTGGGCAACCCTGCCATGTCTTGTTTTACCACTGGTGGCTTGGCGTGATGGCAGGTGTGGGCAACCGGGAACACTGGTGGCTTGGTCAGTGATGGCAGGGGTGGGAAACCTGGCAGATACTGGGCCTGGTCAGTGATGGCAGGGGTGGGCAGCCTGGCAGACACTGGGGGCGGTCAGTGATGGCAGGGTGGGCAACCTGGCAACACTGGTGGCGGTCAGTGATGGCAGGGGTGGGCAACCTGGCAGACACTGGTGGTTGGTCAGTGATGGCAGGTGTGGAAAACCTGGCAGACACTGGTGGCTTGGCAGTGATGGCAGGGTGGGCAACCTGGCAGACACTGGTGGCTTGTCAGTGATGGCGGTGTGGACAACCTGGCAGACACTAGTGGCTTGGTCAGTGATGGCGGGGGTGGGCAACCTGGCAGACCTGGGGGGGCGGGGGGGGGGTTCCCAGGGGGGGATGGCAGGTGTGGACAACCTGGCAGATACTGTTGGCCTGGTCGGGATGGCAGGGGTGGGCAACCTGGCAGACACTGGGGGTTTGGTCAGTGATGGCAGGTGGGACAACCGGGCAGATACTGTTGGCCTGGTCAGTGATGGCAGGGGTGGGTGGGCAGCCTGGAGCACTGGTTGCTTGGTCAGTGATGGCAGAGGTGGGCAGCCTGGCAGACACGGTTCGGTCAGTGATGGCAGGTGGGACAACCTGGCGACACGGTGGCTTTCAGTGATGGCAGGGGTGGGCAGCCTGGCAGACACGGGTGGTTTGGTCAGTGATGGCAGGGGTGGGCAACCTGGCAGACATTTGTGGCTTGGTCAGTGATGGGGGGGTGGGCAACCTGGCAGACACTGGTGGCTTGGTCAGTGATGGCATGGGTGGGAACCTGGCAGACACTGGTGGCGGTCAGTGATGGCATGGGTGGGCAACCTGGCGACACTGGTGGTTTGGGTCAGTGATGGCATGGGTGGGCAACCTGGCGACACTGGTTTGGTCAGTGATGGCAGAGGTGGGCAGCCTGGCAGACACTGGTGGCTTGGTCAGTGATGGCATGGGTGGGCAACCTGGCAGACATGGTGGCTTGGTGCAGGGGGGAACCTGGCAGACACTGGTGGCTTGGTCAGTGATGGGGGGTGGGCAACCTGGCAGACACTGGTGGCTTGGCGGATGGCAGGGTGGGCAGCCTGGCAGACACTGGTTGCTTGGTCAGTGAGGGCAGAGGTGGGCAGCCTGGCAGACACTGGTGGCTTGGTCAGTGATGGAAAGGGGTGGGCACCCTCAGACACTGGTGGCTTGGTCAGTGATGGCAGGGTGGGCAGCCTGGCAGACGGTGTCATCCAAAAACACTCTAGGGAATGGAAAATGCTTCTTACATTTTATATCGAAATTAATGGTGAGAATAGAGCAAATAGCGGAGCGCCTGATAATGATTGATAGTGTCTTGGTGATGGTGATGCGAAAAAGGTGACGTACAGTGCTGGCCGTTGGGTAATTATGGCTGTCATGTAAGGTAGTCGACACGCTCAGTTATGGCCCTCATAAAAAAAGTGACATATAATGAGTGTGGAGAGGCTGGGGAGAGGCTGGGGTGGTGGAGCCAGGGCTCTCTGAAGGTGGTGTTGGGGTAGTGATGGAGGTGGTGTTGGGCACCTTTACCTTTGACAGTTTTCAGATTTTTTCTTCTCTCGGGCTTGGTCTGGTGTTTGCCTTGTCAACCAAGCTGTCGCTGCTGGCGGCCTGCTGGCCCACATATCCATCACAGCCTGGTTCATCTGGCATTTGAAGATTTTTGTCCAGTTTTCTTGAAGACTAATATATTTGTCCCAGTAGTGTTTCGTATCTTCTAGTAAGATGAATAGTCGGGGACCACGAACGTTGATTTTTGTTACTTATTGTCCCCATGATGCCCCCGCAATGTACTAGCCTCTACAAGAAGTACTGCTTGTGGAGGATAGTACCCAAACGGGGAGTAGAATGAAATTAGCTCTGAGGCATCCACCCCCCGACACCTGCTCTACTGGGTGCGTGATCTTTGTAAGATTGAGTGGCCCCGTGGGTTAGAGCGTCTTGAATTTTCGCTCACCATGAGGCGGGCTAAAACGACACGGGTTAAGTCCTTAAGTCCTCGGCTAGTCGCACTTTTTTATTGATTAAATACCATTCGTTCGTGGTTACAAAATAATATATATATATATATATATATATATATATATATATATATATATAAAATTTTTTTTTTTTTTTTTTCCAACAAGTCGGCCGTCCCCCCCGAGGCAGGGTGCCCAAAAAGAAAAAAAACCCCAAAAAAAGAAAATACTTTCATCATTCACCTTTCACCTCATACATAATACTGTATTTGCAGAGGCGCTCAGATACGACAGCTAAAATAAGTCCCCCCCAACTTGCTCCCCCAGCCCTCCTTTAAAGTAGGCATTGTACTTTCCATTTCCAGGACTCAAGTCCAACTAAATCAATTAACGGGTTTTCCCCTGAACCCCTTCACAAAATGTTACCCTGCTCACACCCCAACTGCTCGTCAGGTCCCAAAACCATTCGTCTCCATTCACCTATCTAAAGCCACACATGCTTGCTGGAAGTCCAACCCCCTAGCCACAAAACCCCCTTTTCCCCCCTCCCTCCAACCTTTCGAGGACGACCCTACCCGCCTTCCTTTCCCTACAGATTTATACGCTCTCCAAGTCATTCTACTTCTCTCTAAATGACCAAACCGCCTCAAAACCCCCTCTTACCCTCTGACAAATATTTTAGTAACTTCACATTTTCCCCCTAATTTCCCCCTCCGAATTTTCTGCATAATATTTACACCACACACAGGTCAGATGCCGTGCCCTTTCCCTTTAAAGGATTAAACCCTGACCTGGCTGGGTCGGGGCATTGGCTTGCCGGCGGGAGCTTGGCCCTGCCTCCTGGGCCAGTGGGCCCTCTGCAGTTTTCCCTTTTTTTATGTTTTTATGTTCTTATGTCCCACTATATTTGTACATTCCCTTCTTTGCCTCCATGGATAACGTTTTTTTCTCCACAGATACCTCAACGCACCACTCACCTTTTTTCCTTCATCAATTCTATGGTTAACCTCATCCTTCAAAAACCCCACCCCTGACACGTCAACCCCAAATTCGAAAACATTCACCTCTTCCATACTCCCTCTCCCCAAATTGAATATATATATATATATATATATATATATATATATATATATATATATATTCTGCCGATTAGGTAAAGCTTGCAATTTTGGCTTAAATAGAACGCTCACCTTGCCATATAAGACAAGTGAAAATTTGTGTATGAAAATTTTTGGAAAAATCATTCTAACATAACGAAAAAATATATTTCATTGTGTTTGTTTATTATTAAATTAATGTTTAAGTATTTAAAATCATTTAGGGGGTTTTGGGTAAATTAAATTGCCTTGTTGTAATAAGGTTTGGTAGGTTTTAAAGTTTCTCTTGGTACAAAATTATAAATTCTTAAAAACATAAATGAAAGAAATATATCTTTTAAAAGATAAAATTTTTTTTTTGAAAGGAAATTTTAAAAAAGAGTTCTTGCAATTGACCAGTTTTACCTAATCCACATATATATATATATACACACACACACACACACACACCCCAAAACCCCTGTAAAAAATAGTGACCTTCAAGGGGTTTTGGGGTTTACATTATCGCCCCATAATGGAGAAATCATAATGCTTTAAATTTACTATTTTTTCACTGATTTTGGGATATTGTGAATATTTCGCGTGTTCTGCGAGTTCAACCATATCTTTCCTCCGCGAGTTCTAAAACCAAAATCTTTCCTCCGCGAGTTCTAACCATATATCTTTCCTCCGCGAGTTCATATTTAGGTCATAGAGTCTTTGAATATAAATGCTTTATTGGCTGTATGCGGATCGTAAATGATTTCTGGATGTGTTCCGCCGTTACCTCACCTGCCCTGAACGGAGGCCATCAACAGTGGAATGCCCCCAAAAGAAAGACCCAAGCGATTTAAATTGTATCACTATTGGCACTATTTTTTGTTTTGAAAGTTCTCCTTATCCACCTAGTCACTTTGCTGGCTGGCGTGACATTTGCCTTATTTTTTTTTTTTTTTTTAAGAAAGGTCAGCCGACAAATTTTTCCCAAGAATTTCGCTTTTTTGGTATTATTCGTAAATGATGCAAAACTGTGGTGAGTGTTTTTATTTATATCTGCTAAAAGGGTATGAAACTGTAAATGCACTGAGCGTTTTATCTCTCATTGCTGGATTTTTTAAAAAATCTGTATCCATCATACCACATCATGTTATCTGGGGTTTAGGATGGAGTGTTGGTTGAAAAAACACTGAAGTCTTTATGGAGGTGTTTTATTATGAATTTAAAGAGTACCCAGGCCTACCTATCCACCTTTTTCTGTGCCTAGTCGGGAAGTGAGGCAGAGGTTTTCCCCGACTTCTAGTTCACGGGAAAACCCGGGGAAGTCACTACTAGGGGGGGGCCTTCCTTTTTAATTGTATTAGGAATCTATATACCCCCAACAAGTATTACACTGTTGACACCCTCAGCGACACTAATGTACCAAAATCCCCACTTACAACTAATACAATAGGTAGGCGGAAATTTTAGTTTTGGGGTTGACTATCAATACTAAAAACCCCTTATGCCCAACATGACACATTGAACAATGCATTACAAATCATGATAAATCATGGAATTAATGAGAGTATATTTAAAAAAAAGAGATCAGTCAACAGTATTCATGTGATCTACAATTCTGAAAATATAAAAAGAAGAAAGTGTTTAACAGAAAAGGCGGTCGTGGTGCACACAAGTCTTTTACTCTTAAATCTCAAATTCGGAGAGAATGTGAACACTTATTTTAATTGTGGATCAACAAATAACATCTATGCGACTTTTACCACAGTTGAGTACTCATTGGGCATGAATCATTGTACAGCAGAATTTAAAGTCACTAATAATCGAGCAAAGCCAACTAAAATTAAAGTAGGCTCTAGAGTCTATGCCACCCAATTTCAATAAAACGCCCCAGTGCCAAAGCTCGACCAAAAGTTTGTTAGTTCTTACCGAATAGTTCAACATATAGACGGAAACAAATATAAGGTTAAAGACTTTAGTACTGGTCAATATAAAGAATCGCACTTATATCATATGAAGTTAGTATGCGATGAGGTTGATGAGATTCTTGCAGCCAGACAAACGAGCCAGACTCTGACAATCTTCCTTCTACTTCAAAACCTGACTGACGAACAACCTGGTTGTCGTTATTCCCTAAAACAAAAAGTGATGAGGAATCCCCAAGTTTCAGTCGTTAATGTTTTTGTATTAATCCTCCTCAGTCACGGCATGTGTTTCTTGAAACACCTCCTAATTCTGTCATAGTTGTTTAGCATGAGGCAGACATGAATCCCAGGTCTAAAACCATGTTGGTTGTTTATGCAGATTGTGTTGTTCATAAAATTTGTAATTTGGCTTCTCATCACTCTTTCAACGACTTTTATGATGCGATATGTTAGGTTTCCAGTGTTCTCTAGCTCTTCTACCTTATTGAACGAGGAATGTTTGCTCTCTTTAAAGTCTCTGGTGTTTTCACTTAGATCTCAGCTCTTTCTCCTGAGAATAATGATGGAGGCTGTTAAGATTGATGGAGACTCTGTGAGGGTGATGGAGCCTGTGTGAGAGTTATGGAGGCTGTGAGGGGATGGTGGAGTATTGGGCTCTTTGAAACCAGATGGTGGTGGTCGTGATGTTGTGGTGATGGAGGCTGTGTTGGGGGATGGAGGCTGTGTGTGGGTGATGGAGCTATGGGGTTCTCAGAAGACAGGTGGTGGTGGTGGTGGTCGTCTGGATAGTGATGGAGGTGGTGGTGAGGGTGATGGAAGTGGTATGGGGGAGATGGAGCAGTAAGTCTCTCAGATATATCGATGTGGTGGTAGTAATGGAGTCGGTGTTGGTAATGGTGGCGTTATTGTTAATAGTGATGGAATCGGTATTTGTAGTAATGGAGACGGTGTGGGGGTGATGGAGTTGGTGTTCTAGTGATGTTGGTCGTTGTGGTCGTGGTGGAATGAGGCAGGTGGTGGTGATATTGATAGAATGATGTAGTTGTCGTGGTAGTGATGGTGGTGGTCCTGGTATTGATGGTCGTGGTGGTGATGGTGGTGGTCGTGGTAGTGATGGAAGAGGTGAATGTAATAATGCCACGTGGTGGTGGGGTTATTACCCTTAATTTGGGGTAGGGTTGGTAATTATAATGGTGGTTGTGGTAATGATGGGGAAACTTGATTGTGATCGTGTCAAGAATGATTTGCTGCTGGTTGGTAATGATTGTTTTCATGTGGGTGGTTTGGGGAGGGGGTGGTAATGACGAAGGGAAAGTGGTAATAGAAATTATGGGACTGGAGGTGCGCTTGTAACACTGAATCAGAGTGGTAATGGAGGTAATGGGGCTGGAGATGCACTTGTAACACTGAAACAAAGTGGTAATGGAGATAATGGGGCTGGAATGCCTTGTAACACTGAAACAAAGTGGTAATGGAGATGATGGGCTGGAGATGCACTTGTAACACTGAAACAAAGTGGTAATGGAGATGATGGGGCTGGAGATGCACTTGTAACACTGAAACAAAGTGGTAATGGAGATAATGGGGCTGGAAGTGCACTTGTAGCACTGAAGCTCCTGGACCCTGTCGTTGAAAGTCAGACAGTGTTGTTGCAGATAATTGCTGGCATCTTACTTGCAGATGATTCCTAGGTGTTCCTGCAAAATACAGGGTTCCCATAGCACCCTGATGTATGCAAAAGTTACCCGGGCTCCCTGCAGCATGCACGATTCTTGCAGTATTCATGATTCATAGGTCCCGTGCAGTATACATGGTTCATTCTAGTGCTCTTTGCAATATATATAGTTAATCCTAGTTCTCCCTGCAATATGCATGGTTCTTCCTAATGGGCCTGCAATATACATGGTTCTTCTTAGTGGTCCCTGCAATATACATGGTTCCTCTTAGTGCACTGTGTAGTATACATTCCTCCTAGTGCACTGTGTAGTATACATTCTTCCTAGTGCACTTTGTAGTATACATGGTTGCTCTAGTGCACTGTGTAGTATACATTCTTCCTAGTGCACTTTGTAGTATACATGGTTGCTCCTAGTGCCTGTGTAGTATACATGGTTAATCCTAGTGAACCGTATTGTTATATATACATGGTTCCTCTTAGTGTACCGTGCACCCATGGTCTTCCTAGTGCACCATACAGTTAACATGGCTCCTCTTAGTGCACCGTGTGATGTACATGGTTCCTCGTAGTGCACCTGGTAATAAATATGGTGATGAACATGACAAAGCTTTGTGGGAGTGGTGAACATGACAAAGCTTTGTGGGAGTGGTGAACACGCTGCTGCTGCTGCTGCTTTAAATGCACACTGTTGTCATGATCATCAAGAATAATGAATTACAAAGTACCGAGAGTCAGCCACTGAACCATAACATGACCAGTGTTATGTATCTCTCACCTGCCCCTCCTCACTCCTCTTATCTTGACCACTCTCCTCCTCCTCCTCGTCTTCCTTCTCCCTTCATCTTCCTACTCCTCTTCCTCCTCCTGCTCTTCCTCCTCCACCATCTCTTCCTCCTCCTCGTCTTCCTCCTCCTCCTCGTCTTCCTCCTCCTCTCTCTCTTCCTCCTCCTCCTCGTCTTCCTCGTCTTCCTCCTCCTCGTCTTCCTCGTCTTCCTCCTCCTCCTCCTCCTCCTCCCTCATTGCCAACAAGGGTTGTGGTTCTGGCGATATTGATGACACATTTGTTTGCTCTCTTTAATTACGCTTAATGATATCATATTGTCATTAATAAAAAAAGGTTTCAGTGGCAGTCATATTAGCTGGATGGCAGAGGGAGAACGAGATGAAATACCTTCCTTCTCTTCTTCGACTTATTCCCATTTATCTTTCTCTTGGTCTTCATTTTTTCTCCTTTGGCCTCCCTTCTGGCTTTTTTCCCCTCATCGTCCTAGTCTTACTTTTATTCTCTCTTAATCTTGCTCCTCACCTTCATCCTTTCGTCATTCACCTTCACTTCTTGGTGTTCCTTTTCATCTTCATTTTTTATCCTTTTGTTTTTTTCTTCCTAATCCTCGTCTTCCATCTCCTGGTGTATATTTTTGTGTTCTCCTGTATCCTCCTTTTTTCCTAGCCTTTATTCTAATAGTCTTCCTGTCTCATTTCTTGTTCCTGTTCCTTCTCTTTCTCCTGGTCACTTTACATCTGGTCTCCATCTTTCCCTTGGTCACTCTACTTCGAGTCTCCATCTTTCTCCTGGTCACTCTACTTCGAGTCTCCATCTTTCTCCTGGTCACTCTACTTCGAGTCTCCACCTTTCTCTTGGTCACTCTACTTCGAGTCTCCATCTTTCTCCTGGTCACTCTACTTCGAGTCTCCATCTTTCTCCTGGTCACTCTACTTCGAGTCTCCATCTTTCTCCTGGTCACTCTACTTCGAGTCTCCATCTTTCTCCTGGTCACTTTACATCTGGTCTCCATCTTTCTCCTGGTCACTCTACTTCGAGTCTCCATCTTTCTGCTGGTCACTCTACTTCGAGTCTCCATGTTTCTGCTGGTCACTCTACTTCGAGTCTCCATGTTTCTGCTGGTCACTCTACTTCGAGTCTCCATGTTTCTGCTGGTCACTCTACTTCGAGTCTCCATGTTTCTGCTGTTGCTCCTGATGGTCATGCTCGTGGTTGCGAGGTTACTCACTGAACAACAAGCAGACAAGCGAGTATGACACCTCTATGGGTTCAGCACCCATGATTAAAATAAATAAAAATTCTGTATAGTTGTAAAACAAACTGCCTCCTCTTGGCAGCATTATTGCACTCTACCAGTGCTTCTGAAGCAGTGATTCCTAGTATCCTATCAGCTTCTTTTCTTCGTTCCACTTTACAGTCGTGGCATCTCGTTCTCCCTGTTGAGAGTACAAAAACTATTGTTTATAATATTTAAATTTCATGATCTGATAATAATGTTTGTTTATGTATCACTGATTCACAATACGTGTAAGATGATAAATTAGACACATGAGCAACATGGTAGAAGTTTCTCCATCCAGTGGCTTTATCAGTACAAAACACAGACATAAATGGAAGACTGTAAGAAAAGAAGTAATCACTCCCTCAACCTTGTAGAATTATATGCAGTAGAAGGCGAGGTAATCAGTCCCTCAACCTCGTAAAATTATATTATTTTTTATTAACACATCGGCCGATTCCCACCAAGGCAGGTGGCCCGAAAAAGAAAAACTTTCATCATCATTCATTTTACGAGGCTGAGAAACTGATTACCTCGTCTACAGTCTTCCGTTTATGTCACTGTTTTGTATTGATAAAGCCACTGGAGGGCGAAACGTCTTCCAGTAAAGATACCCAAATGTTGCACATGTTCCGAGTCATCATGTTTGGTTATTTCTCGTTGTTTCCTCCTCTATCCCAACAAAGGTAATATCAGTATTTTTATCTTCCTTCGTAGTTCGTGTTTACTCTGGCAGTCGTTTTTTTAGAACGCCATTTCACTTTTGTTGTTTGATTTTAAACTTATGACCATGCAACACCTGCATACTCCAATTTCGTTTTAACGTACGTAAGTTGTGAATATCATTTTTGGCACGTCACCATCCATGTAAATAAAGACTGGTTCGAAGTTGATCATTATATCATACGAGTTTCTTACTTCTTCTACTGCATGTATCTCATCTGATAATTTTGTTTGTATAATTGTCCAGATCGGTGTTTGTGTCTACTGTTATTAATATTGTATGACAGAATATATTCTTGATGAGGCTTGTTGTCATCTCCATTATATGACAATAACATTTACTTCCCTCATCAGTTTTATTTACTCTACGTGTTCAATCAAACTGATCTTTCTTCAACCCCATTTTCTATATCTTACGAGACTTATTTTTATGAGCAATTCCTTTCTTCTCTTTCCTCTACTCTCCTTCTCCATCGAGTTGTTGGAATAATTTGTGGACACCCACACACACTACTTCAGGACTGTCTTAATTGCTAATAAGTTACTGATTACCCCTACTCAGTAATGGGGCGTAGAAATCCCACTCCTCTCATTTTTCATTGCACTAGATTTTTGTCAGTCACTCTTTTCCAGTGGGCTAAATACCATATTAAATAACACATTTAGCAGTTATAAATGAACTACAACATGGAATAGTACTGTAACCTTTACACTATAAATGGAGATGGAAGTTATGGGTCAGGTTAATGAAGAAATTAAAAGTCCGGTATAAAACTACAGTAATTTACAATACACAATGATACTATTTCTGTATTCATTAACTCATACAAAGTTTAAAGTTACAATATAATGGTACAAGGGGGTTAATAATATTGATGGGGAAATAACACAGGATAACGTCAGGTTACCGTACTCACATACTTGGACTCGTCTTCAACGCTGCAAGGTCTATCCACCATACCCTGTATACACCATACCGTCCAGGATAAGATCTGCTCGTCTCTCCACCAGGCCAGCCTGGATAACACTAAACACTCACCTATTTCACTCTCCTTTCTCCCCCTTTCTCCTTGCTCATCGTCATAACATAAACAAATTTCAGACCAAATACAAGTCGCACATACCTAAAAGTGTTCATGACCCTCCCGTATCACAACTAATTCATGAGAGTAAGATCTCGCACAATAAGAACATCTTAAGTCAGCAGGTCCTAAAAACGGTTGATTCTTGTTTGCAATATTACAAAACATATAATACAAATTATATTGTTTATATATATATATATATATATATTTCAACAAGTCGGCCGTCTCCCACCGAGGCAGGGTAACCCAAAAAGAAAGAAAATCTCCAAAAAGAAAAATACTTTCATCATTCAACACTTTCACCTCACTATACATAATCACTGTCTTTGCAGAGGCGTCAGATACTACAGTTTAGAATAGTCCCTCCAAACTGTCAATATCCCAGACCCCTCTTTTAAAGTGCAGGCATTGTACTTCCCATTTCCAGGACTCAAGTCCGACTAAATCAATAACCGGTTTCCCTGAATCCTTTCACTAAATATTACCCTGCTCACACTCCAACAGCTCGTCAGGTCCCAAAAACCATTCAATCCTATCTATCACGCTCACACACGCTTGCTGGAAGTCCAAGCCCCTCGCCCACGAAACCTCCTTTACCCCCTCCCTTCAACCTTTTCGAGGACGCCCCCTACCCCTCCTTCCTTCCCCTACAGGTTTATACGCTCTCCAGCCAAGCTAGGTGTGTTACCCTTGGTCCGAGGACATACGGTGGTGTGGGTGTCTCTGAGCTAATTTCATTCTCCTCCCCGTTTGGTGTACTAGCCTCATTGAGCAGTATTTTATATTATTGTGACCACGAACAAGTGGTACTGATTATTACGATATTCTTTATTTGTGATAGGCAATGTTAGTCTAGGGGAAGGAGAATTTATTCTCCAGTAATATCGTAATAAGAACTCTATTCTGAGGATATGATTTAGATCAATGAGGAGATCGAAAAGACTTTGATAAAATATAATTTTAATATAACGTAGACCACGTTATTTACTTAAGGTATTTACTAAGGCACTGAATGTGCCTTTAGAATAAACATGAACAATAAAGTTATATGGACTCTATTTTCTGAGCTATTAAATGCTGAGTAGAGCAGAAGTCTCTAAACAGATTGAGTACTTCTTTATGATGAAAATTTGACCAGATCTCACAATGTCTGTAGACCAGAGAATATAACTCTAGTCCAATGGCTTTTATAAGCAGAGAGGCGCTGAACTGACTACCACACTCACCTCTGACGTAAGCTGGCGTCAGGCGAGTGGTCACCAGAGATGAGGTCCCCACAAACATTGAATGGTTGTTACCACTGGTATGATCCCTCCTATATACATATATATTAAATGAATACGTACATGAAAGGTGAAAATGAATATGTAATATTATATAGCTGATTAACATCGTTTTAGCTATTAACTGCTAGTAGCAGTGTTGTTATTGATCAGTACCACTTGTTCGTTGTCACAATAATATAAAATACTGCTCGTTGAGGCTAGTTTTTTTTTTTTTATATTTTATTGAAATCTGCGTATACAAACATCATGACATAGATATTACCTTTTACATAAGAATTTCCCAAAACCAAAACAACTACAAGCCAAAATTCCCACACCAAATGCTTAGTACCAAATATAATATTACATCACACTCCATGGTTCCTTCTTTTCGCTATAACAGACGAAATATATACCAACCAATCAATAAGTTCTACGTGAACGCTTCAAGGCACACCAGAAACAACTACAATCTCATCCTTGTACAGCACCCCCCTCCTCCAAGATCGTTCACGCATTGTTATGCCATAAGACAAAACATAAAACCACAAAACAATGACCACACAAGGAATGAATACATATTACATACATATTACCCATGACACAATCGTATATAAAAAACATATATACCTTCCCAACCATGGGTTACATTAAACACAATATATACCTGACAACTACATATCCGTCCTATTCCCCAAAAATTCTTACAACCACCAAGCCCCATATACTTAAGGCCACCTTTAGTATACTTCTGATCTATACACAATAACATGATATAACAAAATATAGACAAGAAGAGATATACACTTCTTATAAAGAACTACCCATATACCCCATGCATACCCCTTGGACACAATCCTCAAACAAGAAAACATAACATGAACCACGCACACACACAAAATGTTACATATTTCTTATATAATGATCTCTGCCTTTTCAACACAAAACACAGAAAACACAAACATAACAAAAATAACTTACTCCAATAATGACCTTACACAGAAGGCCCAAAATATATGAACATCAATGATTATACAACCCTTGTATGCATCTTATCCAAAATCAGAACCAACCTTCGGCATAGAAGGTTCTCATACTCAGAGATGTACTGAAGCACAAACTACCCCAGCCTCTTCCCCACTGATCTACACCCTCCCCACCTAACGGCCTTCCACCTAAGAACCCACCTAACCCCCCCCTTACCTATCATCTACACATTCCCCACTACTTTACCCATCCCCGTTCACCACCCCTAACCCATCCCCCCTCCTTCCCCCACTAACCTCTCCCCTCCCCACGCCCCTTAACCCATGCACTGTCATCTCTCGATAAGGCTGCGAGAAAGCCCCATCCCACGCCCTACCATATAATTCCCTGTTCCTACACTTAGTCCTATAAAAAGCCGCTCCCAATGCCCCAATACGTGCCCTCTCCTCCTCTTCCCTACAACTCCATGAAATATAAACATAATCCAATACCAAATAAGACAACCCCCTGCGTATGCTGTCCGAAAACTGCCCCAGGTCCAAACTCAGCGCCCTCAGAACCGAAACCTCCCTTTCCCCCACCTGTCGTAACACCCCCCAAACCATTCTCTCACCTCCTGCAATCCATCACAAAAATAAACGACATGATATGCCGTTTCCAGCTCGCACACCTACCGCAAACCCCATCGGCGACCAACCCCATAGTATAATTGAGCTCTAGAAGCCAAAACCCCCTGCAAAAACCTATATCCTACCTCTCGCACCCTAGGATGTAACTTTAGCTTTCGAAACCACCTCCATATTCCTTGCCAATCATACAGGGGATAAACCCCTCTCCCCTGCACCTCCCTCCCCTCCAAGCCCAACCTATCCAACCTACTAACCCTACTCGTACCCGGCTCTTTCATCACCATTAACCCTCGTAAAATTGCCTCACATACCAATATATCCTTCCTTCCCCACCACCTGCGCACCTCCTTCATTACTAACCCCACTCTTCTTCCCCCCTCCCCTCCTCGCATCAGAAATTCATGCCTCACAAACACACTTCGTAATCTACACCTCAACGGTATCAACCCTATCCCACCCCACCTCGTCTTAGTTTCCACTACCTCCCTACTTAGCCAGTGTCTCCCATGCCCCCATACGAACCTTAAAACATTACTCAACAAACGTTGCACATCCACCTCCAAGAGAGGATATACCACCGCCCTAAACCATAATTTGCTATACACCAACACATTTATAACAATAACTCTTGCAGTAATGTCACCTCTCCCACTCCCCAGCCCCTCATCCTTCCAATTGCCGCATCCACCACCGTCCTTGAATTCACCTCCCGCGCCACTACCTCATCTGCACTAAAAACTATACCGCATATCTTAATCATTTCTACACAATTCCAACCCCTCCGCAACCCCAACGTTCCCCCAGACCAACTTCCTACCTCCAATAAATTAGACTTCCCTATTAACCCTCATCCCTGTTCCCCTCCCAAAACGTTCTATCAAATCATTCAACTTACTCAATTGCCACTCCTTCCTAACCAACACGTGGTGTCATCAACATAACCAACCATGCCACCCACCACCTCCCTCTCCTCAGACCCTCCCCTCAACCCCGCCTCTACCAATCTGTAAAAGGGTCCTGCAAAAGTGGAAAAGGATCTGCGACAGAGGACAACCCTGTCGCAGACCCTCTCATTTCCACTGCCCTTCCCACCTTCCCATTAATCTGCACTCGAAATAACGCACCTGCATACAATGTTTCGACCCACCTTACCACCCCTTCCCCAAAACCCTGCCTCTCCAATATTGCTAATAACATTTCTCGATCAACCCTGTCATATGCTCTCTGCCAATCCAATCCTAACACCCCCTCCTCACTTTCTTCAATAAACTGCTTAATTCGCCGATGCCCTGTACGAATACTCCTTCCAGGCACCCCAAATTGACCCTCATGCAAACTCCACCTAAACCCCTCTTGATCCTATTTGCCAAAATCTTTGCAAAAATTTTGTAATCCGCCGTCAACAAAGCCAGACCCTATAATCACTTAAGCCCTCAGGAGAATCTCCCTTCGCCACTAATACTACTACCCCAGTCCTCATTGATTCCCCATGAAACCATCCTCCTCAACCCATTAAACAACCTCACGAGAACCCTTTTAAAACCTCCCAATGAGTTACGTACAAATCCCCGGCAACCCATCGATCCCAGGTGACTTCCCCAACCTCAAACCCTGCACGGCTTCCCAAACCTCCTCCTCCAAAATCTCTGCCCCACACTCTCTTCCCTCCTCCACACTCAAGAATCTCCCTATGCCCTGCAATAACCCTTGTCTTTCCACCTGATTAACATTCCCTTCCTGTATTGAACACGAAACCATCCTTCCGCTGTACCCCCCATGCCCTCCGTCGTTCTTAAACCCTCCCTCCTGGTACCCATCCACCCCCTCCACTTTCAAAGACGAAATTAACATCCCCTCCTACGTTTCTCAAAATTCCTTAAAACCACCTTTGAAGCCTTATTTCCCCATAAAACCTCCTCCATACCACTCCTAACCCGTAAGGCATGAAACCGTTCCTCTTGTAAATCCGTAACATACCCCTCAATTCCACTACCTCTGCCGTTCTCCTCCCCCCAATCCCCCGCCTGACAATCACGTAACAACCCCTCCAAATATTTCTGATACCCAAACCTACTCCTGCTATCTTCCCTACCAACCCACCCATAAAACTTCCTAATTTCCTCTTTCCCCTCTCCATCCACCATCTGTCAATCCCATTTGACACCCCCACCCCTCCCTTCCACACCCCTCCCCACCACTCTTCGAACATCTCAGCCCCCTTCCCTCTTCAATAATCTCGTATTCAATTTCCAATAACTCTTATACACACTCACTGCCCCGTCCCACCCCCTTCAAACAACACTCCCTATGATCCGAAAAACCCACATCGACACATTCCACCCTCCGAACATCCACCGCCCTTGTCACATATATTCTGTCCAGTCGTGCTGATAATCCTTCCTCACAAAGGTATATTCCACCATTTCTCCGTCCCCGACCACGTCTACCACTCCCACTGCCCCCAACACACCCCTCAACGACCCCAACACACACCCCACCCCGTGGCTCGACGTCTCTAATCCGAATCACACAATTCCAATCTCCAGCAATTATAGACACTTGAGGCAAACCTCGGACAGCATACGCCAACTCATTGTTTACAAAATCATCCTTTAGTCTCCTATTGCTTATAGCTGGCATATATACTCCCAGGAAACTCACCTGTACTCCACCCCAATCCCCGTTTACTCTAACTATTCTACCACCCACATCCTCCCAAGACTCTAAAGTGAATGGACATAACTCACTGACTCCTACCAACACCCCCCCTTTAAATGCCCGTGCATCACACGCAAAAATCCTATACCCTTTATTACTAGCTCATTACCCTTCCTATAATTATGCTCTTGACAAAAGAAAACATCAACTTTCCACCTCCGCAAAGTTACCTCCACCCATTTACGTTTCACCTCATTCCTGAGGCCATTCACATTAAATGTTACACACCTGAAGCGTAAGACTGGGGTTTGCCCTTTGGCTTCAGTACTCTCTTTTCCATTATCATATGTCCTTCCCCATCCTTCCCCTCCTACCCTCCCATCCTCCTTTACTTCCCTAGCACCCCCAGTACCCTTTGACCTACCTCCTTTCCCCTGCACCACATCTGCCCACACTTTTTCCCAGGCCTTTGTGCAGCTGTCAACAAGTCATCCTCAGACTCCTCCCCGGCCTTTCCTGACTCCCTTTCTCCTCAACTAACTCCATTTCCTCTTCCCTATGAACCTCTGCTACTACCACAGATACCTGAACGTTATTCACTTCCCTACACATATCATTCTCAACAACAGCCTCATTTTGATCATTCTTGAAATCACCTCGCTCCAAAACAGAAACTTCTTCCATCGACAAATTATCTCCCTGTATGAACTCTCGTAAGTCCTTCAAAATCTCTGCCTCCTCCCCATGCATCCCCTGATGATCAGCAACAGACGCCGTACTATGTTCCTCTAATGCCACAGACGACACATTACCCTCGCTCCCATCTGCCCTTCCACCTGCTCCACCTCCTCGCTCCACGACTGACGCACCATGCCCTCCTGCCCGTCGTCCACACGTTGGTCTTCTGTCAGAATTGTTGAAACCTCCTTGGGTCTCACGTCCTCGTCCACACCTCGCCTCACTTCCGTCTTCCTTCGATTACAGTCCGCCGCCAGGTGTCCCTGCTGTCCGCATAACCGACAGGTTCGAACCTGCCCAACATATGTAACATACACCTGCGTGCGAAAACCAGTCATTATTACATAAGAAGGGATCTCCTGACGTAACGTCATCTTGACGGAATACGTCCCCTCAACATCCCAGCATAGGGCCCCTTCGCCCACCTGCCAACAGTTACTGCATGAACAATGCCATATTTCTGCATGGCTTCAGTAATGTCACATTCTCCCGCCTCAAAAGGCACATTCTTCAGCTTCACCCACTTGTAGGTGGCTGACACATCATGGACACATACCTCAAGGCCTGATAACACCACCAACCTCTTGTCCTGAAACGTATCCACGATCCTATGATACGCCGCCGAACACGCAAACTTCACAAACAGCCTCCTCGCTCCATTGAGGGATATCCCGTATAATTCGGAATGGTCCACTCCCAGCACATCACGCAGAATCGCAGGTAGAACAATATCCGCGTTGGACGGGTACACTGCTCCCTGTAGAATCTCAATTCCAACAGTATTAACCCTCCTCCTGTAGCCCTCCGCCATGACAGTGAAAATAAAATTTCACGATGCGGCCACCAGAGGTCACGACGAGCACCCGCACACAACCAGGGCTGGGCGTTGAATGTCACTCTGAAATTAGCTCAGAGGCACCCCACACCACCGTATGTCCTCGGACCAAGGGTAACACACCTAGCTTGGCTGGGTGATTGGTTCTTGTAGGATTGCGTGATCCTGTGGGTTAGAGCGTCATGGGTTTTCGCTCACTATGAGGCGGACCAAAGCAGCAAGGGTTCGTATCCTTGGCTAGTCGCAGTGTTGTTATTGATCAATACCACTTGTTCCTGGTTACAATATATATATATATATATATATATATATATATATATATATATATATACACATTTATATATGTGTGTGTGTATGTGTGTGACGCTCTAACCCATGGACGGGCTAAAACAACACGGGTTCGATCCCCCGGCTAATCGCAATGTTGTTATTGATTAAATACCACTCGTTCCTTGTTACAATACGATATATGCTGTTTGTGGAGGCTAGTACACCAAACGGGGAGTAGAATGAAATTAGGTCTGTCGCACCCACACCATCGTATGTCCTCGGATCACGGTACAACACCTAGCTCTGCTGGGTGCGTGATTCTTGTAGGATTGTATGGTCCCGTGGGTTAGAGCGTCGTGGAATTTTCGCTCACCATGAGGCGGGCTAATGTGAGAGACTCGGGAAGAATATTGTCAGATCTCACAATCAAGAATAGTAATAGTGTTATTATCACAAGTGCCAGAAAAACGATATGCTGGATAACCAGAACCTTCAAAATAAGAGATGCCAAGCCAATGATAATACACTTTTAATCACTTGTTCTTTTTAGCTTAGAATATTCCTGCAAATTAACCTTCCCTGTTAAGGCAGGCAGAATCGCAGATCAAAAGAAGGTAAAAAGAAACCTTCACTCCCTGTATAAATTCATTCCAAGGGTTAAATTATTGGGAATGCTTAAGTTTGTTGAATTGTACTTCTTGGAACGTAGGTGAGAAAGATGCATCATAATCTACACCGATTGTTTGTTTTGCTTGGAGTCTACCTGAGTCGCTTCCGGAGATCACCGCCTTCCCACAGCCCAATCCCAGACCAGGCCTCCTGGTTGCTGGCCTGACTGATCGAGCTGTTAGCGCCCTCCGCCTGTAGTCCGAAATATGAACCACAACCCGGCTGATCATGAACTGCTTTGAGGAAACTGTTGATATATCAAAACTGGAACAGATTCAGAGATCGTTTACGGCCCGCGTAGAGCCAATAAAGCATTAAATTTCTGGGAACGTCTTAAAGTCCTAAATATATATACTCGCTGGAGTGAAGGAGAGAAATACATGATAATACATACTTGAAAAATACTTGAGGGCCTTGTGCCAAATCTTCATACTGCCATAACAACATACTGGAGTGAGAGATACGGAGGAAGTGAAAAAAAAAGTAAAAAGGGGCGCCGTGGGTACAAGACTATTCAGTATCTTACCAGGAGATATTAGAAACACTATGTACTATTGCTCTTTGGTTCTATTTGTAAGGAAGTTAAAAATCATTCTCCCAGCCTTCCATTTATTCTTTTTGCACATATTTTGTGTGCAATTACCCCATGGTGTCAGGGGCCCAAGACTGTTCAACTGCCGCCCAGCATACATAAGGGGGATTACCAATAGACCCCTGGCTGTCATCAAGGCTCTGAACAGGCACCTAAAGTCAGTAGACCAGTCGGGCAGTGGTTCATACGTCGGTTTGCGTGCGGCCAGCAGTAACAGCCCGGTTGATCAAGCCCTGACCCACCGTGAGGCCTGGTCACGGACAGGGCCGCGGGGGCGTTGACCCCCGAAGCTCCATCCCCCTCCAGATATACTCCAGGTCTCACTTGCCAAAGTCTTTTAAAAAGTCAGTGTATATATCTGCATTTTGCTTGTCTTCAAGTGCATCCAAGACCATGTCACAGTGGCCCAGTAATTGTAGAAGGCAGGAGTGATATGTTCTGAACCCATGTTGACCTAGGTTGTGCAAATATTGTGATTTAGAAATATTTATATTCTTCCTTCTTTAGAGTCTTTCAAAAATCTTGATAATGTGAGATGTTGCTTATATTTTTTTTTGCAATGCTTTACTGCAACTTTTGTGGTGTGAAGCAATATCAGTGGTTTTAATGATTGTGGGATGACTCCCGTGTCTAGGCTTCTTCATAGAATATTTTAGGCAATTCTTGATGAATATTGAGTTCCACTTGTCTGAGCCTGGGGCGGAGTGCATGGGCATGCAATCAGTGGCTTCATCGAAGTCAAGTTATGTCAGATATTGGGAAGATTTTTGGAGCATTTTGTGTTTCGTTCATGAAGAATTGATTTGGGTCATCAGTCTTTAGGCCAAATAGTGGCTCATTGAACACTGAGTCATACTGGAGTTTAAGTATTTCACTCATTTATTTGTTGTCATCAGTGTATGTTTCATTTCCTTTAATCAAGGGCGTGATAGTAGATGTTTTTGACCGGGATTTTGCAAATAAGAAGTATTTTGGATTTCTCTCAGTTTCATTTATGGCTTTTAGCTCCCTCTGTCTCTCCTGGACTCTCTATGATATATTGAGCTCAACATTTTCTGGTTTTCTAGTCAATGTTACTATTCATTCTTCAGAGAGTTTGACGCCTTTGATGAACTCTGCTGTTCGTTTTCTTCACTGATAGAGGGCACTCCTCTTCCTTTTCAATCTGCATCTTCTCCTCTTCCTTCTTAATGATGTGTCTGAAGAATACTTTTATTGTCATTAGCTGTGCCTCTCGATATACTGGTTTAGGTCATCGTGTATCATATTGTCTTCCCAGCAACTTCTAAGCAGAGTACCATGTCAGTTAATGATTTTAATAGTTCTGTGTAACTGAGTCTTTCACATTGGAACCTTCTCTTCCCTGCCGGGCTCTGGGACTAGAAAATCTCTGGGAACTCATCAAAGGTATATCTCTAAAAGCTCCAAGCAATGCATTTGTTTCTGTGAGAAGGTTTTTTTATGAAAGGAATTTTATTTTTAATCTTCGCTTTTAGTCCTTGTATATTCTCAAAGAGAAGGGAAGATAATATACTTGAATTGCTTTAAACTTGTGGTTATGTTAACTTATTTAGTACTGGTGATGAGACTAGTTCAGCTCCCACTCCCGCTGTGTTAGTACTCTTGGTTTTGCATGTCTTAATAATCTCTCTCCCGCTTCTCCTATCTTTGACAGTCATCAGGTTAATTTCCTCTAGTTTTCCCTCATAGGACACTTCCCTCAAGTTTGGGAGAATTGTGGTTGCCATCCTTTTGACTTTTTTGACTTCTTTCTCACTTGGCAGCTCATGGCGGTGGTGGTGCTGTTCTCAGGTGGAACTGACATGTTATGTTTCAAAGACTTAAATGATTATTTGTGTTGATGAAGGCTATCCTGAGTGTCACTAGACTCATGTAGACTGCTGGATTTGCTATGCTCCTCTAGCGAGATGTTTCCTGTGTGTGTATGTGTGTGTGTGTGTGTGTGTGTGTGTGTGTGTGTGTGTGTACGTATGTCCGGCCAAGCCCGCATCCTTTAATTGTCTTCTAATTCTTATCTTGTCCATTCTCTTCCACCCTTCCCTCTTTACTTCACCACCCGCACTCACCCCCCTCTCTCTCTCTCTCTCTCTCTCTCTCTCTCTCTCTCTCTCTCTCTCTCTCTCTCTCTCTCTCTCTCTCTCTCTCTCTATCTCTCTCTCTCTGACCCCTTCCCCTCTTCTTTCCCATATCCCTCCCTTTATAACCCTGCCACCTCTCCCTTCTCTTCCAATGTCGCTTCCTTTTTCTTCCTCTTCCACGTCCCCTCCTCTGCCGGACGTCCCTTCCATTATTTCCTTTCCCACTCTTCCCCTTCCTTCCCTCTTCCAAACATCCATTCTTTTATCCCCTCCGCTCCCATCCCCTCTTCCTTTCTCAACCCCACGTCTACATTCTCCTTATTTCCTCATCATCTACTTCCTTTCCCTGATCACTATTCTGCTGTGACTTATCTCATTCTCCATTACTTTAAGCAGTTATTTTTTCTATGCATTCATTGTTTTTCTTCATGCATTTATTAACCTTCTCGCATTCATTATATTTTCTTGATTTAAAGTCTCTCTCTCCTTATTTCTTGATAGCTTCGTTAAATCTCAATTCACTTCTTTCTTCCAGTTTTCATTATATCTTAATTTCTTCATTACCTTGACGTGTCTTCATCATGTGCTGTTGGGAATGCCTTACTTCCTTGGAACGTAGGCGAGAAAGATATCTCATAATTTAATCCTGTGGTGTGAATGGACCAAGACTTTTCAACACTCTCCTTTCATGGAGATAAAATACAGACACGCTGAAGGATCGCATTATACTGCATTTTGTTTATTTTTCACCTCTTTTCATACATGAAGGTAATACCAACAATTGCCTGCTGTCTTGAAGAGAGAATTTGATAAATTCAAGTCAGTTCCTGATAACAGGGCTGTGGTGCACGCGTTGGACGGCTTGTGAACGAGCACCAACAACTTCATTGATCAGGCCATCTACCAAGAGGCCAGCTGAGACCTGGCCGTATGGGCAGTGAACCCCCGAACCATCTACCGGTAATTCTTTCCTGATCTAGTTGCCATCCTCAGTGCCCCTTAAGAAGCTATATGTTGCAACCACTCATAACTTGTTATCATGGTCACCACTCATAACTTGTTATCATGGTCACCACTCAAAACTTCACTTGTTATCATGGTCACCACTCAAAACTTCACTTGTTGTCATGGTCACCACTCAAAACTTCACTTGTTATCATGGTCACCACTCATAACTTCATTTGTTATCATGGTCACCACTCAAAACTTCACTTGTTATCATGGTCACCACTCAAAACTTCACTTGTTATCATGGTCACCACTCAAAACTTCACTTGTTATCATGGTCACCACTCATAACTTCACTTGTTATCATGGTCACCACTCATAACTTCATTTGTTATCATGGTCACCACTCAAAACTTCACTTGTTATCATGGTCACCACTCAAAACTTCACTTGTTATCATGGTCACCACTCAAAACTTCACTTGTTATCATGGTCACCACTCAAAACTTCACTTGTTATCATGGTCACCACTCATAACTTCACTTGTTATCATGGTCACCACTCATAACTTCACTTGTTATCATGGTCACCACTCAAAACTTCACTTGTTATCATGGTCACCACTCACAGCTTCACTTGTTATCATGGTCACCACTCAAAACTTCACTTGTTATCATGGTCACCACTCATAACTTCACTTGTTATCATGGTCACCACTCATAACTTCACTTGTTATCATGGTCACCACTCAAAACTTCACTTGTTATCATGGTCACCACTCACAGCTTCACTTGTTATCATGGTCACCACTCAAAACTTCACTTGTTATCATGGTCACCACTCATAACTTCACTTGTTATCATGGTCACCACTCAAAACTTCACTTGTTATCATGGTCACCACTCACAGCTTCACTTGTTATCATGGTCACCACTCACAGCTTCACTTGTTATCATGGTCACCACTCATAACTTCACTTGTTATCATGGTCACCACTCACAGCTTCACTTGTTATCATGGTCACCACTCATAACTTCACTTCTTTTCATGGTCACCATTCAAAAGCTCATGGTGTTCCAGCGTGCCCTCACAGGTCACGTGTAGTCATCCTGGTCATTAGCGTGCCCTCACAGGTCACGTGTAGTCATCCTGGTCATCAACGTGCCCTCACAGGTCACGTGTAGTCATCCTGGTCATCAGCGTGCCCTCACAGGTCACGTGTAGTCAGCCTGGTCATCAGCGTGCCCTCACAGGTCACGTGTAGTCATCCTGGTCATTAGCGTGAGCGTTCTCGTCATCATCATCATCATTTTCGTAGTAATTTCCAGTAATTGTTTGCTGGATCTCTTTACAACTAAAATATTTCCCTAATGCTTTTAATTAAAATTCCTGAAACGTTATCCTGATTTAGAACTCTCTCTCTCTCTCCCTCTCTCTCTCCCTCTCTCTCTCTTCCTCTCTATCATTCTCTCTCCCTCTCTCTCTCCCTCTCTCTCTCCCTCTCTCTCTCCCTCTCTCTCCGTGAATTAATCTTCCCTCAGCTTCACTTATCACAATTCCAACTCATCCATCTCTCTTCATTTGATAAGCCATTCCCAACTTTCCGCCTTCTATCTTATTTTTAATTTTCAAAAGTTCTTCACTCTCGCTATTTTTTTGTGCCTTTGTTATATAAAGAGCAGGATCTAACTGTAGTGTTTGTGTAGTCGAGGGAGTCATCGCATCCCCCCTTCCCCCCACGGCCTGGTCCCAGACCAGGCTGTTGGTTGATGCCATTGTACCAGGCTGACGTAGTCACCATGTCCCGGCTGATTAAAAACTGATTTAAGGAACTTAACAAGTTCCCTCTTGAAAACAGCTAGTGGTCTTTTTTTTGGGGGGGGGTTGGGGGGTTGGGAGGGAGAGCCTCGGTCTTCCTGCTTTGAGTAATGTGCTTGTGTACGTTTTGTGTTCGTTTGTTTTGTTTACGTACGTTTTGTGTACGTTTGTTTTGTTTACGTACGTTTTGTGTACGTTTGTTTTCCTGTCTACAAGTTTGTAATGTGATATTTAATTTGTAAATAAAGTACTAAGCCAGGGAAACGTCTGGGTTAAGTGAGATTCTCCACTGAGTGGGTCCTCATACTTTCCTCCCTTCCTGTCATTAGCAGATAATTAGTATCCTCGATGGGGCACCTTAAGTGCTCTCCCGAGTTTTTTTTTATCCAAGATTTTCGTATAGTCTGAGAACGCTTCAAGTTTTCATTACTGGTGTAATGTAACTACGGTTACAGTACTGGTTGCTAGCCTAATCGACCACGCTGTTGGTGCTATCTACACGCAGAGCAGCATATGCACCAAAGCCCTGCTGATCAGGAACTGACTTGAGGAACTTTTAAAGTTCCCTCTTGAAGACAGCCGGGGGTTTGATATTAATTTTCCTGATCACAACTTAGTCGAAGTTTCGAAATGCCGAAATGCACGCTGACGGGTTTGGAACAGCAAAACACAAATAGCCATGAGGGTGTTTTCACCAAATTCAGTTTCAATGAGAACATCAATTGGGATCGAATAAACCATGTCTTAATTGAAACATAGTGGGAAGATATTTTGAATAACTTGGATCCAAACCAATGTCTATAGAGAACAAACTCCGTGGCACTACACGTATACTCGGGGCACATACCACTAAAGTAAAATAAGAGATGTAAGTTAAAAAGAGAGAGAGATACTCCCTCTTCAGGCGAACTAAGTATCACAGAACTTCGTAAGGAAAGATTGAGGGAGTTAAAAGTAATTAATAAGTTTGAAAGATATCTAGATTACTTTTTCATAAATCATGGGCAAAAAGCACATCCAATATCGGGCCCTTGCTCAAACAAGATGGAACTTACACTGAACATAGGAAAGAAACAAGTGAAATGCTGAAGTTTCAATATGACTGTGTTCAGCGAGCCATTAATAAGACTAAAGGTTGATTGTCCGGATGAATTCCCTGAACGAGACTCAGAACTTTGTCAGCATCTCCTAGATTTCCGACATAAACCTAACGTAACTTGACTTTGAAAAAGCCATTGGCAGCATGCTCATGCAGTCTGTCCCAGGTCCAGACTTTTGGAATTCCGTGTTCGTCAGGAACTGTAAGAAAGTCCTATCATATAATTTAAATATTGTATGGAGAGGGAGCCTAGACACGGGGTCATCCCATAGTCGTTTAAAACAACAGATGTAGCCCCTCTCCACAAAGGTGGCAGGCAGCAAAGCAACAGCGAAGAACTATAAACCTATGAATTGATAAATTAGACACATATGCAACACTTGGGAATCTTTATTGAGGAAACGTTTCGCCACACAGTGGCTTCATCAGTCCAATACAAAGTAGAAAGTTGTAAAGAGAGGAGGAGTTTGAGGTAATCAGTCCCTCGGCCTGGAGTCGATGTGTTCAGTCCATCATCCAGGCCGAGGGACTGATTACCTCAAACTCCTCCTCTCTTTACAACTTTCTACTTTGTATTGGACTGATGAAGCCACTGTGTGGCGAAACGTTTCCTCAATAAAGATTCCCAAGTGTTGCATATGTGTCTAATTTACCAACTTGTCGGTTCTCTGAACCATTCATCTACAACTATAAACCTATACCACCTGACGTCCCACATTATGAGAATATTTGAAAAAGTTATAAGAAGCAAGATCGCAAACCACATGGATTCGCAAAAATTGCACAACCCAGGTAACGGGAATTTAGAGCAGGTTGTACCTGCCTCTCGGAACTACTGAATTATTATGACATGGTTTTGGATGCACAGAAGACAAAATGCAAATTTAATATACACAGACTTTACCAAAGCCTTTGATAAGTATGATTATGGTGTCAAACAGAATGCAAAGAGCAATAGTAAACAATAAATAAGAATAAGGGCTCCACATTGAAAAGCTCTGTTCCACAAGGCACAGTGCTTGCTCCCATCGTTTTCCACATCATCATATTCAACATGGAGTGGGACATTAATCACAGGACCGTATCGTCCTTTGCAGACCTGAAGTATCACACACACACACACACACACACACACACACACACACACACACACACGCACACACACACACACACACACACACAAGACAAGCCACAGGGGATGGAAATCTTCAGCTCAAGATCTTTCACAGGTCTCTGTGCGTCATCAGGAGCTATGCAGTGTTGCAAGAACAGCAACAGGTGGATTGAGGAGAAGTTTCCTCAAAGTAGTAGTATTATGTTGATGCCAGCCAGTGCTATCACCAATAGCCTCGTTGATCAGGCCATCCACCCAGAGGCTTTGTCTGGGACCGGGCCTTTGGGGTGTTGACCTCCGAGAACTTTTTGAGGTAACCCAAAGGCACGTGATACGTCCAGGGACCGGGACCCAAAAAATTTGTTATCTAAGTAAAATACAGTAATAATGGACTATGTATAAGCAAGTTAAAGTAGTAATGAAATGTATATAATCGAAGTAAAAATGACTATGATTTATTTATAAAAGGCAAAGTTATTGTGATCGGCGTTATCTTGATAAAAACAGGTAAACAGACACGACGAAAATAACATTAACGAAAACGTGAAATATAAATTTATTACTGGTCCCATGTATTTAGCTTCGACGCACCTCGCATCACTCAGCTTCCAAGTAGATTTTTGTGGCGAGAAAAACACACGCAAGAGTTGTGAGGCAATTTGCAGTGTGTTGGTTCATGTCTGTGATATACAGCTGGCGGCTGCTTAAAACTGGTTGTGTTTATTTGTTGCTAAGTAGTGCAGGTGGGGTCACACGTGTTAACATGTTCAATCACACAATGAGTGGCGCTGCTCAATAAGCTCCCCACAGTTCTTATATCCAGTAAGGCCAGTTCCCTCTGCCTAAATGTATGCAAAAGGAATGCTACAGAGTGGGGAAATATAAGTTTGCAATGATGTTAAATTTCTGCGTTGAAGATTTTAAAGTCAGTCAGAAAAGCCTTTTACAAGTAATCGTATTCCCGTAGGTTACCTGTACCCGTATAAAAATTTTGGTGTCCTAGACCAGGCCTCCTGGTTGCTGGCCTGATCGACCAGGCTGTTGGTACTAGTCAAACACAGGCCAACTATGGAAATACATATATTTTACTCAGGGATAGTGTTTAATGTCGCTAATGGACCATTGCAAATTATCTGTAAGTTATTTATTTTATTTAGCAAACTTGGTTACATTAGCAGTGTGCTGCTACCATCATGTATATGATAGTTGCATGATAGGAACAAAAGCTAGATGTTCCCCCGTAATATTCTATTACTCAGAATGGGGTTCACGCATGCCTAAAGAAGTTACCGGAACGTTGCCTTTAAGATGATTTCGTGGGTCTCACTGTGTAATCAGTCTTAGTACCTATACACTTCTTGAGTTACTCTTTTCATACTTATTGCACACCTTATTTTTCTTGCGCGTATTTTGCACTGTCTCTATCCAAGTCTGGCTCAAGCTCTGGGCCGAGCTCTGGGAGTAGAAAAACTCTCGAAACTTATCAAATGTATATATAATAATAATAACATAATAATCTTTATTTCTAAAAGTACAGTGCCAGATCAGCCGGGCTGTGGTTAGTACGTTGGACTACGTGCAGCCAGCAGTAACAGCCTCGTTGATCAGGTCCTGATCCACCGGGAGGCCTGGTCATAGACCGGGCCGCGGGGACGTTGATCCCCGGAATGCCCTCCAGGTAGACATGATACAGCTATTTCAAACCTAACTGACATCATTGACATACTAAATAGAAAAGCCCCTAGTTATTCAATTTAGGTTAATCTTGTCACCCCAGGATCCTACCCACACCAGTCGGCTAACACCCCAGGTACCTACTTGCTGCTAGGTGAACAGGGACATCAGGTTTTAGGAAACACAATTAGTGTTTCCACCCGTGCTGGGAATCGAACCACCAATACTCAATGTGTGAGCTGAGTTCGCTACCAACCTACCTACGGGCCGAATATCAAACGTATCCTCTCCCCTGGATCTAATATAAATGCCTCCCATTTCCTTTGGGTTTAGCGCTTTCCCCGATTAAAATATATGCTACTTTCACTCAGTAAAGCGTAAGATTAATGTGAGACCTTGGGGTAATCATGTCAAATCTCACTATCACAACCGCAAGGAAACTGATAGGCTGGATAACTAGAACCCTCAAAATAAGGGATTTCAAACCAATGATAATACTCTTTTTAAGTCTCTTGTTTTCTCTAGGCTGGAGTACTGCTGTACTCTTAATAGCTCCGTTCAGGGCAAGTGAAATTGCAGACCTCGAGAATGTGCAGAGAACCTTCACTGCCCACGTAGATTCAGTCAAACACCCGAATTACTGGGAACGTTTGAAGTCCCTTGATCTGTACTCCTTGGAACGTAAGTGGGAAAGATACATTATAATCTACACCGGGAAAATTTTTGAAGGATTGGTCCCAAATCTGCACACACAAATCATTCCCCATGAAAGTAAGATGCTTGGCAGACGGTGCAAAACACCCACAGTGAAAATAAGTGAATACTCTAAGGAAAACTCAGCGTGAAGGGACCAAGACTTTTCAGCGTCCTCCCTTCGTACATAATTCATATATGGGGGGGAGAGATTATCAACAGATCCCTGGCTGTCTTAAAAAAAAAAGGAACATTTTCAGTCAGTCCCTAATCATCGGGGCTGTAGTGCTTATGCTGGACTTTGTGTGGCTAGCACCAACCGCCTTGTTGATCAGGCCATCCACCGAGAGGCCTGGTCTGGGACTGGGCCGCGAGAGCGCTGATTCTCGGAACACTCTCCAGGTAGATTCGAGGAACTTTATTGAATTTATCCTAGCAGTTGAGTTTCTCTGTAAATTCTACAGAACTGCAGTTTTTCCCTGCCTTAAATAAAAGGTTGTTAGTGTACAGCAGTATTCCGGTCTAGAGGGAACCAGCGTTTTGAAGAATATCACTGGCTTAGCATCTCATGTTTTCAAGGTTCTAGTTATCCAGCTTATCATTTTCCTTGCAGTTGCAATAGTAACATCGTCGTGATCACCCAACCTCAGCCGGAAGTTTTCAATAAGACAGTGAGGACATCGATAAGTATTTCTTTAAGGGTTCAGTAGCTATGTTAGCTTCAAGGGTTTCGTCCCAGCAGAGATGGAGTTAGTATTACTTGGGAAAATATTTTGGAGGAAGGGATAGTGGTTTTTCACAGGGTGGCTTCGGTCCCTCCACCTGAAGTTTCACTGAGTGGGTTATATGACATAAAATCCGTGTCAAAATAAATTTTCCCATGTCTCCTGACGAACAAAGTGCCCCTACCCCCACCTCTCAGGAAGCACCTCAAGGTAGGATCTACTTTCATCTGCCCTCTCTATATGCAGCAAGATTATATCGCTCTCTTGGCCTACCAGCTGTTAGGCTCTCAGTCGTGGGTGTGCTAATGGGTTTCCTAAAGTAAAACTAAATATATTTCGCTGGCGATGTGATCCTGGAAAGGTATCCCTATATCCCATAAACCCAGCCAGTTCTACCTCATTGTATGCACAAGAATGGCGCCGGTTTGTAGTAAAATTCTAATCCAGCAGAATATAAAAAACTCTTTAAATAATATCGAGTGCTCGTCCTAGTGTTCTTTTCACTTCTGGATAAACGAAGAGTTCAATAAATCAGTCCAAAGTGCTGCATATACCTGGAGTATACCTGGAGGGTGTTCCGGGGTCAACGCCCCCGTGGCCCGGTCTATAACCAGGCCTCCTGGGCATGTTTTCTATTTTTCGAATTTTAGGGGACTTGTGCTCATGTCAGATATATGATTTGTAAGGTGGGCAAAGATAATGAAAAAAACTTATCTGGATCCTCAACTCTCCTGCACGAGTAAAATGGATTCAAGGCAGTGTGTTGGGAAAATTACCTTAGTGGCATTAGAAGTATGTTCAAGACATACCATTATAAAGAAGAATATATAATTTAGAAAGAGATGGGCGTTTCTTCTACAGGCAAAAAAACGAAGAATCACAGCCCTTTCCAAAAGTTCCAAACTAATATGAAGAATGAAAATAAACACAGGCTAGAGAAAATGGAGGATATTGAGCTCAGATTTATTGAATGAGATTCCAAGAGAGACAGAGGGCACAAAAAAAAGGTCATCATTGAAATTGAAAGAAATGTAAAATACTTTTTCTCATATGTAAAAACCAGAGTAAAAAACCCTTCCAGTATCACTCCCTTGCTTAAAAGAGATGAATCCTACAATGATTACTATAAAGAAAGCAGTAAAATACTGGAGTCTCAGTACAATTCTGTGTTAATGAGCGATCAGTCAGACTAAGGATCGACGATCCAAAGGAATTTTTCATGAATGATATACAAAATTCTGCCAAAAATTGTTGTTTCTGATTCATTTTCTGTCACAGGTATTGGCAATGCTAGCGAAGGCATGCAAATGTTGGTACTGGTGAAGCTGTTGGTAGCTCTGATTCTGATGCTAATGTCGTTAGTGTTGGTTCTGGCTTTGGTGCACATTTAAAGACTGCTCCGGTTGGAAACTCAGAGCAACAAAACTACGACCAGTATAAACCTGAAATGTATAGATTATACTCCTGGGACACCTGCTAATACAGCACTAGTGGCACCAACAGGAAGGGGAGTTTCATGTAAACCCATCCCAAAAAATGTCTAAATTTTCTGAATAAAGGCACATGTCGCTCCAGGTTCTGCAAGGTCTTTCACCAAAAAAAGTGTCATAGTTCAGTAAATAAAGGACAATGTTATGATTTAAACTGTATGGTCACAAGTGTTTTTATTGCCAGGAAGAGTAGAATGACCAGGAATGTTGAGAATGTATCACCACTTAGGAGTCATGCTGGACTGCAATCAAAGCCAGTGACGGGATCATCAGAACCACAGATATAGCAAGCCCCCCGGCACAACAACTAGCAAGCCCCCGGCACAACAACTAGCAAGCCCCTGGCACAACAACTAGCAAGCCCCGGCACAACAACTAGCAAGCCCCCGGCACAACAACTAGCAAGCCCTCCGGCACAACAACTAGCAAGCCCCCCAGCACAACAACTAGCAAGCCCGGCAAACAAGTAGCTAAGCCCGGCACAACAACTAGAAGCCCCGGCACAACAACTGAAGCCCCGGCACAACAACTAGCAAGCCCCGGCACAACTAGCAAGCCCCCGGCACAAAACTAGCAAGCCCCCGGCACACCAACTAGCAAGCCCCCGGCACAACAACTAGCAAGCCCCCGGCACAACAACTAGCAAGCCCCCCGGCACAACAACTAGCAAGCCCTCCGGCACAACAACTAGCAAGCCCCCAGCACAACAACTAGCAAGCCCCCGGCACAACAAGTAGCAAGCCCCCGGCACAACAACTAGCAAGCCCCCGGCACAACAACTAGCAAGCCCCCGGCACAACAACTAGCAAGCCCCCGGCACAACTAGCAAGCCCCCCGGCACAAAAACTAGCAAGCCCCCGGCACAACAACTAGCAAGCCCCCCGGCACAACAACTAGCAAGCCCCCCGGCACAACAACTAGCAAGCCCCCGGCACAACAACCAACAAGCCCACCGGCACAACAACTAGAAACTTACAAATGTGAAAGGTCTCAAAGCGAAGAAAAACAAAAAAATACCATGTACTAGTGGTCTCGCAGAGTCATATTCAGTATTTGCAGCTTTTATATGGACTTACATATAATACTTTTGTTAAAGTAATATTGATTTTAGGGTACAGCGTATTTATATGCAGCTGCAAGAAACACGCAACAAAGGGGGGCTTGGCCTGTATGTCCCCTCAAGGGAGGTTCCTTGACGCGGGTGAGGGGCTCTTGATCTAGGGAATTGGATCTATGCGCCAATTCCCTGAATTGAGTCTGAATACCTTCCATCCCCCCACAGGAGCTGTATAATCCCTACGGGTTTAGCGCTCCCCCATGATCATAATTGGCCTGAATATTAAAGAGTCTCTCATATGCACTGAACTGCTGACCATCACTAATGATGTGGTCAGAATCGACAACCAGAACTTAGTTGTGCTTGTGACAATATAAACCACCGGATGCAACTTAGCAGCAGTTCAAGAACCAGTTATATTGCAGATCGAACAATGTAATGGAAACCTTTCAAATCCAGCCTCAAATATCCTGCTGGCTGGTGATTTCAGTAAGAACCATCTTAAATGAAAACAATGTAGCAAGGACTGTAATTGTAGAGATTTTCTAGAGATAGTTTGGAGGAACAGTCTCACACGACATTTATTAAAATGAAATAAATTCGCCTTTAAACCGACTGTTGACTCGACCACACTGGGAAATACCCTACACCTCATATTTACAGTGTTAAGACTGTAATCTCAAACTACAACTTAATCGACGTTCAGACCTACATGAACATTGGCCTGGGACAGATAAACACGCTCAGTTACGAGGGCGAATTCAGCAAATTCTCGTTCAGCAAAAAGAAACCAAACTGAATGCATCGTATAGAATCCAGGAAAGGCAAAGGGAGCAAGCAGTCATCCAGAATAAGTTTTTCTCATGCGATATCCAAGGCAAAAACCACATGTAGTGACACGCTCTCGCTTAAATGGAATAGTTCTTATGACAAAAAATAATGAAATATTCAAGTCACAATAGTACTATGTTCAGTGAACTGTTAATCAGACAAACAATGTGTTAAGTAGCTTTTGTTTGTTAATGAGACAAAATTTTTGCGAACATTTCCAAATTTGTTTGAAAACCCTAACCCCACTCAATTTTGAAGTCATTAATAATATGCCCGTGCACTCTCCTACACACCCAGAGTCGTAGAACGCCATATTCATCAAGAATTCATGCTTAAATGTATTTAAGGGATGGAGTCTGTATACAGAAGTTATTACACAGCCATAGATATAGCCCTTCTTCGTGAAGGTTGGAGCACGGCACTGACGTCCAGTATTATCACAACTTTGAAAGAGTTCTAGTAAACAAGACTGGTGATCAGATGGAATCACAACAGTTGCACGACTCAGGCCATTATGGATTTAGATCAGGTTTTTGTGCACTCGTAACTGCTGGATCATAACGACGTATTCTTGGATGCTCTTGTATTTGTATTTTTCCTGATTTATGTAAATGACCTTCCCTGAGGACTAGAATCATGCAAGTCAATCTCAGCAAATGCAATATTAAAACGGGCAATGAAGGAAAGAGAACAATCCATATCGCAGGATAGGGGCAGAGGAAGAAGAGATCATGACCTCTAACCTATCACCAAGAAATTAAATAAATCGAATAATGTCGGTGGTGTATCCTAATTTGCAAATGTTTGAGTGGCATTCAGGAATCTAGAAAGCACTCAGATAAATTCACACACCTGTGTTGAGCTAGTGCTGGTGAGTCCACAACATCTGTATAGAGCCTACTAAAATACTTAAGGAAAACAGAAAATCTAAGGTTTGTAATAAGACTACAACAGGAACTTCTAAATCGCCAGAGCAGTAGGAAGGTGGAAGAGGCTACAGAGTAACATAGTGGAAGCAGCGGCATTTCGTAGAGTGAGGGATGATAAGACAGATCAAGAGCAAGTCATTCAATTCAGTATCACGCTGTGCACCCAGGAGCTGAAGTTCAAAACCCACACACTTAACTGGGTAGGTAATTACGTCCCACCACTCTAGCCCCACTACTTTACCACTACCACCACTTACCCCATAACCCTACACCCTTCTATTTCACCACCACCATAGCCCACCTCCCTGTTCTCACCACCTGCACATCACTACCTCCCCTCTCCCTCCTGTCCATGGGGGATTGCGGGTATAGTTTCAGGGGACCACTTGAGAACTTGAAGGGGTTGGGAGGGAGGGAGAAAGGATCGAGGAAGGGGTGTTTCAGGAGTCTTTGTCTGTGGCTGCGTTCTGGGGGTGTTAGAGAGAGAGGGGGAGGGGGGAGGAAGAGGTGTGTGTGTGTGTGTTTAGGAAGAAGTTTAAATATAAAAGTCACTTAATATGCAAGTAAGGAGGCCAACTTACAAAGCAAGTAGTGGCGATAAGTGTTTAGGCCATTGTGTTGTCCTGGACAGCGTGTTGCCCTGGGCAATATGTTGCCCTTTGCCCTTGGTCAATACGTTTCCCTGGGCAGCGTGTTGCCCGGGGCAGCATATTCTCTTGGGCATTGCGTTATCTTGGGCAAAGGTAGAAGTTTTTAAGGGGAAACTGGATCACTACCTGCTACAAATGTGTGATCAGTGAGGATGTGATGGCTGCGTCGTAGGTCTGTTAGCTCCTTCAGTCGTTTTCGTGGATGACCGCCCCCGATGCCCTATCCCCGGCCAGACCTCCCGGTAGAGGTGTCTTGATGCCGGTGAGGGGGCTCTTGATCCAAAGAATTGGACCTATCCTTCCCGTCATTGGTTCGAACCCGATTGCCTCTCATTTTCCAAGTACTGTACGGTATGGCCCCTACAGAGTTAGTGCCTCCCTGAGAAAGGTAATACTGATAATGATCAACCAGGCTGTTAGTGCTAACGATGAAAAGAAATGAGGAAAATTCTAAAAGGCCACTGTGAGTCAGTGATCAACAATGTGCTAAACGAAATCAGGGTGAAGAATGCAGAAAATTTTTCATTACCTCTGAAGGCCATACAGACTTTATAACTGGACTGCATGCGGCCAGCAGTAAGAGCCTGGTTGATCAGGCTCTGATCCACCATGAGGCCTGGTCATAGACCGGGCCGCCGGGGCGTTGACCCCCGGAACTCTCTCCAGGTAAACTCCAGGACAGTTACCTGGAGGTGTGTTCCGAGGACGTCCCCGTGGACTGGTCCTAGACGAGACATAAGCAGTAATCCCGTAGAACTTTAAAAAAAAAAGCATGCCCATTCATGCAGAACCTGAACTGGATTCGTGGGATTTCTTATAAATAAATAAAAAAATTCCACTAGCACAAGGACTCAGCGTCCTTTAGATAAGTCTTAGATCTAGCTAAGTCTCAGAGATGTTAAAGCGTGCAAACATAGTTTCTTTGCCTAAAGGAGGCAGTAGAGCACTAACAAAAACTTATAGACCAGTATTTCAAGCATAGCACACCATAAAAAAATCTTTGATATGAGAACATCAACTGTAAAACCCAGACCAGTTTGTCACAGCTGCTAAACCCATTGAAAGCATGGGTATACTGCATACACGAAGATATTAAATAATAAGTGGGAAGTGACCAAGACTTTTTAACACAAGATCGTGATCAGTTAAGCTGTGTGTTTTAGTTAAACTACGTTTGTTTAGCACACCGACATCCGTGGCCCAAGACTTTAATTAACATACTACCAGTATATATCAGAAACACTTCAGGATCGAAAAAAGAAGTTTTCAAGAAGCTAGACAGCTTCTTTCCACAAGTGCCGTATCAGGCAGGCCTGCCGACCACTAGCACAAACAGCCTTGTTGACCAGGTGGCCAACAGGGAAGAATGACCTCAAGCCGAGCTGTGAGAATAGAAGAACCCTGGAAACCGGTTACAGGTAAAGCTCAGGTAGAACAGGTAAAGACCGATTAATCAGGCCATCAGTCAGGTCTGGTTTGGGGCCGAGCCGCAAAAATAGTGATGCCTGAATTACGTACAGGCAAATTAAAGGTAATGCAGATGGTGAGCAGGATTGGTTGGTGAGTAGGTAAGCTTTTGTGGGCGTGATTGCTTGTATTAGTGGGCTCTAGAGCTTAAAGCAGAGGCTGGAATAGAAAGTAGTATGTGTATTGCGCACACATGGATCAACCCTTCTCGCCGACCCGCCTCTGCTCATGCCCACGCCCACTTTTTCTTACCCACATCCATTCCCCATCCAGCCACCTTCACCCAGAGGATCCTCTCGCTTAGCCGTTACACTTAAATGAACGTCCTCACACTTGTCTACCTTTTCATCATTAGCTCCAAGTCTCACTTTTTCCGACACCTCTTATACTTCTTGGAATCATTTTTCACACTTTGCATTGTTTATTATTACACTCACTTCTCATCTTTCTTGTATAATTTAAATCTAAAGAATAGCCCTCTCAGGTAAACACTCGTATCCTCTTTTAAATGTGGAAATATCTCAGAGTTCGAAAATATACTAAGAACTTATTTTTGTTGATTATTTTGCTGTTTTCGCCATTTCGGCGAATGAGAAAACCTAAAAACTCTCTATGACAAAACTGCTTGAATCACTTGGTCAATACTTGAAGGTTTGAGTCTTAATGTGTATGCCACTTACTCATATGTAGTAGTGCATTATTATCGAACAACCCTAGTAGACAGGAAGACCACAGCAACCATGATTAATACATAAAAATATTCAAGGAGACTAAATAAAGGAATTGAATAGGCTCTTTGAGATGCGAAGACAGTGAACGAGGTAACGTAAATGGCAGCTGAAAATGTAACTAAGCCACTTGAACCTTAGGAAACACTTTTAATCTTAATGTAAAAGTAAAACTAGACGATGAGTTGGTGCGGGTAAATATCAAACACTTCAAATATAGATGTGATCGGGCCCTTGACTCTAGGAATCAGTAAAGCCGGTCAGTAAGGTTAAGAGGCAAGGGTAGGAGCTATGACTCAGTCGCTGTAAGCTCACTTAGGTGCAAATTTAACAGACCAGTGTACATACAAACAAACAAACTTTTCCTCCGACTTCTTTTTCACTCATCATTTTTTTCTTTGAAATTGGCTTATTTTTATGGATGGTTCACTGGTCGCACTTTCCCTGGTTAAGAAAAGCGTAATATCTGAGTACGAGGAGAACAGGGAAGTCCCAGGGTAGGAGAGTTTACTATATGAGAAGGACAGTGTAGACCCTGGGTATGTAGGGAGGAGACCGGTATAGCTCCAGGATAGGAGTATGAGAGGAGGTAGAGGACAGTGTAGTAGAAGAGTGTAGCTCCAGGAGAGTGTAGTGTGTAAGGAACAGGAGTAACCCCTGTTTTCAGTGATCAGTGTCCCAGGCCCGGTCCCAAACCAGGTCTCCTGTTGAATCAAGGCCTGATCAGCCAGGCTGTTACTGCTGGTTGCACTCACTTATGCTTACAAACCACAGCCCGGCTGGTTAGGAACTGATCTGAGGAACTTGTCAAGTTCCCTTTTGAAGACAGCCAGAGGTTGGTTGGTAATTTCCCTTATGCACGAAGGGCGTTGAAAGGTCGGGGACCTTTGACACTTTTTGAGTTCTCTCTTAGTGTACTTGTCGCACCACTGCTTTTTATTGTAGGTACTTTGCACCATCTGCCAAGTCTCTTGCTTTCATATGGAGTGATTTCAGTGTACAAGTTTAGGACCAGTTCCGTCAGGATTTTCCAGGAGTAAATCATGATGTACTTTTCTCGCCATTGCTACAAGGAATATATAGTTCAAGGGACTTCAAGCATTTCCAGTAGTTCAGATGCTTGACTGAATGTATACGAGCATTGAAAAATTCTCAGCAGTATTCTAGTCTGTAACAGACTAAAGAGAATCATCATTGGCGCAGCATATCTTGGTCTTCAATATTCTGGTTATCCAGCCTATCATTTTCATTGGTGTAACGATAGCAACAGTGTTGTGATGCGTGAATGCGAATATTTTTACTTCATCACTCTAAAGTTTCTCACATGCAACTTTCGCTCTGTTGAATGATTTGAGTTTGTCCTGTGCTCCGTTTCAGTCGTTATTTCCTTCTTCCATAGTAGAACAGCTGCAACTTGTCCTCAGTTAACATCATTTTGTTTTCCGAGGCTCATTGGAAGACTTGATTTATATCCTATTGAAGATCCGCTGTGTCCTCGACAGACGCCACTCTCAAGAGATTCTGGTATCATCAGTAAACAATGTTATTGTGATATGATTTATGCCCTTGTCAATGTCGGATATAAGAATGAGAAACATAAGTGGGGCGAGTACTACTGTCTTCACAGACTTCTACTTCATTGTTTATATTACTCTTTGGGTTCCATTAAAAAGTTAAATATCCATTTTTCTGCTTTTCCAGTTATTACTTTTGCACGCATTTTGTGCACTATCACATTATGGTTGCAATTATTGTACACTACATCAACATTTAGGTTATCATCTAGTGAATCCAAGACCATGTCGTAACGATCTACGAGTCGTGAAAGGCAAGAGCGAGTTGCCCCGTGCTGCCTTGGATTGTGCAAATTAGTGTTGGTGTATTGTATTTCACGATTGTTTTACTACCATCTTTGTAAAGTAGAGTAATATTAGTGACTTTCAATGACGGTGAGAGGACACCTGTGTTAAGGCTCCTTCTCCATAGAATACTATAGGCCCGAGATAGTGGCTTCTTGTCTTTTTTTTATGAAGATGGAGTTCCACGAGTCTGGACCTAAGGCAGAATGCAAGGGCATGCTCTCGATGGGTTCTTCAAGGTAAACTAGGGATAAGGCAGCATCAGAAATCGGTGGAGAGGTCAGCTTTGTCTCGAGTCTCATTTATGAAAAACTCATTTGGGTTATCGGCCTGTAGACTGATGATTGAGTGGTTCACTGAATTTTGGCATGCATTTGGATGTGGTGTTCACCTTGGATTTTGCATGTGAGAAGTATATGGAATTTCTTCTGATTTCATTTACGGCTCTTGGCTCCCTCTGTTTCTCGTGGACTCTATATGATGCAATCAGTTTCTGCTCGATGTTCTCCGTTTGCCAACCCACTTTGAGGAGATACCGGTCGAGTTTCCTCTTGAAGACTTCTACGCTTTTCCCTAGCAGTATTTCTGGTATAGTGTTAGTCTGGGCTTACAGATGTTGATAGTGTTCTCTTACTTTACTCACAGCTGGAACAAATTCAGAGATCGTTTACGGCTCACATTGAGCCATTGAAACATCTAAATTATTGGGAACGCCTTCAAGTCTTGAACATGTACTCATTGGAGCGGTGGAGAGAGAGATACATGATAATATATACCTGGAAAGTACTTGAGGGCCTGGTCCCAAATCTGCACACTGCCATAACAACATACTGGAGTGAGAGATATGGGAGGAAGTGTAAAATAAACCCAGTGAGGAGCAGGGGTGCGGTGGGGACAATTCGAGAGCACTGTATTAACATCCGGGGTCCCAGACTATTCAACATTTTACAAGAAGATATCCGAAACACGGCTGGAACCAGTGTAGAAGCCTTCAAGAGGAAACTGGACAAGTATCTTCACCAGGTGCCAGATCAACCAGGCTGTGATGGATATGTGGGGCAGCGGGCCTCCAGCAGCAACAGCCTGGTTGACCAGGCAAGCACCAGACGAGCCTGGCCCATGGCCGGGCTCAGAGAGTAGATAAACTCTCGAAACTCTTCAAAGGTATATCAAAGGTACAGCACCCCATCTTTTCACTGGATTTACATTTACATTTCCTCACCCCATTACATTAACTCTGATATACCTTTGATGAGTTTCTAGAGTTTTCTGCTGGTGAAGATGCCTTTCCAGTTTCCTCTTGAAGACTTCTACACTAGTCCAGTAATGTTTCTTATATCTTCTGGTAAGATGTTGAATAGTCTGGGACCACGGATGCTGATACAGTGTTCTATTATTGTGCACAGATAGCTCCTGCTTTTCACTGGGTTTATTTTGCACTTCCTCCCATATCTTTCACGTTGTTAAGGTACTGTGTATATTTGGGTCTAGGCCATCATGTAACTTCCATGTTATATTATCGTATCTCTCTTCCACTTTGTAGAATGTTTTGGCGTTCAAAATTGTTTAAATGCCTTATCAGTGATTTTTTAACCGAATTTTGTATACGAGAAAATACATTTCAGGTTTATTTCAATTTAATTTATGGTGTTTTGTTCCCTCTGTTTTCCTGGACTCCATATGATACATCCAGTTTTATCTCAGTATTGTTTTCTATCTTTCTAACCGGTATTTCTTTTTGATCTTAAAAAGAGTGTGAGAACTTTGAGAGATAAGTAATTTTTCGTTTGTAGAGGAAGTCTCTCTTTCTAAGCTGCATCTTCTCTACTTAATAGTACGAGTCTTGAGCATACGACTATTGCCATGGAGCTTATCTTCTCGAGGCACCGGTTTAGGTTATTGTTACTTATACTGTCTTTCCAGCATATTTCAGTATGGTCATGATTTATTTGACTCCAGTTAATATATTTATTTGGTCTTTTTTCGGCTGCATCTAAGTAGTTTATACCTTGGTTTCCATATTTCGTTTTCAAAGTAGTTTTTTTTCCTATGTGAATATCTCTGAAAGCTGAAATCACCGGGTTAGGATGTTAGTATAGTGAAATTTGTGTTATGGTTTTCCCACAGAAAATATAATGGAAGGAGGAGAACAGAGGATAGGAAATGTGAAAGGAGGAAGAGCACAAGAGCAGAGGAGGACAAGGAAGAAGAGAGGGGGCAAAGACAATGGAGGAATAAATGACTCTCCTGGTGATAAGGAATGGTCCCATAATAACAGTTGTGGGTAAAGGGGATGGCCCAATAATAACATCTGTCGGGTAAACATTGAGGGAGGCCACGACCCTTTGCGTTGACGTTAATACTTGGCATTATTTTACACCAGTGCCTTCTAGCCGCCTTCCGGAGATTTTCTTCATTCGCAGGTTATTGGTACAGTATTTAGCATATACAAGTAAAGCATGTGTGTAGAAAGGGGTTTATATACTGCTGACAGGTGAGGTGAAGCAGTTGGAGGCGGCGTCACCAGTAGATAAAATCCACTAGTGGAAGTAGATCATGCCTATAGGTTAAGAAAACATTAATGAATTCCCTGTATCAAGATCCCAAGATGTTGCTGTGTCTGACAAGTATTATTGTATAAATTATTTAGAAAATCGACGGGTTGATGAATGAGATACATGTACAGGATGAGGGACTGATTACCTCAAACTCCTCATCATCCACCGTTTTTCTTTGTACTGGGGTGAAGTCACTGGCTGGCGAAACATTTCCATAATAAAGATATCCAAATGTTGCACAAATATCTTATTCTTCAACTTGTCGGTTTTCTACAGCATTTATATAATGCAATGTGCTATGAAAATGTTGCCAGACGAATTGTCTGGTGCTTCTTGGGTGAAATGTCAGCAGCCTTGACCATACTACACAGTACTACACTCCTTTGTGGAGTAGCATGGTGAGTTTCCATGTGGTCACTCAATCGGTTGAAGTTAAACGGGCAATTTTTGTCATGTTTTCAATGTGTTGTTGCAATTGTTTGTGTAACCGAATGGAAGCTTTAAAAGAAAGAACAGCATGTGTGCGTGATTCTGTTTCAAGTTCGGCAAAACGGTTAATGAAACTCACAAAATGCTTTAGCAAGCATTTGGCAACAATGTAATCAGTTGGGCGCAGTGTTTTAAATGGTATTCTCGATTCAAAGCAGGATGGACTTCAGTTGAGAACGGTGAACACTGGTTGCTTATCGTCAAAAAAAGACGCCATCATTGAAAAATTGAGGAAGGTTATTCATGAAAATTGTCATCAGAGTATCCAGAACCCTGCAGGTGACTGAAAGTTTGTTAACTCACGACCAGAAAGAACATCGTTTTCTGGCCAAAAACATGGTGGTCACCCCCATCCTCCCTACTTACCAGATACAGTCCGTGGCTTCTTTTTCTTCCCCAAAATAAAAGTGGCCCTCAAGGAGTGGTGTTTTAGCAATGTGGAGAGATTAAAACAGAATTGCAGGCCATGCTAGATGCTATTAGGAAAGAAAGAGTCCCAGAAATGTTTCGAGAAGTGACAAAGGCACTGGGATCAATGTATAGCCTCCTAAGGAGAGTATTTCGAGGGAGACAACTTCAACTAGGTGATTAGGTAAGCCTATAGATTTTTTTCACAGCTGTGTAGTAACTTTTTGATAGCACTTCATAATACCAGTCAGACACAGCAACTTCTTGGAATCTTCATACAGGAAATTCTACAACACTTGCCTAAACTGTAGGCATGACCTACTTCTAATGGGCTTTGTTTACCGGTGACGCTGCCTCCACCTTCTTCACCTCATATGTCTGCAGTATCTAAGCCCTTTCCTAGCACATACGGTACCATCTTGTAATATGTACTGGTTGTACTGTGGGTTGTTGTAGGTTTGAGCCTCTTCAGTGAAAGACTTGTTTATTGTGTTCCCCGCCATGTGTCTCTACCCCGAGTTGTTTTTCAGTGTTTTTTCTTCCTTTTGACCACTTTTCTCGCTGCTTAATAAAATTATTCATATCTTTTTTTATGCATAGATTGTAATGTGTTTTTTCACATGAATTTTGGGCAGCCTAAGTCGTATCGTTTTCTGGTCTTATAGTGATAATTTGCACATATCAGAGGGAAAATACGTACAGTCTGTACCAAAACTAAACGGTCTTTTTCCTAACATATTGTAACACTCTTGTGTGTGTGTGTGCACATTTACTTCTTATTCCATATTTTCAGAATCCCAAGGCATAGGTCTACATATCTCACTACTTTCTTGTTTGTCTATGGTTGTTACAGTTTTGTTCACTGTAAGGTGTTATGAGTTTTCCTGGTTATCTTTCTTTTATTGTATTTCTTCAAATTGTGCAGTGTAATTTTTTTGTGCTTTTGTTGCCTCTTCATTTTCTGTTAGTTCATGACCACTTTGCATCATTATTTCCCTCTTGTCTGTCCTGTTTAACACTCGTTCTGTACTGAAACCTGACTTCTAGGCTGAGGGATTCATTACCTCATCTTCTATTGTCTTCATATGTGTATTGAATTGAAAAAGTCACTGGTTGGAAAAACGTAGTCAATAAAATTACTCATGTATGGCCAGCGGGTCGGCAACAGCAACAACCTAATTGACCAGGCGAGCAATAGACGAGCATGGTCCAAGGCATGGCTTCGGGAGTAGAAAAATTCTCGAAACTTACACATGTTTCTAATTCCTCATCCTGTTCGGTATTGTATACTATTATTGTAATGATGGTGCGTAGGTACGTTGTGTATTTCTCTTCCAAGTCCCCAGGATTTCTGCTAATGTGAAATATAAAATTTGATTGGTGGACAGAGTTTTTAATCTCCATTGAGTTGGGGGCCAATGTCTAAAGTGGTTTTTTGAATTTAGATTTCATATTTGTAAAAACATTTTTTTTCCAATTTCTGAATGACTTCTTTTTGTGCTTCTCTCAGTATGAATATTTTAGTTTTTGTTCTGTTTCGTTAATTTTTCAGTGTAGATTCTTCGTTGTAGTACTTGCACTTTATTAAGCAGTTCCGCAACCCTCTTCCTTCTTCAGTATTATTATTATTACTATTATTATTATTATTATTATTATTATTATCAAAAAAGAAGCGCTGAACTCCGGTAGTCTTCTGCGTTTTACCTCTCTGTATGACCCCTTTAAGGCTTTCTCTGTGGGACATATATATAGGTCCTCTAAGCTTTTGCATTCAGGTGTTATATGCATTGAGTAGGATTTAGAGTTCTTGAGACAGTTTCTCGTGAAATAGTTGACAGTTTACTGTTTATGTTGTCCCACTCAATTCTCTGATTATTGATGCTGAATTTACTAAACATGAACTCACGTTGGCTATTGTTTAGGTTCTTCACACATGCTTATTTGTGCTTCAGCGAGGTGATCTGATTGTATTGCCTGTGCAGTTTGCTTCCCACCACCACCTTGACTACCGGGTAGCTCCGATTCTTTGGATCAAGAGTCCTTCACCAGCATCAGGACATTCCCTTTGAAGATATAGTATTACAAACATCAGTAAATGTTGGGCTGAACTGCTATAGTGATGTGTCAAGATATATCGTATTGTTAATTCTTATTGTGTTGCAGGTATGGTGTGCAGTGCCCGCTGATGGTGCAGTGACAGTGCCCGCTGATGGTGCAGTGACAGTGCCCGCTGATGGTACAGTGACAGTGCCCGCTGATGGTACAGTGACAGTGCCCGCTGATGGTACAGTGACGGATGTAGTGGTAAGTTGGTGTCATGGTCATGACGTGGGTAGGGGAAGTGGAGAAAGGTGCATGTTAAGGAGTGGAGGACGAGAGAGTTAGGTTGTGAGGTGGAGGCAGTATGAGGTGGAAGAGATGGTAGAGATCAATATGAGGTGTCGCCAGGGTACGCCACACTGCTGCTGCTGCTGCCCCTCAACTGCCTCTATTGTTGACCGTCTGCACGCTGCTCTTGTGGACTATGCTCAACCACGCCCCTCCTCTCTATATGCTCAATATTACTTTTAACTTTCAACCCCCCCCCTCCTTCCTCCCTCTCACCTCTCTCTCTTTCTCTCCGTTTATTCCTGCATCCTTCTCGTCATATCATGATCTAATTGGACATCTGATTATTCCTTAGTTTTCCTGTGGTGTTACTGGAGATTAGGGACATCGTGGTCTCACTGGAGGTTTGTCTTTATACCGTGGTCTCACTGGAGGTTTGTCTTTATACCGTGGTCTCACTGGAGGTTTGTCTTTATACCGTGGTCTCACTGGAGGTTTGTCTTTATACCGTGGTCTCACTGGAGGTTTGTCTTTATACCGTGGTCTCACTGGAGGTTTGTCTTTATACCGTGGTCTCACTGGAGGTTTGTCTTTATACCGTGGTCTCACTGGAGGTTTGTCTTTATACCGTGGTCTCACTGGAGGTTTGTCTTTATACCGTGGTCTCACTGGAGGTTTGTCTTTATACCGTGGTCTCACTGGAGGTTTGTCTTTATACCGTGGTCTCACTGGAGGTTTGTCTTTATACCGTGGTCTCACTGGAGGTTTGTCTTTATACCGTGGTCTCACTGGAGGTTTGTCTTTATACCGTGGTCTCACTGGAGGTTTGTCTTTATACCGTGGTCTCACTGGAGGTTTGTCTTTATACCGTGGTCTCACTGGAGGTTTGTCTTTATACCGTGGTCTCACTGGAGGTTTGTCTTTATACCGTGGTCTCACTGGAGGTTTGTCTTTATACCGTGGTCTCACTGGAGGTTTGTCTTTATACCGTGGTCTCACTGGAGGTTTGTCTTTATACCGTGGTCTCACTGGAGGTTTGTCTTTATACCGTGGTCTCACTGGAGGTTTGTCTTTATACCGTGGTCTCACTGGAGGTTTGTCTTTATACCGTGGTCTCACTGGAGGTTTGTCTTTATACCGTGGTCTCACTGGAGGTTTGTCTTTATACCGTGGTCTCACTGGAGGTTTGTCTTTATACCGTGGTCTCACTGGAGGTTTGTCTTTATACCGTGGTCTCACTGGAGGTTTGTCTTTATACCGTGGTCTCACTGGAGGTTTCCCTAACATATTGTCACGTTTAGACCTTCACTTGCTGTTATAGCCTCATTTCAGAAAGGTGAAAGTGGAGATCTGGAAAATGTACAGAAGACCTACATGGCCCATATCAGCTCAGATAATCACAAATTATTGAGAATGCATAATGTCCCTCAGACGTACTCCTTGGAATGCAGACGAGAAAAATCAGTCATAATCTGATATATGTAGAAAATACTGTTCTGAATTTGGATTTAATCCCCAGAAGGATTACGTCCAGCTCTCCACAGTAAAATTGCTCAGTAGGAGAATAAGAGGCTCGACAGTCAGTACGAAATACCTCCACTGACAAGCAGTGGTACAACAAGTACGCTGTGAGACAACTCAGTAAATATTAAAGGGATCAAGACTTTCCAACACCTTCCCTTCATACATAAAGGCATAAAGGGAATTAACAAGAAACCCCTAGCTGTCTTCAAGAGGGAACTGGATTAAGTTAGACTGAGTGCGACCAGCACCAACAGCTTCATTGATCAGGACATCAATCAGGAGGACTGCTCTGGGACCGGGCCGTCGGAGCGATAGTCAACAACAGCTAAACAGGTATTGTCATCTTTCCGCCACTCCTTATTGATCCAGTGACGCTTAGTCACCCTTACTATTCTTATGTCACTGTCGCCCGTGATTATTACTGTCATGTCTTGGATAACCATTATTATTACTATCATGTCTTGGAGAACCAGTATTATTACTATCATGTCGGAGAACTCTTAGTATTGCTGTCATTTCTCCGTTTCCTTTGATACACCATTAATGGGTTTCTAGAGTTTTCCTATTCCCTCAGCCCCACCCTGGATCAAGCTTGTCTGGTACTTGCCTGGCCAACCAGGCTGTTACTGCAGGCAGCCCAATGTTCAGCTTATCCATCACCCTTACCTTCAAAGGTCCAGTTTCCTGTTTCTTTTTTAATTTCTGTCAAGTCTTTGATATTTCACAGTTGATGTTTCGCTCTACTGCCTCCTTCCCAGCCCCTGCTTCTTGTAGGCTCACTTAATATGATATATTCCAAACCAGTAGTCTATAAAAATATCAGAGGCTATCCTCACCTCCCATCCTGCCTCCAGAGGCTGTCCTCTGCTCCCATTCTGCCTCCAGAGGCTGTCCTCTCCTTCCATCCTACCTCTGGAGGCTCTCCTCTCTTCCCATCCTGCCACCAGAGGCTCTCTCCTCTCATCCTGCCTCCAGAGGCTATACTCTCCCATCCTGTCTCCATAGGGTATACACTCTTTCCATCCTGCCACCAGAGGCTATACTCTCCCATCCTGCTTCAGAGGTTCTCCCATCCTGCCTCCAGAGGTTCTTCTCTTCTCCTATCCTGCCTTCAGAGGCTCTCCTCTCCTCCCATCCTGCTTCAGAAGTTCTCTCATCCTGCCTCCAGAGGCTGTCCTCTCCTCCCATCCTGCCTCCAGAGGTTCTTCTCTCCTTCCATCCTTCCTTCAGAGGCTTTACTCAATGTACTGCTTCTCGTCCTTTACTATAAGCACTCTTTTTAAACCACCGTCACCTGTGATACACTGTTAACTCTCCACGTTACCTGTTGCACCGTTAACTCTCCACGTCACCTGCGTTACACTGTTAACTCTCCACGTCACCTGTTGCACCGTTGACTCTCCACGTCACCTGCGTTACATTGTAACTCTCCACGTCACCTGCGTTACACTGTTAACTCTCCACGTTACCTGTTGCACCGTTAACTCTCCACCTCACCTGCGTTACATTGTTAACTCTCCACGTCACCTGCGTTACATTGTTAACTCTCCACGTCACCTGCGTTACACTGTTAACTCTCCACGTCACCTGTTGCACCGTTGACTCTCCACGTCACCTGCGTTACATTGTAACTCTCCACGTCACCTGCGATACACTGTTAACTCTCCACGTCACCTGTTGCACCGTTGACTCTCCACGTCACCTGCGTTACATTGTAACTCTCCACGTCACCTGTGTTACACTGTTAACTATGCATTTCACCTGTATTACACTGATGACTCTCCAAGTCACCTGTGTTACACTATTAACTCTCCACGTCACCTGTGTTACACTATTAACTCTCCATTTCACCTGTGTTACATTGACTCTTCACGTCACCTGTGTTACACTGTTAACTCTCCATTTCACCTGTGTTACATTAACTCTCCACGTCACCTGTGTTACACTATTAACTCTCCATTTCACCTGTGTTACATTGACTCTTCACGTCACCTGTGTTACACTATTAACTCCACGTCACCTGTGTTACACTGTTGACTCTCCACGTCACCTGTGTTACACTATTAACTCCACGTCACCTGTGTTACACTGTTAACTCTCCACGTCACCTGTTTTACACTGTTAACTCTCCACGTCACCTGTGTTACACTGTTAACTCTCCACGTCACCTGTTTTACACTGTTAACTGTCCACTTCACTTGTGTTACACTGTTAACTATGCACTTCACCTGCAGATTGTTTAATTATCGCCCCGGCGGTCTGGTCCCATGCCTGGTCTTCCTCGTGATAACTTGATCACTGAGAATGTTCCACTTCTCAGATATTTTATTTAGTAACTTTTAAACTTCCCACTTAGCTACATATAGGCAATATTTCTTATGCTTAATGGGATGGTGGCGAGAGGTGTTGGGCCTATCATCCTTACTGATGTAACACTTGATGCAGGTAGACAATGGTAAGTCATTGTCTACCTCCGACAAGTGGTAATCTCAAAGACAGTTTTGGCTTATCAAAACATTATTATATGAGGTTTCAGTGGTAGACAATAGCTTAATCCGGCAAGTGGTAATATCAAAGACAATTTTAGCTAGGAAAACATTCATCATTTTATGAGGTTTCACCCACATTGTGCTTTACTACTCACAGTGGGACTTTATTAGGTACTTGATAAAGCCCCACTGTGACGAAACCTCAAAAAATTAAGTTCTCCGTGCTAATGTTGTCTTAAATTACTGTATTTCTTACTGTGCCTGTTATACCTTTGCTAGGGTGTAGAAAAATTGGAAACTCATCAACGGTATGTCAGAGGTATGCCTCCCGACCTAGTAAGGACTAATTTCAGAGTGTAGATTTGGAACTACCTTTCTAGCGTCTTCATGTGTAAATTACGATGTATCTTACTCATCTGTACTCCAGAGAGTGCAGGTTGAGGGCTTTCAGAAGTTACCTCTGTCACACTATTAACTTTTTCACATGTGTCACACTTAACTAACTCATTTTCACCTGTGTTACTGCTAACTCAATTTAACCAGTGACAGCCTTTTTATTAACTCAAATTTCACCTGTATCAGACTCTTTACTAACTCTTTTTCACCTGTGTCACATTGCAATTTTCCATGGATTTTTTTCTTTCTTATGTTGATAATGACTCTGCAGTCAGCATGGCAATTATGGTGGTAAAAGTAAATGATAATATTACCACTCTGTATTCTTAACCTATTTTGCTTTCACTTTTCTTGTAGTCTTTTGACCACCCGACCATCCGTCTGCCTTCCTCTCCAGTAGACTGCCCATCCACAAGTCAGACGGTCAGGAACTCGCCCATTCAACAAGCCTCCTTCTACCCTCCCCTTTCCCGAGTCTGTCTGTCTCTCTCGCACGCACGCACGCACACGCACACGCACACACACACACACACACACACACACACACACACACACACACACACACAAGGGATGTTAGGAAGTATTTATTCAGTCATAGAGTTGTCAGGAAGTGGAATAGCCTAGAAAGCGACGTAGTGGAGGCAGGAACCATACATAGTTTTAAGATGAGGTTTGATAAAGCTCATGGAGCAGGGAGAGAGAGGACCTAGTAGCAATCAGTGAAGAGGCGGCGGGGCCAGGAGCTATGAATCGACCCCTGCAACCACAAATAGGTGAGTACATACACACATACACATACTCACAGCGCTATCGACGGCAACATTTCAGTGTTTCACACAACACACATACATACAACAGGCTAGTGTCAAATCGACATGTGCCTAGGACAAAATGGTAACTAACATATAACTGAGAGAGGGAGCAGAGGTTCTATGTGTACCCCTAACAACAATATTCAACACATCTATCTAAACAGGGAGATTACCTGAGGTATGGAAGACAGCAAATGTTGTCCCAATTTTTAAAAACGGGACAGACATGAATCGCAAAACTACAGACCAGTGTCACTGACATGTATATTATGCAAAGTCATGGAGAAGATTATCAGGAGAAGAGTGGTGGAAAACCTAGAAAGGAATGAGCTTATCAACGACGGTCAACACGGTTTCAGGGACTGGAAATCATGTGTCACAAACCTACTGGAGTTTTATGACAGGGTGACAGCAGTAAGACAAGAGAGAGAGGGGTGGGTAGATTGCATTTTCTTGGACTGTAAGAAGGCATTTGACACAGTTCCACACAAGAGATTAGTGCAAAAGCTGGAGGACCAGGCAGGGATAACAGGGAAGGCACTCCAATGGATCAGGGAATACCTGTCAGAAAGACAGCAGCGAGTCATGGTACGTGGCGAGGTGTCAGAGTGGGCGCCTGTGACGAGTGGGGTTCCACAGGGGTCAGTCCTAGGACCGGTGCTGTTTCTGGTATTTGTGAACGACATGACGGATGGAATAGACTCCGAAGTGTCCCTGTTTGCAGATGATGTAAAGTTGATGAGAAGTATTCAATCGGACGAGGACCAGGCAGAACTACAAAGGGATCTGGACAGGCTGCAAGCCTGGTCCAGCAATTGGCTCCTGGATTTCAACCCCACTAAGTACAAAGTCATGAAGCTTGGGGAAGGGCAAAGAAGACCGCATACGGAGTACAGTCTAGGGGACTAGAGACTACAAACCTCACTCAAGGAAAAAGATCTTGGGGTGAGTATAACACCAGTCACATCACCTGAGGCGCACATCAACCAAATAACTGCTGCAGCATACGGGTGCCTAGCAAACCTAAGAACAGCATTCCAACATCTTAATATGGAATCGTTCAGGACCCTGTACACTGTGTACATTAGGCCCATATTGGAGTATGCAGCACCAGTTTGGAACCCACACCTAGCCAAGCACGAAAAGAAACTAGAGAAAGTGCAAAGGTTTGCAACAAGACTAGTCCCGGAGCTAAGGGGTATGTCCTACGAGGAGAGGTTAAGGGAAATCGACCTGACGACACTGGAGGACAGGAGAGATAGGGAGGACATGATAACGTCATATAAAATACTGAGAGGAATTGACAAGGAGACAGAGACAGAATGTTCCAGAGATAGGACACAGCAGCAAGGGGACACAGTTGGAAGTTGAAGACTCAGATGTATCACAGGGATGTTAGGAAGTATTTCTTCAGTCACAGGCCTGGTCACGGACCGAGCCGCAGTGGCGTTGACCCCTGGAACTCTCTCCAGGTATACTCCAGGTATACAGAGTGGTCAGGAAGTGGAATAGTTTGGGAAGCGATGTAGTGGAGGCAGGATCCATTCATAGCTTTAAAAAGAGGTATGATAAAGCTCATGGCGCAGGGAGAGTGACCCAGTAGCGGCCATTGAAGAGGCGGGGCCAGGAGCTATGAATCGACCCCTGCAACCACAACTAGGTGAGTACACACACACGAGATTTAAGGAGGTATTTACAGTGGAGACAGGAACGACTCTGGGAAGACAGAACAGAGTGGGACACCAACAAGGAATATACCACCAAGTGTTGGATGACATACACACAACTGAGGAGGAGGTGAAGAAGCTGCTTAGTGACCTTGATACCTTAGAGAGGGAGCAGAGACGCTGTGTGTGCCACTAACTACAATCTTCAACACATCCCTTGAAATTGGGCAACTACCTGAGGTATGGAAGACGGCAAATGTAGTTCCCATTTTTAAGAAAGACAGAACCGAGGCACTAAACTATAGACCAGTATCACTGACGTGTATAGTGTGCAAAGTCATGGAGAAGATTATCAGGAGGAGAATGGTGTAGCACCTGGAACGGAACAAGATTATAAACGACAACCAGAATGGATTCATGGAAGGCAAATCCTGTGTCACAAACCTTCTGGAGTTCTGTGACAAAGTAACAGAAGTAAGACACGAGAGAGAGGGGTGGGTTGATTGCATTTTCTTGGACTGCAAGAAGGCCTTCGACACAGTTCTTCACAAGAGATTAGTGCAGAAGCTAGAGGATCAGGTGTGTATAACAGGAAGGGCACTGCAATGGATCAGAGAATACCTGACAGGGAGGCAACAACGGGTCATGGTACGTGCTGAGGTATCTCAGTGGGCGCCTGTGACGAGCGGGGTCCCGCAGGGATCAGTCCTGGGACCAGTGCTATTCTTGGTATATGTGAATGGACATGACGGAAGGGATAGACTCAGAAGTGTCCCTGTTTGCAGATGATGTGAAGTTAATGAGGATAATTAAATCAGATGAGGATCAGGCAGGACTTCAAAGAGACCTGGACAGACTGGACACCTGATCCAGCAACTGGCTTCTCGAATTTAACCCTGCCAAATTCAAAGTCATGAAGATCGGGGAAGGGCAAAGAAGACCGCAGACAGAGTATCGGCTAGGTGGCCAAAGACTGCAAACCTCGCTCAAGGAGAAAGATCTTGGGGTGAGTATAACACCGAGCACGTCTCCGGAAGCAGCCATCAACCAGATAACTGCTGCAGCATATGGGCGCCTGGCAAACCTGAGAATAGCGTTCCGATACCTTAGTAAGGAATCGTTCAATACACTGTACACCGTGTACGTCAGGCCCATACTGGAGTATGCAGCACCAGTTTGGAACCCACACCTGGTCAAGCACGTCAAGAAATTAGAGAAAGTGCAAAAAGTTTGCGACAAGGTTAGTTCCAGAGCTAAGGGGAATGTCCTACGAAAAAAAGGTTAAGGGAAATCGGCCTGACAACACTGGAGTACAGAGGGTTAGGGGAGACATGATAACGACATACAAAATACTGCGTGGAATAGACAAGGTGGATAGAGACAGGATGTTCCAGAGAGGGGACACAGAAACAAAGGGTCACAATTGGAAGTTGAAGACTCAGATGAGTCAGAGATGTTAGGAAGTATTTCTTCAGCCATAGAGTAGTCAGGAAGTGGAAAAGTCTAGCAAGTGATGTAGTGGAGGCAGGAACCATACATAGTTTTAAGACGAGGTATAATAAAACTCATGGAGCAGGTGGAGAGAGGACCTAGTAACGATCAGTGGAGAGGCGGGGCCAGGAGCTGAGTCTCGACCCCTGCAACCACAACTAGGTGAGTACACACACACACACACAGTCAAGCTGTGGTTCCCTGTGCTCTTATCCCTCTTGGACGGTAATTAAATTCATTCTTTATAAGCATTAAACATTACTAGGTCAGAGTGTCTTGCGTCGAGGTTGTCACCTCTCATAGTTCATTTTCTTATTTCAAAAAGTCACATCTTTCGGTCTGGTTAATTGCTAAAATTATTCCTGAAAGTTGAATTTAATTATAGCTGCTATAATTTCGTGTTGGTGGAATGTGACTGTGAAACG
>WNWK01002625.1:0-140000 GCA_009830355.1 Cherax destructor | reverse complement strand
CAATTAGGAAGAACTCATTTAAAATTAAGTCCTTTCTAAAATTTTCTCTTATACTTTTAAAGATATATTTTTTTTCATTTATGGTAATGTAAAAATCCAATAATTTTGTACCAAAAGAATCTTAGAAAACTTACTTAACCTTATTATAACAAGCGCAATTTAATTTAGCACACACAAATTTTGCACACACAAATTTTCGCTTGCCTTATACGGCAAGAAGAGCGTTGCTATATAAGCCAAAATAGCAAGTTTTACCTATTCGGCACGACATATAACTATATTATACACACACCCTGTCTCTACCAAGTAGCATTATTTGACCTCACCGATGACCTGACTTGAGGACGTGCACACCTCTCATACCACCTTCTCCCTATTACTGTCTTACCCTGTTGTTATATATAGCTAATTATCAGTATATAATCACACAAATGCAGCTAGTGTAAGAGGCTGAGGATCGACCTCTGCAGCAACAAATAGGTGTGTACAGGGTGAAATTACATCAGTTTGATTAAATAAATTGCCTTAATCTAGCATAGCATTTTACCTAGGCAGGATATATAGTGTACACACAGTCATGTATTTATTAGTGTTTAAGGTTTAAATCAATGTTTATATTAGTGAACAGATGAATTGTGGCCTTAACGACCCACCTGCAGTCCATACACCTTGAACCTAACAAACTAATTTACATTGGCTGAGTAAACTGATTACACTACAATCTTGTATGGTTCTTCATAAATGATTAAGCCATGTGTGTTAGCGCTCTAATTGGCCCCAGCAAGCGCATAATTATTGTTGTTTAGCCGTGATATTAATGTTTACATAGTGAAGATGAACGTGGAGGGTGAGGCGCTAAGACGACGCTGCAGGTGTGTGTGTGTACGTGTACGTGTACGTGTGTGTGTGTACTCACCTAATTGTATTCAGCTAATTGTACTCACCTAACTGTGGTTTCAGGGGTCGATTCATAGCTTCTGGCCCCGCCTCTCCACTGGTCGCTACTAGGTACACTCTCTCTCCCTGATCCATGAGCTTTATCATACCTCTTCTTAAAGCTATGTGTGGATCTTGCCTCCTGTGTGTGTGTGTGTGTGTGTGTGTGTGTGTTTACCTAATTACGTTCATCCAATTGTGCTTGCAGATGTTACTTTATAGCTCTTGACTTTCACGGGAATTCACATAAAAGGCTATTTTGATAATGGAATATGGATTCCAGGGTACAGTTTATATAGATGCGACCGAAAAAAACAGACAAAGGAAATCGGCCAGCAGGATAAAGAGTCGCTCAAATGTATTTAGTACTGAACACCACAAATTAAATTCGACGGCCTATTTTGGTGTCATCGGCAAACTTGCTTATGTCGCCATTTATACAGTCATCTATGTCGTTTATGTAAATAGTGAACAACAAGGGGCTCAACACTGACCCCGGTGGAACACCGCTTGTGATGCTTCCCCACTCTGATTTCTCTCCTTTTATGCAAATTCTCTGTTGCCTATCTGTCAGCCACGCCTCTATCCATGAAAAAAATTCTCCTATTCCGTGTGCCTCGACTTTCCTCAATAGTGTCCGATGTGGGACTGTCAAAAGCCTTACTGAAGTCTATATACTATTTTTTATTTATTAACACATCGGCCGTTTCCCAGCAAGGCAGGTGGCCCGAAAACAAAAACTTTTTCATCATTCACTCCATCAGTGTCTTGCCAGAGGCGCTACACTACAGTTATACAACTGCAACATTAACACCTCTCTATGATCTACCTCCTCAAATACCTTAGTGAAGAAAGTTAAGTAAACTCGTAAGGCACGATAATAAACAGGTAATACTAGCCAAGAAACAACTATATAGACAGACATGAATTTAGCACTGTAGAAAGTGCTGTCTATCGGGATTACCTTGTGTAATATGCTGTTGTGTTACTTAAAGTGAAGTGAGAACAGTGGCCAGCACAAACACTCCATCTGTTGCATTTACAATGCAAGTACACACATGCAATCTTAGATAACGCAGAGAATGGATGTCCGGCTACGAAAGTTGTTTATGCATATTAACGGACGGAGGATCGAGTCTCTACCACTCCTTGCACACAATGACGCAAAGGGTTAACCCGTTTCAGAAGATGCAAAATACCCCCAGTGTAAAAATGTAAGGGGACCAAAACTCTTTAGTACTCTTCCATTAGACCCCTGGTTAACTTCAAGAAGAAACTGGATAAGTTCCTCAAGTTAGTTCCTGATCAGTCTGACTGTGGCCAGTACCAACAGGCTGACCGCCAATCAGAAGGCTTGGTCCAGGACCATGCTGGGTGGTGGTGAGGTTTCCCCCTTCCCTCCCCGGAATTGTCAACAAGTAAACTACAGGTATGTTGTAAGCAGCAACAGTCTGGATGTTCAGTCACCTTGCATGTTGTAAGCAGCAACAGTCTGGATGTTCAGTCACCTTGCATGTTGTAAGCAGCAACAGTCTGGATGTTCAGTCACTTTGCATGTTGTAAGCAGCAACAGTCTGGATGTTCGGTCATTCACTTTGCATGTTGTAAGCAACAACAGTCTGGATGATCAGTCACCTTGCATGTTGTAAGCAACAACAGTCTGGATGATCAGTCACCTTGCATGTTGTAAGCAACAACAGTCTTGATGTTCAGTCACCTTGCATGTTGTAAGCAGCAACAGTCTGGATGATCAGTCACCTTGCATGTTGTAAGCAACAACAGTCTGGATGATCAGTCACCTTGCATGTTGTAAGCAGCAACAGTCTGGATATTCAGTCACCTTGCATGTTGTAAGCAGCAACAGTCTGGATGATCAGTCACCTTGCATGTTGTAAGCAGCAACAGTCTGGATGATCAGTCACCTTGCATGTTGTAAGCAACAACAGACTGTGGTGTGATTGTTTAATCTGTGACCAAGGAAGCCTGGCCTCTGACCTGTCAGAGAGAGCAGACTGGCTTTCTAAACCGGTCACTGTTAGACCACTTAAACCATCTTTATGATATGGACGTGATCAACCCTGCTGTTGTTGCTGCCGGCCCGCAGGCAGGAAACTCCCCATCATCTGGTTGATCATTCTTCTGAAGAGTGTTGTTGATGCACCTACAGTGTATCTTATATTTGTTACTACCAGATATTGATGGTTATGTGGGCCTGCCGACCGCTGGCAGTAACAGACTGGTTTTCCTAGCAGTCTACATTAGTCTGGGCTCAAACAAGGCATCGAGACTAGAAGAACTCTTGAAATAGTCACAGGTGTGATGATCATACTTATTATTTATGACAATTCTTATAATATCTTTATTTTTGATTGGGTGTTATCCTGCACACTGCTGCTGTGTCTCATACGACATTTGTCAATCTTTAAACCAAATAATTCTATATTTGTATAATTTGTGACTTATTATGGAACAAATATTCTATTTTCTAGTCGACATAATGATTAAGTTTTCGCTCATTTCCCTAAGAGCGTAGTACTTAAGGTGATCTCAGTTGTTTATATTTCTGATGTGAAAAATGTGACATTATCGTTGTAGAAATGTGACATGCATTAAGGGGTATCACTAATACTGCTACATTCCTCGTTTTATAACTCTTATAATCTCTTCTATCATTTTACTGACTCAAGTTTTTTACAAGTTTGTTCCATGTGAAAGTTTAGTACTGAGATTATGTTTACCTTTGTGTACCCTGTGAAATTGTGCATTTTCTTCTGATTTAAGATCGCAATGTCTGCGTAGTGATATAATTTGATTTGATAATTTTCTTCCGTAGCAAAGTATCGATAAGCTTATCATTGAACATCATATTATTGTCCGTTGTCTACTAAGCCTTAATGTGAATCATCTTCATCCTCCCATCGACGTAGTCTCTACTTCCTGGTCCCTTCATCTACCTTTCTTTATTATCTTGTGTTTCTAGCCCCTCCATCTTCCTTCCTTTGCTGTCTTGTCTAGACATCACCTTCATTCATGCTAGCTCCACCATATTTGTCTATTTTTTTATATATTTCCAATGCGGTACCTCCAACCCTCTTTTTCCATCTACCTCTGTTTTTACTAAAGCAGATGATGTCCCTTTTTTTTATACTGGCCGAGCATTATTGATTTCAAAAATTATATTGTCTTTTCAGACCATCCATCGACCTCCTTTGTTTTTCCTGTAAACAAATAAACGAGTTGGAATGGTTAGGTGTGATTAGGCCTAGCATGGGTCACTAGACCTACAACAGCACTCCTTCATTCTTATGTCGTAATGGTTGGGTGTGAGTTGGATTAGCCTAACATGGGTCACTAGGCCTAATTCAGAATTCCATTTTGTTATAATGGTTAAGTGTGGGTAGGCTCAGCATTGTATGGGCCACTAGGCTTAATACAATATTGCTTCGTTCTTGTTTTAATGGTTAAATGTGGTAAGACGTGCCTAGCATGGGCCACTAGACCTACAGTACTAAAATTTTATATTCTAAAGGTTAAGTGTGGGTAGGACCTGCATAGTATGGGCCAGAGTGCTCCTCCAGTCTTTTGTTCTGATGGTTACGTGTGCGTGTGACCAGCCTAGCGTGAGCCTCTAGGCCTACTACATCACTCCTCCAAATTTATGTTTTATTGGTTAAGTGTGGGTGGGAGCATCCAAGTATGAACCACTAGGCCTTCTACAGTTTCTGCTAATTCTTATGCTTCTCGCACGACCACTTACTTTTTAGGCATCATCTCTCTTTGTACCATCCTTTTGTGTCAAGTACGTCGATATCATATTCCTTAATGTCTTTCATTCTTAGCAACGTTTTTTTAACTTATGTTTTCTATGGTTACTTTTCAATCTGGAGTCGTTTCCGGAAGTCACCGCCCCTGCGGCCAGGTCTCAGACTAGGCTACCTGATTGCTGGAGTTATCGATCAATCTTAATGTCCGCCGCCCGCAATCCAGCGTGTGTAGCACAACTCGGCTGATCAAGAACTGATTTGAGGAATTTGTCGAGTTCCCTCTTGAAGACAGCTAGGGGGTTTGTTGGTAACTCCCCTTATTCATGGAGGGAAGGTATTGAAGAGTCGTACTCTCGTAGTTCTCTCTGCTTTTATGTTCATAAGTAGTAATTTCAGTGAGTAGGTTTGAGACCAATCCCTGCAGTATCTTCCAGGTGTAGATTTTGTTGTAACTTTCTCGCTAACGTTCTTTGGAATACGGATCTGTGGACTTCAAGCGCTCCCAGTAAATTTAAGTACCTGACTGAGTTTTTACGAACTGTGAAAGTTCTCTATACATTTTGCACCTCAGCATTTTTTTTCTTCCTTGATGGGGGGCCGTTGGTACACAGCAATATTCCAGCCTAGAGAACATCTCTTGTTTTAAAGGTTCTATTTATTCAACCCATTTTTTTTCATGCAGTTGCGATCATAATATTCTTGTGGTCCAGTGATAAGGCTTCGGAGGCTCCTTACTTTACTTAGGTTCGTGGTACACAGGCAGTGTGTTTAAGTGCCCAGGCCCGGAGGGCCATGCCCAGCGAGGGAGAGAGGAGTCGCACCTGTTGACTCTAGGTTGAGTTGGCGCCAAGTGAGAGCGCGTAAGCGTGGTGCGAGTTGAACTGGGTAGGCATATAGATGGCAGCACCAGCATGGCACGAAATATGAACCCAGCTGGGCATACCTGGAGAAGGTTCCGGGGGTCAACGCCCCCGCGGCCCGGTCTGTGACCAGGCCTAATGGTGGATCAGGGCCTGATCAACCAGGCTGTTACTGTTGGCCACAAGCAAATCGACATACGAACCACAGCCCGGCTGGTCAGGTACTGACTTTAGGTGCCTGTCCAGTGCCTGCTTGAAGACAGCCAGGGGTCTATTGGTAATCCCCCTTATGTATGCTGTGTAACTATACATACACTCCTAGGTCTCTCACATTTGACTTACATTCTATTGAATGGTTTGAGTTTGTCTTGTATTCTGATGTGGTGTTCCGTGGCTCAGTTGGCAACGCACTCAGCTCACATACTAAATGTCCGTGGTTCAATTCCTGACATGGGTGGAAACGTTGGCCACGTTCCCTTACACCTGCTGCCCTTGTTCACCAAGCATTAAGTCGGTACCTGGATGTTAGTCGACTGTTTTGGGTTGCATCCTGTGTAAAAAAAATCTTGTTTTTATTTCCTCCTTTCTTCCATGACCTAGTAACTGAAATTTATCTTCATTGTACATCATAGTGTTATCAGTATCCCAATGGAAGACTTGGTTCAAATCAGCTTGGAGGCTCGCTGTGTCTTCTATGGATGCCACTTTACATACAAATTCTAATCTTGTATGCAGAGGTGATACAGTGTTATGATTTTTGTCCCTGTCTATCTCAGATATAAGAATGAAACAGAGGTGGGGCGAGTACTGTGCCTTGGGGAACAGAACTTTTCACTGTAGCAACCCCTGATTTCATTTCGTTTACATTATTCTTTCAGTTCTATTTGTTAGGATGACTCCAGTGTCTAGGCTTCTTCTCTATAGAATATTTAAGGCATGTTATAAGGATTTCTTGCAATTCTTGATGAATATCGAGTTCCACAAGTCTGGGCCAGAGGCGGAGGGCATGGAGGTGATGATAAGATTGGTAGCATAGTAGAATACAGATCGGACTGGAGGCAAACACACGGGATTTATTAGGTTGCCGTACACCACATTAAATGTAATAGAGATCAGCCGGGGCCAGGAGTTTCTGGGAAGAGTTTCTGGTAACTTGGTGCACAATTTTAGAGAATGAGGGATGACCCAGATGGTCACGTGTTGAGCTATGCGATAGGACGCACTTGGTTTCTTGAAGGGCTGATGATACAAAAAGCTACATTCGCTCAGCCACGGGGCACTGGAAAAAAAACTTTCCGCCACAGAGGGAAAAGAGAGAAAAAAGGCTGGAACTGATAAGGAAATGACGGAGAACAGGACCAAGATATGGTGTTTGCCACAGCCAAGGAGTATACAACTGTACTCGCTGGGGCCACATCCAATGTCAGGCATTATTCACATGTTGAGGGATGATGGTCCATTCACACATCTGTATAGCATTGAAGAGCAATAGCATTTCCTAGTTTGTGACAAGGCACAAAGGGCAATGTTGCTCTGGCCTTGAATACAGACCTAACATCTACTAAGCTGCAAAGAGGTGATAATTTATGTGAAATGTATACTTAAATACACATGGGTGTATTCCAAACTTACACTGTGTAGGCAATGCCTAGTTGTGCAGCTTATGAGTGTTGACTTCCGTCTCAGCTAGTAGGCACTTAGCTTAGTCCGCACAAGAGTCGGATAACTCAGGAATGGTGTCCACGTCAGAGAAATGAACTGCTGTCCTTGGACGTAGATCGTAAGAACGATACTGAACAGGAAGGCTGTCTTGTTGGTGCTAGATCACCCTTTACCACTGCACGAATGGCAGAGCAATCTCCTGGAATAATGAACCTGTAACCTGAATTATCGCCTTCGAATCTTACGTGGAGATGAAATTGGACGGGGTTTACCAGTGGTGTTTTTCTTCGGATGGCATTCTATACCGTGAACATTCACGACAAAGACTTACAATTTTCCACGTCGTACAGTGTGCAAGGATGTTAGTATAAAACACTCGAGTGTTTCAAGTAATTGATCAACTACTTGTGCTCCTTCGTGGGAACTGTTAATGGGAAGTCGCAATAAATTCATTGCATTCAGAAATTTCACGTAATGACTTTTTGCTATATTCTGGCAGAAAAAAATACTTATCATAATTTCTTTCTTAGTGAGAATTTACGAAATAATACAACAATAAAAGATGTGACACCCCCCTCGTTCGACTGAGTGGTTGGCCATGTTATTGTCTCTACTATCCTTCCCTCGTCCTCCTTTCTGTTCTGCTCTCTCTCTCTCTGCATACAGGTTTTCACCGCCGATAGATGGATACATAGAATGGAACAGAAATAGTAGTAGGAGTATAAACTACTCATAAATCGCAGGTACAGGGTAAGTCAGAATACAATAACAAATTGCAATATGCAAATAACCAGAATAAATTGTACACACGAACTTGTACCCATGCATTTGTTTATCCTTGTGTGCATGTGTGCCTGAGTGTGTGCTCACAGATGTTTACGGAAGTCGGCCTTCAGCTCTTGGACGCTATCATACTATTCTTAGAACTCTGTTAATTGAATTTCTCGCCACTTCCCGTCAAACTCATTCCACTTTTCTAGCACACGAAGACTAGAAAAAGTATATCACAACATTCCTATGGCTAGTCTGTCTTCAGATTCAGTATGTGTTTACCTGTTCCAGGTCCTCAATTTTCATTCATTCCCTGTGTTCTAGTTCACTTAGTTAAGTTTGCAGTGGTCGAGCCATAGCTCCTAACCCCGCTTCCTAATTCTTATCGATCAGGTTTACTAATTCCTGGCCTCCACAGTCCAGTTATATTTTCTTTTGAAAGCAGTCATCTAATTTCGTCCACTTAACCCCTTGAGACCGAAAATATAATCTTAAACCAAAGAACAACAAAACATTTTTCATTGATGGACTCCTCCCCGAGTCCAATGCTGTGTCTGCAGCTTTCACAGAGATCGATATTAAAGACCTGACAGCAAAACAGGAGTACCAAAAAAAAAAAAAAAAAAAAAAGGCCACAAATAAGTGTTGCTTTTCAAGGTTAAAAGAGTCGCTCGACAAATTATGTAGTTACAGTTTTGGCGTGAAGATGGAAAAAATAAAATTTATAATTTTTGTACTTATAAATTATCAGATACTGTGCAACTTTTTCAGTAGTTCAATTAACATTTATTGAATATTGCCTTGGGCATCTTTCACACCCGGCCCCGAACATCCTGTTACTTGTGATTTCATTTTAAGGCGTCTAAAATGAAGGAATGTGTCAAAAGCTGTAACAACAGGAAATCCCAGAAAACAGTTCGGACGAATTCTTAGACTTACACGAACGATTAAGACAGTGTGGTTAATTTATTTTAATTCGGCAAATAGTAGCACTGCCAGACTGGATAATACCTTTGGCGTTATATTCACAAATAATGATAATAGCGTACGGATCATAACGATGTCAAATATTGCACACTCGGACCCAACTTCATAAAAGTTCAGACCTGCAGTACACACTAGTCCTGAGCAAAAAAACACTCTTGAGGGTTTATTCAACAAATCCAGTTTCCACAATAATTAAATTAACTGGACACAAATAAATCAAGACCTTACTAAAATACGCTGGAAAAATACTATGAGTAACATGAATTTAAACCATTGTTTATAGAGGATGAGCTCAGCCTATAGAGTATAGAAGCTCGTAGAGTACAACAATATTCCAGTCTAGAGAAAACAAGTAACTTCAACTAGTATCATCAGTAGCTTGGCATCTCTTTGTTTTTCAGGTTCTAATTATCCAACCTGTCGTTTTCCTTGTGGTGATAACACCACTGTTGGTCCACATAATGACTAATATGCTCATTGGAGAACCCAGAAATAGATATTAATAAATGAGAGAGAAAGTAATTAATGTATTATCTATGAATTCCATCTCATTCAATTATTCCTGTATTATGAAAGTTCATAAATTGTACAAAAAAAGTATAATGAAAGAAGTTCAATATAAAGATGGTCTCCGGGAAGTGTTCGAAGTAGCCTTAGGTAAGAAGTAAATAATGAATGTGAATGTCATAGAAATGCAATTAAGAAGCTGAGTTAGATTTATAACCTATGGAAAACGAACGTAGATTAGAACATGTGCGGAGTAACGTATGTTAGTTATAAGTATTTTTAGCAGTTTGTCTTATACTTTACACAGACAATGATCAAACTAAGTACTTGTAAGGCACGTTGTCAGCACTGTAGTTACTTTCTTGAACACTGTGTTCTTGATTGTTCACTTATTGAGAAATATAGAGATAGTTCATTAACATTTATGATGTCATAGTATCTTATTAGTGAAAATAATATATTAGAAATTTAGAGAGGCTGCTTAAATTTGCTTGTAAAAGATACAATATAAATATATATATCCATTTGTACTTTTCTTAACCGTTTTAGGACCTGGTTCCTAGATCTTTTGTGTATCCATATGTTCTTCCACAGGAAGCACAGTCAATTTGCTGCTGCTTCGGCAAAATCTGAAATCTTCCCCTGTCTTGGGGTCCAGTTCCTGGACACATTATGTGCCTATGTATCCTTTTGTGGCTACCACCCACAGGATGGGTAAGACATGTATAATAAAGCTATCAAAACTAAGTTCCGATGGCTCACCAGGTTACCCATAAAACATTTAAGATCAACTCCTAAGACGTGATGGTAGGACTTCCACTGCATCACAACACAAGAATAGATAGTATCAGAGGTCAGATAAAATATTTAAGACGTACTGAATACTAAGACTCTTCTTGATGGCTGCAAGAGTCTACTATGATAATCATTATTCTGTGACGCTTTATTTCTTATCTTGAGATATTTATACACTTCTGACAGCTGATAAAGATTACGAGGTGCGTGGGCTTTGCACTCGACCACTGTGATAAGCCGGAAGATTATCATCATAATATGATGGAGCCAACTTAGATATACCATATACCTGGGATGAGTTTCGAGAATTTTTCTACTCCCGGAGTACAGCCCTGGGCCAGGTTTATTCTGGTGCTTGCCTGGTCATGGTTACATATAGTTGCATTGTGTCAGAGTGGTGGGTCACATTGGAGGGTTACAGGGGCCACAGTGGTGGGTCACCGAGGCCACAGTGAAGGGTCACACCACCAGGCTGGATGGTTGACACATTAAGGGAATGAAGCAAGGAATGGTAAAGTCATCGCCAGGACCCAGACTTTCTCTTAGGAAGGCAAACATTTTTTGTCTTGATTTCCCACTAGTATCTCCTTATATAATCTACTGCACTAAGTGCTGCTGCTGTGGTTGTTGCTGCTTCTGCTGCTGCTGTGGTTGTTGCTGCTTCTGCTGCTGCTGTGGTTGCTGCTGCTTCTGCTGCTGCTGTGGTTGTGCTGCTTCTGCTGCTGCTGTGGTTGTTGCTGCTTCTGCTGCTGCTGTGGTTGCTGCTGCTTCTGCTGCTGCTGTGGTTGTTGCTGCTTCTGCTGCTGCTGTGGTTGATGCTGCTTCTGCTGCTGCTGTGGTTGTTGCTGCTTCTGCTGCTGCTGTGGTTGTTGCTGCTTCTGCTGCTGCTGTGGTTGTTGCTGCTTCTGCTGCTGCTGTGGTTGCTGCTGCTTCTGCTGCTGCTGTGGTTGTTGCTGCTTCTGCTGCTGCTGTGGTTGCTGCTGCTTCTGCTGCTGCTGTGGTTGCTGCTGCTTCTGCTGCTGCTGTGGTTGCTGCTGCTTCTGCTGCTGCTGTGGTTGTTGCTGCTTCTGCTGCTGCTGTGGTTGCTGCTGCTTCTGCTGCTGCTGTGGTTGTTGCTGCTTCTGCTGTTGCTGGTTGCTGCTGCTTCTGCTGCTGCTGTGGTTGTTGCTGCTTCTGCTGCTGCTGTGGTTGCTGCTGCTTCTGCTGCTGCTGTGGTTGCTGCTGCTTCTGCTGCTGCTGTGGTTGTTGCTGCTTCTGCTGCTGCTGTGGTTGCTGCTGCTGCGCTGGTTGCTGTTCGCTGCTGCTGTGGTTGTTGCTGCTTCTGCTGCTGCTGTGGTTGCTGCTGCTTCTGCTGCTGCTGTGGTTGTGCTGCTTCTGCTGCTGCTGTGGTTGCTGCTGCTTCTGCTGCTGCTGTGGTTGTTGCTGCTTCTGCTGCTGCTGTGGTTGCTGCTGCTTCTGCTGCTGCTGTGGTTGTTGCTGCTTCTGCTGCTGCTGTGGTTGTTGCTGCTTCTGCTGCTGCTGTGGTTGCTGCTGCTTCTGCTGCTGCTGTGGTTGTTGCTGCTTCTGCTGCTGTGGTTGTGCTGCTTCTGCTGCTGCTGTGGTTGCTGCTGCTTCTGCTGCTGCTGTGGTTGTTGCTGCTTCTGCTGCTGCTGTGGTTGCTGCTGCTTCTGCTGTTGCTGTGGTTGCTGCTGCTTCTGCTGTTGCTGGGTTGTAGTGAGTATCTAGTGCAGACGGGGCTGATATTGCAGTAAACAACTGCGGTGTGTTGCAAAGCCATAAATATATTAGCCATAAAATTTGCAGATGTAAAAAAATTGTGAGAAATGTCCGCATCAGACATGGACGGTAACGTTAATGCTTCCATGTGCGTAAATTACAAGTGTGCACGTGATTGGTCAGTCATGTACACATGGTAGATCAGTGGTGTGCACAGAACACATAGTAAGATAGGTGAGCCGTGTTCACCTGATGATAAGTCAGCAGTGAATGTATGATCACGTGTGATTTAGGCTTTTCTGGCCTCATGACCACCACACCTGACACCACCTGTCCAATCCCAGTCATCACCCCGGGGCTCCGAGGATTATCACCCCGGGGCTCTGAGGATTATCACCCCGGGGCTCTGAGGATTATCACCCCGGGGCTCCGAGGGTCATCGTCCCGGGGCTCCCATGGTCGTTACCCCGGGGCTCCCAGGGTCGTCACCCCGGGGCTCCCAGGGTCGTCATCCCGGGGCTCCCAGGGTTATCACCCCGGGGCTCCCAAGGTCGTCACCCCGGGACTCCCAGGGTTATCACCCCGGGGCTCCGAGGGTCATCGTCCCGGGGCTCCGAGGATCATCACCCCGGGGCTCCGAGGATTATCACCCCGCGGCTCCGAGGGTCATCACCCCGGGGCTCTGAGGATTATCACCCCGGGGCTCCGAGGGTCATCGTCCCGGGGCTCCGAGGGTCATCACCCCAGGGCTCCCAGGGTCGTCACCCCTGGGCTCCCAGGGTCGTTACCCCGGGGCTACCAGGGTCGTCACCCCGGGGCTCCCAGGGTCGTCACCCCGGGGCTCCCAGGGTCGTCACCCCGGGGCTCCCAGGGTCGTCACCCCGGAGCTCCCAGGGTTATCACCCCGGGGCTCCTAGGGTCGTCATCCCTTGGCTCCCAGGGTTATCACCCCGGGGCTCCTAGGGTCGTCACCCCGGGGCTCCCAGGGTCGTCACCCCGGGGCTCCCAGGGTTATCACCCCGGGGCTCCTAGGGTCGTCACCCCGGGGCTCCTAGGGTCGTCACCCCGGGGCTCCCAGGGTCGTCACCCCGGAGCTCCCAGGGTTATCACACCGGGGCTCCTAGGGTCGTCATCCCTTGGCTCCCAGGGTTATCACCCCGGGGCTCCCAGGGTCGTCACCCCGGAGCTCCCAGGGTTATCACCCCGGGGCTCCTAGGGTCGTCACCCCGGGGCTCCCAGGGTCGTCATCCTGGGGCTCCCAGGGTTATCACCCCGGGGATCCCAAGGTCGTCACCCCGGGACTCCCAGGGTTATCACCCCGGGGCTCCGAGGGTCATCGTCCCGGGGCTCCGAGGATCATCACCCCGGGGCTCCGAGGATTATCACCCCGGGGCTCCGAGGGTCATCACCCCGGGGCTCTGAGGATTATCACCCCGGGGCTCCGAGGGTCATCGCTCCGAGGGTCATCGTCCCGGGGCTCCGAGGGTCATCACCCCAGGGCTCCCAGGGTCGTCACCCCGGGGCTCCCAGGGTCGTTACCCCGGGGCTACCAGGGTCGTCACCCCGGGGCTCCCAGGGTCGTCACCCCGGGGCTCCCAGGGTCGTTACCCCGGAGCTCCCAGGGTTATCACCCCGGGGCTCCTAGGGTCGTCATCCCTTGGCTCCCAGGGTTATCACCCCGGGGCTCCAGGGTCGTCATCCCTTGGCTCCCAGGGTTATCACCACGGGGCTCCTAGGGTCGTCACCCCGGGGCTCCCAGGGTCGTCACCCCGGGGCTCCCAGGGTTATCACCCCGGGGCTCCTAGGGTCGTCACCCCGGGGCTCCTAGGGTCGTCACCCCGGGGCTCCCAGGGTCGTCACCCCGAGCTCCCAGGGTTATCACCCCGGGGCTCCTAGGGTCGTCATCCCTTGGCTCCCAGGGTTATCACCCCGGGGCTCCCAGGGTCGTCACCCCGGAGCTCCCAAGGTTATCACCCCGGGGCTCCTAGGGTCGTCACCCCGGAGCTCCCAGGGTCGTCACCCCGGAGCTCCCAGGGTTATCACCCGGGGCTCCCAGGGTTATCACCCCGGGGCTCCTGGGGTCGTCATCCTTGGCTCCCAGGGTTATCACCCGGGGCTCCCAGGGTCATCATTCCTGGGCTCCCAGCGTCGTCACCCCGCCAGGGCTCCCAGGGTCGTCACCCCGGGGCTCCCAGGGTCGTCACCCCGGGGCTCCCAGGGTCTGGGCAGTCACCCGGGGCTCCCAGGGTCGTCACCCCGGGGCTCCCAGGGTCGTCACCCCGGAGCTCCCAGGGTTATCACCCCGGGGCTCCTAGGTCGTCATCCCTGGCTCCCAGGGTTATCACCCCGAGGCTCCCAGGGTCGTCATCCCTTGGCTCCCAGGGTTATCACCCCGGGGCTCCTAGGGTCGTCACCCCGGGGCTCCCAGGGTCGTCACCCAGGGGCTCCCAGGGTCGTCACCCCGGGCTCCCAGGGTTATCACCCCGGGGCTCCTAGGTCGTCACCCCGGGGCTCCTAGGGACGTCACCCCGGGGCTCCCAGGGTCGTCACCCCGAGCTCAAGGGTTATCACCCGGGGCTCCTAGGGTCGTCATCCTTTGGCTCCCAGGGTTATCACCCCGGGGCTCCCAGGGTCGTCACCCCGGAGCTCCCAGGGTTATCACCCCGGGGCTCCTAGGGTCGTCACCCCGGTGCTCCCAGGGTCGTCACCCCGGGGCTCCCAGGGTCGTCACCCCGGAGCTCCCAGGGTTATCACCCCGGGGCTTCTAGGGTCGTCATCCCTTGGCTCCCAGGGTTATCACCCCGGGGCTCCCAGGGTTATCACCCCGGGGCTCCTAGGGTCGTCATCCCTTGGCTCCCAGGGTTATCACCCCGGGGCTCCCAGGGTCGTCACCCCGGAGCTCCCAGGGTTATCACCCCGGGGCTCCTAGGGTCGTCACCCCGAGGCTCCCAGGGTCGTCACCCCGGGGCTCCCAGGGTCGTCACCCCGGAGCTCCCAGGGTTATCACCCCGGGGCTCCTAGGGTCGTCATCCCTTGGCTCCCAGGGTTATCACCCCGGGGCTCCCAGGGTCATCATTCCTGGGCTCCCAGCGTCGTCACCCCGGGGCTCCCAGGGTCGTCACCCCGGGGCTCCCAGGGTCGTCACCCCGGGGCTCCCAGGGTCGTCACCCCGGGGCTCCCAGGGTCGTCACCGGGCTCCAGTCTCACTCCGGAGCTCCCAGGGTTATCACCCCGGGGCTCCTAGGGTCGTCATCCCTTGGCTCCCAGGGTTATCACCCCGGGGCACCCAGGGTCGTCATCCCTTGGCTCCCAGGGTTATCACCCCGGGGCTCCTAGGGTCGTCACCCCGTGGCTCCCAGGGTCGTCACCCCGGGGCTCCCAGGGTCGTCACCCCGGGTCTCCCAGGGTTATCACCCCGGGGCTCCTAGGGTCGTCACCCCGGGGCTCCTAGGGTCGTCACCCAGGGGCTCCCAGGGTCGTCACCCCGGAGCTCAAAGGGTTATCACCCCGGGGCTCCTAGGGTCGTCATCCCTTGGCTCCCAGGGTTATCACCCCGGGGCTCCCAGGGTCGTCACCCCGGAGCTCCCAGGGTTATCACCCCGGGGCTCCTAGGGTCGTCACCCCGGGGCTCCCAGGGTCGTCACCCCGGGGCTCCCAGGGTCGTCACCCCGGAGCTCCCAGGGTTATCACCCCGGGGCTTCTAGGGTCGTCATCCCTTGGCTCCCAGGGTTATCACCCCGGGGCTCCTAGGGTCGTCATCCCTTGGCTCCCAGGGTCCCTGGCCAGTCACCCTCCAGAGGGCTCCCAGGGTCATCATTCCTGGGCTCCCAGCGTCGTCACCCCGGGGCTCCCAGGGTCGTCACCCCGGGGCTCCCAGGGTCGTCACCCCGGGGCTCCCAGGGTCGTCACCTTCACGGCTTGGAAATGTGTTGCCTTCTCATGGTTCTTCTCAGCGTATCTGATGTTCTCAAAAAGAAAATAGGCAAATGTCTTCTCTGTGTAGGGCTGTGAGCCGCTAGCACCAACAGTCTGGTTGACCAGGCGGTCAATATGAATGTTGCTGCATGGGGGCGACTGCGAGGGTGAAGGAACTCTGGAAATCAGTCACAGGTATATCACAGGCAGTTATGTCTTCCAGGATGCTCCAGGTGAGTTAACTGGCAACCATATAAATTATACAAATAACCTGCACGTAGGAGAAACTCACCACGACGTTTCGGTCCGACTTGGACCATTTACCAAGTCGGGCCGAAACGTCGTGGTAAACTCCTCCCTCCTATGTGTGGGTTATTTGTGTATTGTTCCAGTCACGGTATTGTGCCTTTTTGTTCCATATAATTTGTGTACATTGTTAGTTTAACAAGTGAGTGAGTGAGAGAGTGGGTGGGTGAGTGAGTGGGTGGGTGAGTGAGTGAGTGGGTGGGTGGGTGAGTGAGTGAGTGAGTGGGTGGGTGAGTGAGTGAGTGAGAGGGTGGGTGAGTGAGTGAGTTGGTGAGAGAGTGAGTGAGTGAGTGAGTGGGTGGGTGAGTGAGAGGGTGAGTGAGTGCAGGTAAGGTAGTGTCTCCTTCACATCTACTATATTCATGACCCAGCCTCCATCCTATTTGTGCATTACGTAAATATATAATAATTCCCTCTCAGTATTAAGTTTCTTGAGCTCTGCATAAATTACGTGTATAGTAATGTCTGGCGTCTTTGTCGGTACCTCCAGTTTGACTTGAAGATCATTTCTCTTTACAAGTTAATATCCAATATAAAGACCAAACTCATGTTTTAGTGTAGTTATTCCACTGATTTAAATATATTAAGGCAGTGTTGTACCAGTGCTCACGTTTGAACACACACACACACACACACACACACACACACACACACACACACACACACACACGCATTTCTTCAGCCACAGAGTAGTCAGGAAGTGGAATAGTCTAGAGAAAGATATAGTGGAGGCAGGAACCATACATAGTTTTAAGACGAGGTATGATAAAGCTCATGGAGCAGGGAGAGCAGAGACCCAGTAGCGGACAGCGAAGAGGCGGGGCCAGGAGCTGAGTCTCGACCCCTGCAACCACAATTAGGTGAGTACACACAACACATGGTGTGTGATGAGGTATCACAGTGGGCGCCTGTGACGAGCGGTGTACCGCAGGGGTCAGTCTTAGGACCAGTGTTATTCTTGGTATATGTAAATGACATGACGGACGGGATAGACTCAGAAGTGTCTCTGTTCGCAGATGATGTGAAATTAATGAGGAGAATCACATCGGAAGAGGACCAAGCAGGACTTCAAACAGACCTGGACAAGCTTGACATCTGGTCTAGCAACTGGCTTCTCGAATTCAATCCCACCAAATGCAAAGTCATGAAGATCGGAGAAGGGCAAAGAAGACCGCTGACAGAGTACAGGCTAGGCGGACAAAGGCTACAAACCTCGGCAAAGGAGAAAGACCTTGGGGTGAGTATAACGCCAAACACGTCTCCGGAGGCACACATCAACCAGATAACTGGGGCAGCATATGGGCGACTGGCAAACCTAAGATTAGCGTTCCGTTACCTTAATAAGGAATCGTTCAAGACACTGTACACCGTGTACGTCAGGCCCATACTAGAATATGCAGCACCAGTCTGGAACCCACACCTGGTCAAGCACGTAAAGAAACTAGAGAAAGTGCAAAGGTTTGCGACAAGGTTAGTTCCACAACTCAGGGGTCTGTCCTATGAAGAAAGGCTGAGGAAATAGGACTAACAACACTGGAGGAAAGAAGGGTCAGAGGAGACATGATAACGACATACAAAATACTGCGGGAATCGACAAGGTAGACAGTGACAGGATGTTCCAGAGAGGGAACACAGAAACAAGGGGACACAACTGGAAGCTGAAGACTCAGATGAGTCAAAGGGATGTTAGGAAGCATTTCTTCAGCCACAGAATAGTCAGGAAGTGGAATAGTCTAGAGAAAGATATAGTGGAGGCAGGAACCATACATAGTTTTAAGACAAGGTATGATAAAGCTCATGGAGCAGGGAGAGCAGAGACCCAGTAGCGGACAGCGAAGATGCGGGGCCAGGAGCTGAGTCTCGACCCCTGCAACCACAATTAGGTGAGCAATTAGGTGAGTCACACACACACACACACACACACACACACACATACATATATACATACATTCACATTCCTTAAAAGGCGGGGCAATGAACTAACTCGATCCTTATCAGAAGACTTTGGTGAGTATCTACAAAGAATAATAAGTAGAGCCACTGCTGCTCTTGATATATGTATAGTGTGTGACCCACCAGGAAGGATTGAATCCTGTGCCTCTTGTCTGATTGACGTGAAACATTTAAGAATATAAATAGGTCTTCAGGAAGACTTACACCAGTTGCAGGGAAGGTCACACAAGTGACTGCTACACAAATGTAAGTTTCAAAACAACCACAGGGGGAGCTGAATAGAAGCTTTCTAGGCCTTTCGTGTTGCAATCACATCTTCTGGAGCTTGCAGTGTTGCAGAAATGAACAGGAAGTCCAGTTAGATTAATCGTTCAAGGAAACGACTCTTTAGCTAGAGTCGTTCCCTTGAACAATTAATCTACCTGGACTTCCTACTCATTTGTGCAACATTGCAAGCTCCTGAAGATGGGTTGATTGCAACAGGAAAGGCCTATATCTTCCATTTAACTCCCCCTGTGGTTGTTTTGCATCTTGCATTGCTTGTTTGCGATTATTGCAAAATGTATGCTCATGTAATTATGCGAAGAAGGAATGGGATAACCCGCAGTCCAAACAGGAAAGGGATAAATTACAAATATCGATGACAAAAGAATCTGGTAATGAACATTACACCAAACATATCTCCAGACGAGCACATCAAGAGAAACTTTAGCAGAATATGCGATACAAATTCAAGACCCCGCAATAAGAGAGACTTGTGCACTAGGAGTGTCGCGCTCATTTTACAATATGCAACACCTGCGTGCAGCCCCCACCTGATCAGTAATATTCAGAAGCTTGAGAAACATACACAACTCTGCAACTAGTTGAGTTTTATGAGCTGAAAGGTGAGCAATATGAGAGACTAAAGGTGACGAACCTAACGACACTGGAAGAGAGGATGACTAAGGAAAAAAAGTAGCACGATATGAAAGATACTAGGAGGATATGATAAGAGGAATAGATGCAAACTGGAAAATGTGTGGTCATTGAACAAACAGATATACACTAGATGGTAGCTTAAGATAAATCTATCATAGGAACATTAGGAATTGTTTTGTTTTTTGTTTCAAAATAATAAGGATGTTTAGATGTGGAAGTGGCGATGGCGAACTGTATACACACTTTTAAGAACAGGTATGATTGAAATTAAAAGACCAGAAATCAGTAATGCAGCTCGAAATATGATGAAATGCTACTTGAGGGAGGTTTTTTTTCTTCCGACCTTTGGCAACAATCCCTCGTAAAGAGGCTGAGTTCACTACATTTTAAAATTTGTCAAAATTGATTATAGTTATATAATTTCTCAAATTTGAGCTTTAGGATTTAAAGTTGTGTCCAATTTGCTTATTCTGAGTTAGGATTTCCACCACTTGAAAATTGTCATTTTCCCTATGAGCTTTTTGAGGTCTTCACACTTGAAATTGTCACTATTGTTGGGCTGGACTTTTGTTTGTGTGTGTGTGTGTGTGTGTGTGTGTGTGTGTGTGTGTGTGTGTGTGTGTGTGTGTGTGTGTGTGTGTGTGTGTGTGTGTGTGTGTGTGGAGAAGTTGAAGTTAACGTTTCACTTTTCGTGTTTGACTCACAAGTTGGCTGGCTGTCCTGTGGTTAAGTCGTAAATCACATCTTTGAACTGAAGGAAGATTGCATTGTGAGCGAAGCTTCAGCAAAGTGTGGGGGCTGAGTTTCTCAGGAAGTTACAACACAAACATTTCCTCACAAAATTTTCAGTCATAAACTGAGGCTAAGTAGATATAGAGAGACACGACCCAAGACAGTGACTGACTTTCATGGAAAATTATGACTATGCTAATGTCCAGTGATAGCTGATTATATCTATGGAATTACCTGTACACACTTCTCTAGTGTTGACATCTTTCTATTAGGTTGTGCTTCTGTGTTTTGTATACAGTCTTCTTTTTTTTATTTCTTAGTTCTTTCCATATTTGAGCAATTAGATTTTGTCACAACTAAACGTTATGTTACTCTAGTGCTCAGTGACTTTAGTGATTATTTTTATATCGTCTGAAAATGATCATTTGAAGATAGTATAGCAAATTTTTTTTAATGTATGTTACGAGGCTGAGGAAGAATAAAGGCGCTACGATTGTGCCTCGAAGTATTGAGCTTTTTACTTTGCTAGGGGAGATTTTGCTTTGTTTATTACTACACTTTGTTCTGTAACTCAGAAAATTTAACATCCATTTTCTTACCTTTCCCGTTATACCTGTTTCTTTCATTTTATCACTCAGTGATCGCACTTGTCAAATGTCTTAGCCAAATCCATGTTCACCATTTTGCATTTTGGTTTTCTGCCAAAGCCTCCTTAAATTTGTCGAGTGGGTTTAGTAGTTATCTGCATGATCTTCCCGCTCTACATCCAGGTTGTCTGGGGTTGTGCAGGTCGTGTTTTCCATAAGATTAATGAAGAATAAAAAAAACAATACCGTGACTGGAACAATACACGAATAACCCACACATAGAAGACTGAAACTTATGCAAAGTTAGGAAGCAGTTATCCAGGGGATCACTAGAGAGGCTCTTGGAAGGAACAAGTTAGGAAGCAGTGATCCAGGGGATCACTAGAGAGGCTCTTGGAAGGAACAAGTTAGGAAGCAGTGATCCAGGGGATCACTAGAGAGGCTCTTGGAAGGAACAAGTTAGGAAGCAGTGATCCAGGGGATCACTAGAGAGGCTCTTGGAAGGAACAAGTTAGGAAGCAGTGATCTAGGGGATCACTAGAGAGGCTCTTGGAAGGAACAAGTTAGGAAGCAGTGATCCAGGTGATCACTAAAGAGGATCTTGGATTGAACAAGTTAGGAACCAATGATCCAGGGATCAGATACACATACTCATTGAAGTGTATTGTGCGTGCTGTAGTGAAGGAGGCAGTAAAACTGTGAAGGAGGCGGTAGGACTGTGTGAACATAAGAACATAAGAATGGAGGAACACTGCAGAAGGCCTACTGGCCCATACAAGGCTTATCAAAACCACCACTACATAAGAATTTACTCCTGTACTCACGACACCAATCAAACCCAGCCCCTCCCACTCATTTATTTGTCCAATCTCTTTTTAAAGCCACCCAAGATACTAGCCTCTATCACCCTACTCGGAAGATTGTTCCACGCGTCTACAACTCTGTTCGAAAACCAGTACTTGCCTATGTCCTTTCTAAATCTAAATTTATCCAATTTAAATCCGTTATTTCTGGTTCTTACTTGGTTCGATATCCTCAGTATTTTATTAATATCTCCCTTGTTCATGCCCATCATCCACTTGTACACCTCGATGATATCTCCCCTCATTCTACGTCTTTCCAGAGAGTGGAGATTCAATGCTCTAAGTCTATCTTCATACGGGAGATTCCTTATACTGTAAATCATTTTAGTCATTCTTCTTTGTATGTTCTCCAATGAATCTATATCCATCTTGTAGTAAGGAGACCAAAACTGAGCTGCATAATCCAAATGAGGTCTCACTAGTGATGTATAGAGCTGTAAAATAACTTTTGGACTTCTGTTGCCTATACTTCTTGAAATAAATCCTAGTAATCTGTTAGCCTTATTGCGCACACTTAGGCACTGTTGTCTTGGCTTTAGATTTCTGCATACCATGACTCCCAAGTCTTTTTCACATTCTGTATGATCAAGCTCTACTTCACCTAGTTTATAAATTCGAGGGATATTTTCATTACCAAGGACTAGTACCTTACACTTGTCCACATTGAACTTCATCTGCCACTTTTCAGACCAAGACATTAATTTGTCCAAATCCTCCTGGAGTTCACTGGTATCCTCCTCAGAATGAATCATACGGCCTATTTTTGTATCATCAGCAAATTTACTCATGTCTCTTGTAATTCCTTCATCAAGGTCATTTATGTAAATTATGAACAACAATGGTCCTAAAACTGATCCTTGTGGAACGCCACTAGTGACTAATCCCCATTCAGATTTGACCCCATTAATGGAAACTCTCTGCTTTCTATTGGTAAGCCATGCCTCTATCCATGCTAGAACTTTACCTCCTATACCATGAGCTGCCACCTTTCTTAAGAGTCTCTTGTGAGGTACTCTATCGAAGGCCTTACTGAAATCCAAGTAAACTATATCATATTCTTTATCACTGTCTACTGCCTCAAATGTTTTATTGAAAAACGTCAGTAAATTTGTCAGGCAGGAACGACCTTTCGTGAACCCATGCTGAGATTCATTAATCAAATTATGTTCTTCAAGGTGACTTCTAATAATATCAGCTATAATTGATTCTAATAATTTGCCTACTATAGATGTGAGGCTTATTGGACGGTAATTTGATGGAATTGACTTATCCCCTGATTTGAATATAGGAACTACATTAGCTATCTTCCACATCTCTGGCACAATACCAGTTAGGATGGACGTATTAAACACATTCGTTAATGGCTGACTAAGTTCCATTTTGCATTCTTTAAGTACCCTGGAAAACAACTCGTCGGGTCCCGGGGACTTATTTTGCTTCAGTTTATCTATCTGTTTGATAACCATGTCCCTCGTGACAGTAATATTAGTTAACTTGAATTCTTCAGGAACTGACAAGGCAGTAGGACTATGTGAATGAGGCAGTAGGACTATGTGAAGGAGGCATTAGGACTATGTGAATGAGGCAGTAGGACTATGTGAAGGAGGCATTAGGACTATGTGAAGGAGGCAGTAGGACTATGTGAAGGAGGCAGTAGGACTATGTGAAGGAGGCAGTAGGACTATATGAAGGAGGCAGTAGGACTATGTGAAGGAGGCAGTAGGACTATGTGAAGGAGGCAGTAGGACTATGTGAAGGAGGCAGGATAGGAGGCTATAGGATAGGAGGCAGTAGGACTATATGAAGGAGGCAGTAGGACTATGTGAAGGAGGCAGTAGGACTATATGAAGGAGGCAGTAGGACTATGTGAAGGAGGCAGTAGGACTATATGAAGGAGGCAGTAGGACTATGTGAAGGAGGCAGTAGGACTATGTGAAGGAGGCAGTAGGACTATGTGAAGGAGGCAGTAGGACTATGTGAAGGAGGCAGTAGGACTATGTGAAGGAGGCAGTAGGACTATGTGAAGGAGGCAGTAGGACTATGTGAAGGAGGCAGTAGGACTATGTGAAGGAGGCAGTAGGACTATGTGAAGGAGGCAGTAGGACTATATGAAGGAGGCAGTAGGACTATGTGAAGGAGGCAGTAGGACTATATGAAGGAGGCAGTAGGACTATGTGAAGGAGGCAGTAGGACTATGTGAAGGAGGCAGTAGGACTATATGAAAGACGCAGTAGGACTATGTGAAGGAGGCAGTAGGACTATGTGAAGGAGGCAGTAGGACTATGTGAAGGAGGCAGTAAGACTATGGAAGGAGGCAGTAGGACTATGTGAAGGAGGCAGTAGGACTATGTGAAGGAGGCAGTAGGACTATGTGAAGGAGGCAGTAGACTATGTGAAGGAGGCAGTAGGACTATGTGAAGGAGGCAGTAGGACTATGTGAAGGAGGCAGTAGGACTATGTGAAGGAGGCAGAGGACTATGTGAAGGAGGCAGTAGGACTATGTGAAGGAGGCAGTAGGACTATGTGAAGGAGGCAGTAGGACTATGTGAAGGAGGCAGTAGGACTATGTGAAGGAGGCAGTAGGACTATGTGAAGGAGGCAGTAGGACTATGTGAAGGAGGCAGTAGGACTATGTGAAGGAGGCAGTAGGACTATGTGAAGGAGGCAGTAGGACTATGTGAAGGAGGCAGTAGGACTATGTGAAGGAGGCAGTAGGACTATGTGAAGGAGGCAGTAGGACTATGTGAAGGAGGCAGTAGGACTATGTGAAGGAGGCAGTAGGACTATGTGAAGGAGGCAGTAGGACTATGTGAAGGAGGCAGTAGACTATGTGAAGGAGGCAGTAGGACTATGTGAAGGAGGCAGTAGGACTATGTGAAGGAGGCAGTAGGACTATGTGAGGGAGGCAGTAGGACTGTGTGAGGGAGGCAGTAGGACTATGTGAAGGAGGCAGTAAGACTATGTGAAGGAGGCAGTAGGACTATGTGAAGGAGGCAGTAAGACTATGTGAAGGAGGCAGTAGGACTATGTGAAGGAGGCAGTAGGACTGTGTGAGGAGGCAGTAGGACTTGTGAAGGAGGCAGTAGGACTAGTGAGGGAGGCAGTAGGCTGGTGAAGGAGCAGTAGGACTGTGAGGAAGTAGGAAAGATGGATTGGGAAAGGCAAAGTATGGGGTGATGGAAGCTAGGGGGTGATAGGCTGGGTTGAAGGAGTGATGGAGCTGGGGTTGGAAGGTAGGGTGATGGAGGCTGGGGGTTGGAAAGTAGGGTGATGGAGACTGGGGGTTGGAAAGTTGGGTGATGGAGACTTGGGGGGGAAGGGAGGTGTTATCTGTCGTTATCTCTGGGTATCTGTGAGAATGAGGAGCCGCAGTGTGAGGATTGAGAGCCGCTAGTGTAAACACCAGCGTCTGCCACTCTGCTTCATACAACACCATCTGCTATAATACCAACCCTTCCCCTTCTATCTTTCTCGCTCACATACACACACACACACACACACACACACACACACACAAACACACACACACACACACACACACAAACACATACACACACACAAACACATCGATTGTCCAAGAAGGGTTCTCAGAATGGGCAAGTGTGAGAAGTGGGGTTCCGCAAGGGTCGGTATTTGGACTACCTTTGATGAGTATCGAGAGTCTACTCTCGGAGCCCGGCCATGGGTCAGACTCGTCTGGTGCTTGCCTGGTCAACCAGGCTGTTGCTGCTGGAGACCCGCTGCCCCACATATCCATCACAACCTGGTTGATCTGGCACCTGGTGAAGATACTTGTCCAGTTTCCTCTTGAAGGCTTCTACACTGGTTCCAGCCGTGTTTCTGATATCTTCTGATAAGATGTTGAATAGTCTGGGACCCCGGATGTTGATACAGTGTTCCCTCAATGTGCCCACCGCACCCCTGCTCCTCACTGGGTTTATTTTGCATTTCCTCCCATATTTCTCACTCCAGTATGTTGTTATGACAGTGTGCAGATTTGGGACCAGGCCCTCAAGTACTTTACAGGTATATATTATCATGTATCTCTCCTCCGCTCCAGTGAGTACATGTTCAAGACTTTAAGGCGTTCCTTAGTAATTTAAGTGCTTTGTGGGAAAATGGACCCCTCCGATATGGTGAATTGTAATGTTGCTACTTAGATTATTGATGAATCCAAGAAGTCGCAGCCATCCCCGACATCTTCACAGAGGATACATCCATGGCCTCATTCTCCACGGGCTGTATGGTAAAAAACATACATGTGATTATAATATATTGCCCCAAAGGAGCGTATGCTCATATCGTCAGTCATTAACCCAAGAATGAGATAACACTCACGTGTTTGGACTTAAAAGTCCACACATAACCGCCATCAATAGGTAAATTTTGATGCTCCTGACATACAAGAACTGCGCAGTTCCCTGCCTGGAAAGAACATAAAAACATACCTTGCTCGTGTAACGTGAGCGATGGTGTTGACTCCACCATATACGGCGGAAATGCTGTCTTGATTTGTAGAATGCCGCTGATGAGTCACTGTCTTGTTTCGATGGAGTTCTCTAGCGATTGTTTCTACATTTGTCTTTTAGCAGTAATAAGAAGCTGCGACACTTCTGAATATATAGCGATTTTAAACACTAAACACGCTGGAACAGAGTTCTTATCTTATTTCCCGACGTTAGTGGAGATTGAATTAGCGCACCGACGTCCACAACTAATGTCTTTGTTAGGTTACGTCGCCTCGCGCCGTATGACCCCTTTGGTGGCCGAGTTCAATCTAACCCCTCGTGCAGCCTCGTGCTTCAGCGGGGCTTGGCATCATTGACATCAGCACAATTTCAACAATTGCTACATGCTGCTACAAGTGGCAATTAAAATGCTTGTGTTCTCTAAATACTTCGATCACTGGAGCACATGATTGTAATGTTCAAGTGTAGAAACTAATACATCAGTTTACTATAATTTTCCTGTTACGGCAAAGAGTTACATTTATCTCAAATGTCTATTGATTCACATATACTTGTTGTTACTTGGTCAGACAACACGTGACACACTGTGGTCAGTTCATCTGGTATGAGTTAATTTGTTTTCGCAGCCAGACACGCCTCGTCTGGCCCTTTCTAAGGGCGGAAAGGGTAGGGCCCTAAAAAGGGTAGAAAGGGCGGATACCCCCCCTCCTTTGGAGAATTTTCTCCACATGCTTTGCTGGTTCTGTGTGTGCCGCAAACGATCTCTGTTTCCTGTATAAGTGAATAACATACTAGAAGAGATTGATGTATCTGCTCGCAGATGATGTGAAATTAATGGGGAGAATAAAAACTGTCGAGAATATGGAAAGACTACAAATGGGCACAGAGAAACTACAGGATTGGTCAGACAACCGGCTTGAATTCATCCCCTGAAATGCAAGGCTATTAAAATTGAGAAAGGAGGAAGAAAACCAGAAACTGAGTACGATTCGGAGACAGAGGTTACACACCTTACTCAAGAGGGAAAACCTAGAGGTGAACATAGTGCCGAGTACATTACCAGAAGCAGACATCAACAGAATAACCTACAAGAAGTGCTCGTTTCGCAAAATATAAGATTAGCTTCAGGAATCGCCTCATCATATGTACAATATATCACGCCCATCTTGGAGTATGTGGCGCTCACATGGAACTCACCTGAAAAAGCATCTCAAGAAACTGGATGAAAATCAAAGGTTTGCAACAAGACTAGTTCCGGAGCAGTGAGGTGAGATGAAATGAACTGAACCTCACAACATTAGAGGATAGAAGCACCAGACGACACATGATAACCACATACAGAATACTCAGAGGACTTCATAGGGAGGACAGGAATAATGTTAGGTGTTGGAGAGGGAGGAAGCGGGTACATGAGGACACAGTTGGAAGTCAAAGACACACATAAATCACAAAGATGTTACATTACATGTAGACTGTCTGTAGATGATTTTGGGGGTCACTTTCCCCGCTGCTCTGTCCCAAACCATATTTCGTCTGGTTGATTGCTTTATCATTAGTGTTGATGCTGGCTGCACGCAGTTCATCGTAGGCACCACAGCCTGGCTGATCAGGAACTAACTTGAAGAACTTATCAATTTTTCCTCCTGAAGCCAGCTAGGGGTCTCTTAGTATCTAACCCTATGTATGAAGTATTTCTTCAGTCACAGGGTGGTCAGGGAGTGAAATGTCGACGAAGACGTGGTGTAGACAGCCTTCACACATAGTTTTAAGAATAGGTATGACAGAACCCATGAGGCTAAGAAGGAGTAAACTCGGAAAGTGGTAACTAAAGAGGCAGGATCAAGAACTGAGATTCGATCGCTGCTGCAGGTGGTCCTGCTTAACAAGGAATCGTTCACTGTTCTTTACCTTACAGGTGAGTGTAAACAAATGACCTACACCTGAGAGTCAACTTCATCTTATACAGTCAACCACACTTGGCAACAATCAACACTTGATACACTCATCAACATCTGACACAGTAGTTTGTCAGGTGTGTTTAAGAAAGTAAGTTTATGGGTGTGAGAATTTACACAGATTACACTATCTGGGTTTTCAAGGACATATCTTACTACGCTGTGCAGTCTACACGTGACGTCAGGTCTTGACACAACATCCAACATGACACACTTCATGACACTTCACATGCCACTCTCACACCGCCAGTGATACCGGTATCATGCTTACTCTCACAATTGCCACACTTGTCGCTACTGCGTATTGTTTTTAAATATAAGTTTTAGTAGTCTGTAACCTAACCTAACCCAACTTAACCTCAGATATGTTAAGAAGGAAGCTATTGTTGACTCGGGGGGGGGGGGCGGTCATCGCCCCAGCGGGTTGGTCCCAGACCAACCTTCCTAATTTATGGCTTTGATCTGTCAGTCAGCGCTTATAACACTCCTGCTCTTCACTGGATTTATTCTACTCTTCCTTCCCTATGTCTCACTGCAGGAAGAGAGATAAGACCTACTTGGAGGGTCTACCTGGAGGGTATTCCGGGGGGTCAACGCCCCCGCGGCCCGGTCCATGACCAGGCCTCTAACGTAAGATCAAGAATATAAATTTGTATTTAAAAGAATTGTAAGGAAATTGACTCTACAAACCTCATAAGACGATTAATGTTTATAAAATAAAGATAAGTCGCAGTATACCTCCAGCGGTACGTATAGTATACTGTTATGTAAACACATCCCCTTTCAAGGTAGGCGAGATAGCCCAGCCAAATAAATATACTGAGTTTTTTGTTGTTCGCTTGGCACAAGTAAAACATTTAAAGAACTGAGATCTCATCAAAGCACTTGAAATGTACTTTGTAACAGAGAAAAATACCTCGTAATCTATACTTGGAAAAAACTCCAACGGCAGGACTTTAATCTACACACTAAAATATCAGCTTACAGCATTAAGGCGTATCTTTGGCTTGTTCGATAAGCAATAACTGTAAAACTCTTACGATAATAATTTACTCACCCCTTGAGTATGCACCACACACTTAGATAGCCTACCTTCAACCCTCCCCTCCCCCTCATATTTCTGTGCTAGATAGAGCACTATGTTAGGCATCTCAACTCAGACATGAAGACAACAGTAAAGCAATCGCTAAAAATTGACGCATAGCAATGACGTCACGGAATATTAAATTTTTTAAAGCATATCAAGAACCAGAATTGCTACACTCATCCAGTCAAAACATTTTCACAAAAATGGACTAACATAGCTTTAGAGCAGGTCGTTCCTGCCTCTCAAAATTATTGTGCCATTACTTGCCTTTGGTTGCTGGAAGGTGAAAAAAAAATGCAAATGTAATATACACAAATTTTGTGATAGCTTTTGACATGTGGAATAATGGACCGTGGTGCGTCGGTGATCCTTACATCATATATATATATATATATATATATATATATATATATATATATACACACATATACAGTCATTCCTCTACTTACGAGCAGTTCCCAACTCGAACAATTATGTAAGTGTATTTTTGTAGGTGCTTTTGTAAGTGTATTTTTGGGGGTCTGAAATGAATTAATCTATACACACACAACCCGCACATAGAAGAGAGGAGCTTACGACGACGTTTCGGTCACGGTATTGTGCCTTTTTTGTTATTTATGGATTAATCTAATTTTCATTATTTCTTATGGGAAAAATTCCTTCGGTATCGGCACCTGAATAGCCGTCTGGAACGAATTAGGCTCGTAACTCGAGGAACTACTGTGTATATATATATATATATATATATATATATATATATATATATATATATATATATATATATATAATATTTGCAGAACAAGCAAGGTATTCAGTACTGTACACACCATCTCACAATGGTACAACACTTTGGCGCCCAGCCAAGCTAGGCGATGACCCAAATCAGAATGTTTAGAATTCGCAGAACACTGCCATAACAACATGTTGGAGTGAGAAATACGGGAGGATGTGCAAAATAAACCCAGTGAAAGGTAGGAGCTCCGTGGGTACAATAAGAGAACATTGTATCAATATCCGTGGCCCCAGGCTATTCAGCATCATACCAGAAGATATCAGAAACACTGCTGGGACAAATGTAGAAATCTTCAATGAGGAAACTGGACAAGTATCCTCACCAGGTGCCAGATTAACGAAGCAGTGATGGATATGTGGAGGGTGGACTGATGATGGGAGGGAAGGATGTAGAAAGAGAGGGAGGGAGGTTTTTTTTGGGATGTAGGGAAGGAAGGTTGGGAGGGAAGTGTGTGAGGAGGGAGGGGTGTTTGGTGGGTGGGATGTGAGGAGGGACGGAGGGGTGTGTGGTGGGAGGGATGTGATGAGGGAGGGAGGAGTGTGTGGAGGGAAGGGGGGATGCAAAGAGGGCAAGGTGTGATTGCCAATCTTAAATAAACTGTTGTTTTTCTCCGAGTGTGGTACTTAAAGAGGTATAAAACAAGCATCGTAAAACAGTTGGCACAAAATTGAGCGCAAAATATAATGGAGGAGGGGGAGGAGCGCCCGTAAATGGGATGGGGAGTGGGTATACAGGAGCAGCAGGGTGTTAAGTCGGGGTGAGGGCCGGCGGGTAGATCATACCTAGAGTGTTCCTCAAAGATTTTCACCAACCATGTAAACTAACATGAACTGTGACTGTGTATGATAAGCTTAAGTGTTAGTTGTGTCCACCATGAATGTTGTATGATAAGCTTACTCAAGTGTTAGTTGTGTCCACCATGAATGTTGTATGATAAGCTTACTCAAGTGTTAGTTGTGTCCACCATGAATGTTGTATGATAAGCTTACTCAAGTTTTAGTTGTGTCCACCATGAATGTTGTATGATAAGCTTAAGTGGTTGTTTCCGTTCACCTTGGGGTGGTGGTTGACTCTTAATAATCCACCATTGATAAATGATTATTGTCGTCTGTTACATGTTGTTGTGCGCTGCTCTTGCCTGACCGTCTGCTTGTTGACTTCTACTAGCACGTTGAGTAAAGCAAATGCACCACTGACCTGGGTGGATTATGAGAATTTTCAAAATCATGACAGTTCAGGAACCAAGACTGTTCAACACAACAGATCTCGAGCTGTCTTTATGAACGAACTGGAAAAGCTCCACAATCCAGCTCATGATGAATCAGTCTGTAGTGCCTGCATTGGACTGTGTACTGCTGGTACTATAGGTCTGATTGGTTAGGTTACAGGGAATTCTACGCTTGCCTAACCTACAGGCATGACCTACTTCTGCCTGTGGATTTGTCGAAGGTGACACCACCTACGACTGCTTCACCTCACCTGTCTGTAGTATATAAGCCCTTTCGCACATATACTGTATTCTTATAAAGATTGATAGACTGATTACATCGACTCCAGGCTAAGGGACTTGATTACCTCAAACACCGTCTGATCTTCACCATTCTTCTTTGTATTGGACTGATGAAACCGCTGTGTAACGAAATGTTTCCATATCAAAGATACAAAAGTATTGCACATGTATCTAATTTATCAACATGCACAATACTCCCAGCCAGCCTGGCATAGTGGTGGTTCCCTGCACAATACTCCCAGCCAGCCTGGCGTAGTGGTGGTTCCCTGCACAATACTCCCAGCCAGCCTGGCGTAGTGGTGGTTCCCTGCACAATACTCCCAGCCAGCCTGGCGTAGTGGTGGTTCCCTGCACAATACTCCCAGCCAGCCTGGCGTAGTGGTGGTTCCCTGCACAATACTCCCAGCCAGCCTGGCATAGTGGTGGTTCCCTGCACAATACTCCCAGCCAGCCTGGCGTAGTGGTGGTTCCCTGCACAATACTCCCAGCCAGCCTGGCGTAGTGGTGGTTCCCTGCACAATACTCCCAGCCAGCCTGGCGTAGTGGTGGTTCCCTGCACAATACTCCCAGCCAGCCTGGCGTAGTGGTGGTTCCCTGCACAATACTCCCAGGCAGCCTGGCATAGTGGTGGTTCCCTGCACAATACTCCCAGCCAGCCTGGCGTAGTGGTGGTTCCCTGCACAATACTCCATGCCAGCCTGACGTAGTGGTGGTTCCCTGCACAATACTCCCAGGCAGCCTGGCATAGTGGTGGTTCCCTGCACAATACTCCCAGCCAGCCTGGCGTAGTGGTGGTTCCCTGCACAATACTCCCAGCCAGCCTGGCGTAGTGGTGGTTCCCTGCACAATACTCCCAGCAGCCTGGCGTAGTGGTGGTTCCCTGCACAATACTCCCAGCCAGCCTGGCGTAGTGGTGGTTCCCTGCACAATACTCCATGCCAGCCTGACGTAGTGGTGGTTCCCTGCCAATACTCCCAGGCAGCCTGGCATAGTGGTGGTTCCCTGCACAATACTCCCAGCCAGCCTGGCTAGTGGTGGTTCCCTGCACAATACTCCCAGCCAGCCTGGCGTAGTGGTGGTTCCCTGCACAATACTCCCAGGCAGCCTGGCGTAGTGGTGGTTCCCTGCACAATACTCCCAGCCAGCCTGGCGTAGTGGTGGTTCCCTCCACAATACTCCCAGCCAGCCTGGCATAGTGGTGGTTCCCTGCACAATACTCCCAGCCAGCCTGGCGTAGTGGTGGTTCCCTGCACTATACTCACAGCCAGCCTGGCGTAGTGGTGGTTCCCTGCACAATACTCCCAGCCTGGCGTAGTGGTGGTTCCCTCCACAATACTCCCAGCCAGCCTGGCATAGTGGTGGTTCCCTGCACAATACTCCAGCCAGCCTGGCTAGTGGTGGTTCCCTGCACAATACTCCCAGCCAGCCTGGCGTAGTGGTGGTTCCCTGCACTATACTCCCAGCCAGCCTGGCGTAGTGGTGGTTCCCTCCACAATACTCCCAGCCAGCCTGGCTAGTGGAGGTTCCCTGCACAATACTCCCAGCCAGCCTGGCATAGTGGTGGTTCCCTGCAAATACTCCCAGCCAGCCTGGCGTAGTGGAGGTTCCCTCCACAATACTCCCAGCCAGCCTGGCATAGTGGTGGTTCCCTGCAAATACTCCCAGCCAGCCTGGCGTAGTGGTGGTTCCCTGCACTATACTCCCAGCCAGCCTGCGTAGTGGTGGTTCCCTGCACAATACTCCCAGCCAGCCTGGCATAGTGGTGGTTCCCTGCACAATACTCCCAGCCAGCCTGGCATAGTGGTGGTTCCCTGCACAATACTCCCAGCCAGCCTGGCATAGTGGTGGTTCCCTGCACAATACTCCCAGCCAGCCTGGCATAGTGGTGGTTCCCTGCACAATACTCCCAGCCAGACTGGCGTAGTGGAGGTTCCCTGCACAATACTCCCAGCCAGCTTGTCATAGTGGAGGTTCCCTCCACAATACTCCCAGCCAGCCAGCCTGTCAGTGGAGGTTCCCTCCACAATACTCCCAGCCTAGCCAGCTTGTCATAGTGGAGGTTCCCTCCACAATACTCCCAGCCTAGCCAGCCTGTCATAGTGGAGGTTCCCTCCACAATACTCCCAGCCTAGCCAGCTTGTCATAGTGGTTGTTCCATCCACTATACTATCTCCCCCGTCAAGCTTAATTTAAATACGTGTGTATTTCTCACCTAATGTAATTTTAATGACCATCTATTATTATGGTAATAACGAATGAGGGAGATTTTCTACTGGTTTGTCCGTCACTCTCGGTAATGTTATGGGGTCGAGTACGTGAGCTGAAAGTGTGACATGCTTGCTAATGTGGTGGTGGAGTATGTGAACTGAGAGTGTGACATGCTTGGTAATGTGGTGGTGGAGTATGTGAACTGAGAGTGTGATGTGCTTGGTAATGTGGTGGTGGAGTATGTGAACTGAGAGTGTGACATGCTTGGTAATGTGGTGGTGGAGTATGTGAACTGAGAGTGTGATGTGCTTGGTAATGTGGTGGTGGAGTATGTGAACTGAGAGTGTGACATGCTTGGTAATGTGGTGGTGGAGTATGTGAGCTGAGAGTGTGATGTGCTTGGTAATGTGGTGATGAGATACGTGAACTGAGAGTTTGATCAGCTGAACTGGTAGTAGCATTAAAGCTGATGTTATTGCGCGTACGTCTTGCTAAATTCGTAGCAAGTGAATTTTGTAGAAATGACAGGTTCCCACCGTCGATATAATGTCAGATATATTGTAAGGTAGCAGAGGATATTCCATTGTACTTGAAGTTGTTCCAGGGACATTCTTATGTTCTTATATAATAGTCTTATAAATGTCGAGCTCTAAGGCTTGTTCACAGTAGGAGTTGTCTGCCTATTTATTAGTCTGAGACCGGAGTTTGCAGACATTCCAAGAAGGTGCCTCCTTAGTTGAGATTTTCCCCGGAGTGTAGCACGTCATCCAATAGTACCACATGGGGCTCTGGGGGGTTCGGAGGGTTCATTGAGCTCTAGGGGGGTTTCAGGAAGCTCCGAGGGCAGATGACCAGGTGTTCAAATAATAACAGAGGGTTTTAAGTGTGGGAGGAGAGAGGGGACAAGCTCTTTGTTCCTTGGTGTGGAGAACCGTGATGTTTGTGGAAGGCAGAGAGGTATTTTGTTAAACAAACTTAGCCAGAGAGCGCAGCTACCACCTCCACTATCGGAGTTTGCTCAAACAAGATGGAACGTCCACTAATGATAGAAAAAAAAATGCGTGAAATATTGAAGTCTTAAGACGACTTTGTGTTTATCAGTTTAGCATGATGTGTTGCTGATCTGTTTGTGCACTTCTGGTAACAGTGTGAATTAATGGTTAGGTGAAGTCTCTTTTCCTTGTATCGCTTACCAATCTGCTAGCTTCATTAGGTCGCATTTATGTGGATTATACTATCACAAATACTTGTTCAACCATTACTGGTTTCTTTCCAGGTCCTCTGTCAGTCTTCTACCACACTCATCCATTAGCATTTTTATTTTGCCATAAATTGCCTTGTTAGCAAACAATTACAGTACTATGCACTAGTTGAATAAGGTATTTAGGAATTAATGATCTATAATGTCTAGAATACTGATGTCTGCTAACTTTAGAATCTTGCATCCAGTATTAGTACAGCAAACTTAAGAACTGGACACATTGTTTTTATACCTTATATACACACAAATGGGTGATTACTGATTGAGAGACAGGGTCCAAAAGCTTTAACTTTACCCTCACAAATACAGGGCAAGGTATGTGGCAAATAGTTAAGTGGGCACACTACCTCTCATGACACACAAAACCCCACTACACACGCATTTCTTATCACTACTATACCTGTTCATAACCACCCGTTGCTCAATTTGTTGGTTTTCCAGTTTCCTCTGTATACATTTGTCTTCAAGAACATGAACTAAGTAATACAGTTGGATTTCCCATTCTGGTTGTTCTCTTGTCATCATGTGTCCTTGCTGATAAATCTTACAATGAAAGCACATTTCCTGTGTGTAATCTGTCCCGCATTCCCAGATTTCCATTCATTACCCACTATACTGCAGCCCGTGTCTATTATGACAAATGATACATTGTGTTCTCTCTGTATTTTTTCCCTTCACACTTCTTATCTTTAACTAATATGCATTTGTTTTATTTCATTCCTACCCATGAAACTCCTTTTATTAGGCAATTTTAAATTTTTTATCGTTTACTCTGGGAAGGATCACATTATGGCTCTCGTGGAGATCAGGTAGTCTTTTTTGCCCATTTCTTTCTCCATATCTTAAATACAAGTGTTCTTACACATTCAGATCCACGAACCCGTACCTTCTTGTGTTTCAATTTATCTATCTGTTTTTCCTTAATAGCGATAGAATTCAACTGGGCAGTAAAAATACTCTACACCATAGCCATCATTATCCTATTCTTACTGCTACTAGTCCTTATACCCTCCTTGCCGATCTCGTAGGCAATTCGAACATGTATACTGGTCATATATACGCACCATATTTACCTGGTACTCCTTCCGAGTCTTCTACAGATGAATGATTACATATCTTCGCCAAGTAACTTACACTCGGGCAAGAACGCTTCCGCGTCCCATTATACGAACAGCTAATTAAACTTGTTGGCATGCCTTTGTGTCCACCGTAAACCTTCATATGCACCGTCTTGAAAAAGTACAAAAGTTAGCAGGCAAATATTCATGTAACACTGATCCCATCCATTCTGTTGTTGCCGGTCAATTAGCAGACTGTTGCGGTTACCAAAATAATTATGCATGGCTTTGTGTTTCCTAAGACCAGCAATTAACTCCCCTCCTTTCTCAAATCTAAACCTGAGTGGAAGACTACCAAACTGAACTTTGCCTCGTATTGATGAACCGTGTATGATAGCATTTTCTCTAATTTTGTGCACGAAAACGTCCTTATTACATTATTCTTTATAACCATTAATGAACTCGAACTAAAATCCTACAGGAATGTCATATCCTTTTTAAGAAAAACTCCAGTACTGTGCAAGAAACTCCAGTCCTGCCGGAGTATCATATTTAGTTGTGTACAAATAACTTTAGTCCTGCTGAAATATCATATCCTGTGGAAGGAACACGCCAGTCCTGTGTAAGAAACTCCAGTATCTGCTGGAAGTATTCACGTGTTATGTTAATGATGTTAATTACAAAAACTAAATCTGCAGTTGTACCCTCTCTGCTTAGCTGTACCCCTGTCCTTGACGCAATAACTGACCCCTCCTCCTCCTCCTCTTTTATATTTCGCCCCCTCACCCCACCCAACCATACCCCACTGCCTCAAGCCCATCAAACCATAAACCACTCCCTCAGCCCCACCCAACACCACCTCTTTACCAACTGTGTACCTTGTATCGCAAACCCATCCACTGTGTTCTTCCTTTGCCCTCATTGAGATGTACCTACTCACTTTAATAGCACTTATTTAATATTAGATTGTATCTGTCAACAACAAAAACATTGCAGTGTATTGCTTAGATAACCCACAGCTTCTGTCATCTGTTGGAAATTAGTGGAATATTTTTCGCAAATTTATTGAAAATATTTTACATAACTATACGACTTTGTGAAAGAATTATCTTTTTTCGGAAATACTGATTCATGTATAATATATGAAACATTTCATCCACAAAGGTTTGAGTGATTCAAGATTCTCAAGGTTTGGTAGCACACTATCGTGTATCAGTGTTAAGTAGGTGCGAGAGTTACACCGCTGACTATAACACAATACTCAGTACATTTATAAATCTGTGATATATGAATAACTTGGTCAGTACCAATACAGCAGAAGAATCATGTACAACAAACCTTGACAATCAAGAACCAGCTGGTTTTCAAGCAGCAACAAGTGTGATGAAGAAAGTCGAGGTGATGTAACCAGGGTTGATGAACTTGACGAGTTGGATTGCACTCGCAACAATTCCAACTATACACACACCTGAGACACATCTGCCTCAGCATCTTTTTTTAAATGACAAAAAGCAACGTCCAAAAACAAACGCTTCGGTATTCGTGTTATAAGCATAAAAACAGTAATAGACAAATATATGGCATTGGCGTTATTGCGTAGAGGAGGAAATCCACTAGAGTGGTGGAGAGAAAATATGATAGTTCTTGAATCTGTGGGAAACCTAGCCATTAAATATCTAAGTTGACCCCGTCTTCAACACAGAGTGAAGGATTGTTCAGCACTGCAGGGAACATTACTCTCCTCATAAGAGCACACAGAGTGAAGGATTGTTCAGCACTGAGGACATCTACTCTCATAGAGCACAGAGGAAGGATTGTCAGCACTGAGGAACATCTACTCTCATAAGAGCACACAGAGTGAAGGATTGTTCAGCACTGGAGGAACATCTACTCTCCTCATAAGAGCACACAGAGTGAAGGATTGTTCAGCACTGGAGGAACATCTACTCTCCTCATAAGAGCACACAGAGTGAAGGATTGTTCAGCACTGGAGGGAACATCTACTCTCCATAGAGCACAGTGAAATTGTTAGCACTGAGGGAACATCTACTCTCCTCATAAGAGCAGATTACCTTCCGAAAATGGGTGGATGATAATGTTCCTCAACTTCAGTTTGAGAATTTTTAATTTTAGCCATTAGAGTAATGTATGTATATAAAACTGTATGATGGAAATGTGTCAGCTAATTTAGTTTAATAATGGAGAGCGGTTGTTGTTCAATTATAATTTTAGATTTTTTTATTCCAGTTACTACAATAGTATACATTTTTTTCAGTTTTCAAAATGTATTTTAAGGCTTTAAATAAACAGTATTGCGACAATGTTGGCTGTTTTAATTTCATGTTATATAACTGGAAATTATTTAGACTTATATTTTCATAATTTCTGATTATGTCTTCATCAGACTACTAATTATGTAGATAGATTCAGAAATTTTATGTTTACTTTTTTTTTTCAATTTGTAAGCCTCACGGGGGTGCATGTAATTAGTAATGATTAATGACATTGGCATCTCAGAGAAATTAATTTATGTAATATTTAACCTTCCTGGGTTATTCAGTTACTATTGAGCAACAAACATTCTGCTATATATTGAACATAGTTATCATAATTAAAGAAAAATGGGGAAAGTATCGGTATCGGCAGAAAAGAGTTCATATCGTCGTATCCCTGCTCTCTCTCCCTTCCAGCGAGTACATGTTTAGGACTTTATTGGTTCTGTGAGGGTTGTTAATGATCTCTCTATGTGTTCCAGCTCAGATAGCTCTCCTTGCCTGTACAGAGTCGTCAATTATAGATGCTCTAAGCTAGAGAGCACAAGTGACTTGAATGGTGTTACCATGGGCACTATTTTCCTTGTTTTGAAAGTTCTCATTATCCACATTGTCATTTTTCTTGCTGTCATGACATTTGCCTCATTGTTTGCATTAAAATAGGTCAGCTGACATAATTACTCCCAAGTCTTTCATGTGTCCTTTCATTCTATTTAATAATCATCATCGGTTTTTAATTCAGTGTACCTATTGAGTTCTATTAACATCTAAGCAGATGGAATTTATCACCATTGAAGGTTATGTTATCTTCCACTGACCACTGGAAAACTTTGCTTATATCCTCTTGCAGTCTTACCGTGTCTTCTACCGAAGTGATTTTAATGCTTATTTTGGTATCTGCAAATTTGTTCAGTGCCTTTTCTCTCCCAGTGCTCCGTAATTATGTTATAGTTGTTTAGTAGTTGTGACAAGCAAGATCTAGCAACTGTCATGGTGGTTTGTGCTGCGCAGACTCTGTTCTTCCATAAAATTTGTAATGTAGCGTCTCATTACACTTTCAAAGACTTTTATGATGTTTGATGTTAGGACTGCTGGTGTGTAATTTTTGCTAGTGCTCTACTGCCTCTTATGCAAAGGAGCTTTAAGGTCTCTGGTATTTTCCCGTAAATCAAAGTTATTTCTCCATAGGATCTTGAGTGCTCGTGCTAGTAGTATCTGGCATTTTTTTTATAAACAAGGAATTCCAAGAATTCAGTCCAGGTGCTGCTACTTTACTAGTGTGTTATGTCAGTTAAATGATATGCGTGGCTTTCAGATGAACTGAAAAAATAATATCTGCATTTTGCAACTAGGCTGTTGCTTCTGGTGGCCCGCAGCCCCATATATATCCATCACAGCCTGGCTGATCTGGCACCTGGTGAAGATACTTGTCCAATTTCCTCTTTGGTAAGATGTTGAATAATCTGGGGCCACATGTTGATACAGAGTTCCTTTATTGTGCCCACCGCATCCCTAGCTTTTTACTGGGTTTATTTTGCACTTCCGAGTCGCGAGAGCGTTGACTCCCTGAAGCTTCCTTCAGGTGCAATGGAGAACTGAAATTTGTCCTCATTGAACATTATTTTGTTTTCTGTGGTTAACTGGTAGATCTGGTTAGTATTATCTTGGAGGTGTGTACAATATGGATAACACTCATACAAATTCTAGTAACGTTTGCAAAGTGTGATACAGTGTTATGACCTATGTTTTTCTATATCAGATATGAGAAAGAGAATTGGGGGGAATACTGTGCCTTGAGGAACTGAACTTTTCACTGTGGCAACCTCTTCATTATACTTTCATTGTTCCTGATTTGTTGGGAAATTAACAGTCTATTTGTCCACTTTTCTATTTATTCTTTCCGCATGAATTTGTTATCCTGTTACATGATGATCACAATCGTGGAAGGCTTTCTGCGAAATTCTGTGTACAGTGCATCTGAATCTTGTTGTCTAAAAACTTTCAAAATTTTGATAATTTGGGACGTCACTTTCTGTCGATCAATAGTATTTTATGGATTTTTGCAGTTGCTTTGCTACCACTGCGGAGTGGGTCTATATCAATGATGTGGGAGGACTCCCGTGTTCAGACTCCGTCTCCATGTGATATTTAAGACATGTGATATTGTTTGTGAAATGTTTGAAGAATATGGAGTTCATGAATCTGTGTCTGGGACAGATTGCATAGGTATATTATCAATGGGCTTCGTCATCGTCGAGTTGAGTTAATGTCAGAACCTTTGAAGGTGTTCACAGAGTATTGCGTCTCATCCATAACAAAATTCATTTGGATTGTCAATCTTTAGTTTGGTTAAAGGCTCACGAAACATAGTCATATTTTGGCTTTAGTATTTTGCTCATTTCTGTGTTGTCATCAGTGTGAATGCCATCACCTTTAAGGATGATTTTTTCCTGGATTTCGTATATGAGAAAATGTATTTTGAATTTCTTACTAATTCATTAATGACTTTTGCTCTCTATGCTACTCCTGAACCCTGTATGACGCATTCAATTTTATCTCAATGTTTTTAACACGGTGGATGGACGAGGCAGAGCTTAGCATGTCGCGGGCGCTGTGCTGTGGGGCTCATACTTGTATTACTGTAATACCTTCTCTCTCTCTCTCTCTCTCTCTCTCTCTCTCTCTCTCTCTCTCTCTCTCTCTCTCTCTCTCTCTCTCTCTCTCTCTCTCTCTCTCTCTCTCTCTCTCATCTTTCTCTCACCGCTGAATGTGAACTTCGTCATGTATATATATTTCCTGGTCTGTGGCTGGTGTAATTGTGTTGATATTCCTTGCTTGTAGAACATAAATCTTCTTAGAGGTGCAGTTAATTTGTCCCAACTTGGTAAACACTGACTCTCATTGTCTGTTCCGGTTATTTGCTGCCTCACCCATGACAAATGATGATGGTAGTGGTGGTGGCAGTGGCGACAGTGGCAGTGGCAGTGGCGGCGGCGGCAGCATTGGCACCATCATCGTCGTCATCATGATGCAACATGTGCATAAGACAGGTGTTTCTGGTATTGGCAGCTTCTTCTTGTATTAGACGCACTCCATACAGAACCACTATCCTTCATGACATCTTAGCCAGTTAAAAGTACGATTAGTTCGTTGCCTATTAGGATGAGTTGACCATCCTAACAGGTGCTGGGGCAGTCTGACATTTCAGAAGGAGGGTTGGTAGTTTGGGTGGGTGGGGAGCAGTGGTTGTGGTGGTGAGGAGAGAAAGGAGTTGAGGGAGGAGGTAGAGGAGTAGTAGTAGTAGTAATAGTAGTAGCGGCAGCAGCAACAGCAGTAGTAGTAGTTTCTCATTCTTCCCACCTTACTTCTTTGCCCTCCTCTGCCCTTCGCTGCCCTTTGTTCATTCCCATTATTGGTTTCTTTTATGTTCTACAGTCCTCATCTTTCCTTGCTCCCCCTCCCCCCCCCCCTTCTCTCTCATTTCACGTTAATTCCATTCTGAAAGCCCAGCCTTACACAAGACTTGTTGATTATCTGGTCAGCCAGGCTGCTACTGCCAGCGGCCCCTCAAGCTTTCATAGCTATCACAACTTGGCTAAATACTTTCACCCTTTATATCTGATCCCCCACCTCGTCCTAAGATGCTGCACCCTTAACCTCACGTGCTTAACTTATCTATTTTTTCGATTATTGATTCTGCTGTCTGTCAGTCACTAATTTATATTGCCCTTCTTTCAGGTATTTTGCGTCTTTTTCAGTCACCACCCTCTATTAGTCTTGACTCAAGCAGTACCTGTCTCCGCTTCCCTTCAACTTACACTCATAGTTCTCTGAAAATTTCCCTGTTAATATAAACTAGAAGTTCCTGAAATTCTCACTGACTTAAAAAATTTGTCTGAAGTTTTCAAATGATCCTTTAAGCAAATCACGTTTTTTTTTTTTAAATATTAGTTCATTACTTCTTTATTTGTAAAAGATGTGTCCGCCTGTTGTAACCATTCAGATAGATATCTAGATATATAACAGAAAACACGTAAGTTTTGTGTCCAGTGTTGAAGAACTGTAAATTCTGCCATCAGCTTAAGATTACTGTGTCGAGAATGTAATCTTCCTTGCTTCCAGCTGACAACTCTCTGCCACGCATATGCTTTACCTTTTCGGAACACTTCGGAAGCTGACTATAGTGCATTTGGGTGGTAAAGTAAAATAATCACAAAAACAGATGCTGTCAAATATGCGGGGGTAGCCAGAAAAGTCAGTTTTTTCAGAGTACTTTCGTCCAAATGAGTGGATGTCCAGAGAAAATTTCATTATAATTGATATATATGTAATTCTTTTATATTGTAAGCTCCATTTCTAGGAAGGCTACATAGACACTAACAGTAATAAATTGTCAGATATGTTGTTTTGTGTATAGTACTTTAGCCCTTGTTAGCATCTTTACCTTTGGTGCTAACAAGGTGTGCACAAGACGAGCCAGGCTTGTTGCTGCTTGTGGCCCGCTGACCCACATATCCATCATAGCCTGGTTGATCCAGCACTAGGTGTAGGTACTTGTAGGGTTTCCTCCTGAAGACTTCTACACTTATTCTGGTTAAAAAGTCTGGGACCACATATGATACAATGTTTTCGTGTGTCCACGACACAAGAAGAACATTTTACATTTTCTCTCTTATCTCTTTCCCCAGTACGTTGTTATGGTGGTGTGCATATTTGGGACTAGGCGCTCAACTACTTTCCACTTTTATATTGTTATTCTCTCTCTCTCTCCTCCACTTCAGTGAACACATACTTAGGATTTTAAGACGTTCCCAGTAATTTAAATGCTTTATGCTCTGTGTTTGTTCCAGCTTTGCTATCGCTCCTGCCCTGAATGGAGCCGTCAACACTGAATAGTATTCTAAATGAGAAAGCACAAATAAGAAAGCATTATTTCCCTTGTTTTGAAGGCTTTCATTATCCATCCTGTCATTTTTCTGGCTTTCGTCATATTTGCCTTATTGTGTTCTTTAAAAAAGAAAAGTCAACTGACATTATTACACCCAGGTCCTTTACGTGTTGGATGTTTCCATGGTGTGCAGCATGGGACACTACTTCTATAGTCTCTTTTTTTTACCGGGAATATATAAAATATACTGACTACATGTAATTCCTCTCGGAAAATGTTTGCTTCGTGGTTACCTCTCTCTGGGTTAGCAAATATCGGTGTCGCTTTCCAACACCTTACTGTGAAATACTCCGTAATTTATTGTTTGTCTAGTACTTTGGTCTTACCATAGTGTCTCGTTCCCCCGTGTATGTGTAGAAAGTTTCATTGATTTAGTTTGAAAGGTAATAGCGGTGTTTATAGAGAAGGCAGTGGAAACATCCGCTCCTCGGTGCTGTCTTGCCTACCACTGGCAGATATAATAAACACCAGGGAGAAAGTTGAAAGCTAAGCCTGTCTTTAAGAAGGATGTTAATAACTCCTCTTTACGCATGGCTGCTCTGAATGTCTAACCTTCATAGCTCCCAACACTAACAGCGGCTTTATTTATTTATTTCGGTTTATCGCTTAGTTATGATTGAAATAATATTTATTACTAGAATAACTTAATGCTTCTGGATCATCGCCCTTGCGGCCAGATCTCAGACGACCTGACCTATATTTGAAAGAAAACATGACAAGAATAAGAATAATTCCCTCCAGGATTTTCCAGGTGTAAATTACTATGTATCTTTCTCGACTACGTTCCAAGGAATATAGTTGAAGGGACCTCAATTGTTCCCAGTAGAGGCTTGATTGAGTGTACACGAGCACTGAAAGTTCTCTACGTTTTCCACCTCAGCAGTCTTGCCTGTCTTGAGGGGATTATTCAAGCCCGGAGAGAACAAGTGACTTGAAGAGCATCATCATTGGCTCAGCATCTCTTGTCTTGAAAGTTCTTAAAAGTTGTTGTCTTGAAAGTTCTAGTTATCCTTGTGGTAGCAAGAGCAACAATGTTATGATCCTTGAATGTGGTATATTCCGATATCATTACTCCTAAGTTTCACACACGGAACTTTCGTTCTATTGAATGATTTGAATTTGTCCTATAATCTGTTTCAGTCTTCATTTCTTCCATTCTTCATATGGGATTAAATGAAAATTGTCCTCGTGAAACATATTGTTGTCTGAGGCCGAGTGGAAGACTTCATTTATATCCGCCTAAAGATTTCCTGTATTTTCGAATGTATAGAAGATGTAAGATAATACCTTCCTGGATGAATACTACCTACCAACCTTTGATTAATTAAGCACTTGAATGTTCTCTCAAATCTCTTACGAACACTGGTTATACAATGCTGAAACACGCTTGACATAACTCTTACATTCATGTTTTTTTTTTCATATATTTGACAAAGATGGAAGGAAACCTGTGTATATATTATGCAGCATTATGATCCAGGCACAGCAGGCCGCCATCATATATATATATATATATATATATATATATATATATTGGCAAGAGGTGTGGGGTTAAAAGATAAGAAGCTAACACAAAGTGGGGGTTGTCAAAGTTGCTCTTTGCTGATGACACTGTGCTTTTGAGAGATTCTGAAGAGAAGTTGCAGAGGTTGGTGGATGAGTTTGGTAGGGTATGTAAAAGAAGAAAATTAAAAGTGAATATAGGAAAGAGTAAGGTGATGAGGATAAAAAAAATAGGTAACGAAAGATTGGATATCAGATTGGAGGGAGAGAGTATGGAGGAGGTGAATGTATTCACCAGCAGATGGGTCTATGAAAAATGAGGTGAATCATACAATTGACGAGGGTAAAAAGGTGAGTGGTTCACTGAGGAGTCTGTGGAGACAAAGAACTTTATCCATGGAAGCAAAGAGGGGAAAGTATGAGAGTATAGTTATACCAACGCTCTTATATGGGTGTGAATCATGGGTGGTGAATGTTGCAACAAGGAGAAAGCTGGAGGCAGTGGAGATGTCGTGTCTGAGGGCAATGTGTGGTGTGAATATAATGCAGAGAATTCGCAGTTTAGAAATTAGGAGGAGGTGCGGGATTACCAAAACTATTATCCAGAGGGCTGAGGAGGGGTTGTTGAGGTGGTTCGGAGTTTAGCGCTTCTTTTGATTATAATAATGAGGTGGTTCGGACATGTAGAGAGGGTGGAACAAAATAGAATGACTTCGAGAGTTTATAAATCTGTAGTGGAGGGAAGGCTTGGAAGAGGTCGGCCTAGGAAAGATTGAAGGTAGGGGTAAAGGAGGTTTTGCGTGCTAGGGGCTTGGACTTCCAGCAAGCATGCGTGAGCGTGTTAGGAGCGAATGGAGACAGATGGGTTTTAGGACTTTACGTGCTGTTGGAGTGTGAGCAGGGTAATATTTATGAATGGATTTAGGGAAACCGGCAGGCCGGAGTTGAGTCCTTGAGATGGGAAGTACAGTGCCTGCACTCTGAAGAAGGGGTGTTAATATTGCAGTTTTATAACTGTAGTGTAAGCGAGCCTCTGGCAAGACAGTGATGGAGTGAATGATGGTGAAAGTTTTCTTTTTCGGGCCACCCTGCCTTGGTGAGAAACGGCCGGGAAGAACCTTGAGTTTTCCCGGAAGTACGTTTATTCTCTTCTCTGAGGATCATGGCCCCCAGTACAGTTCTAGAGGTGGTACCTCCCTATAATATATATATATATATATATATATATATATATATATATATATATATATATATATATATTGTTTATAACTAATGTAATATTTATAGGATCCCTCTCACCATTCCGTTAATGAGATGGGAAGTTAAGTAACATCACACTGAGAAATACCAAAATCTTCAGTTTCTTATGAAAAAATCATTGTTGTTTCTGACAGAAATTTTAGAATATATTAAAGGTTATTAACTTCGTGTGTGGGTGATGTGTGGCCAGGTTGGTGGACTAGAGTGTGGGTGGTGTGGCCAGGTTGGTGGACTAGAGTGTGGGTGGTGTGGCCAGGTTGGTGGACTATAGTGTGGGTGGTGTGGCCAGGTTGGTGGACCAGTATGGTCTCCTGCAGTAAACATGACAGGTTGCTCTTCTTACACTGGTATTACTGTAGTGCTTTTGAAGCTCAGGCTGCCGACTTGGCATATTAGGCGCAGCGTACTATTATGCTGATGATGACCACCTTCCGAGGGCGTGGCCGCTCCGACACACGCCTCTTATTGCCGTATTTGATCGGCTCTCCCAGTTTCACAGTTGTAAATTTATTGGTGTATGTAAAGAGGGCGCTTTCACAGGTTCAGATTTCTAACATGGTAACTGGTTGAGAGAGTTTGATTTCAGGAGGGTCAGCTACTGTATTGGTGATCCTGGTGTCACTCCTTTGAAAAGTTCATCATTTGGTTCACCTTTTTTGTAAATATAATTATTACCATCAGTTGGTGTGGATACCAGAGTCTGTTAGTAAGATCAACCTTACTTAGTCAAATCTAGAATAATATTTAAATTTTGGTGTGGGTGATGGCCGTACAGAAAATGACGCAGTATGGGTAGGTTGATAGTAACCATGCAGGGATGTACTGTCGTCCTCTCATGTATGTGAAACTGAAACCTGTTGAAGGTTTTGTACTGTAGCAGGACTGCTCGCTTTATCTGTCTCGTGAATTTGTAAAATTGGAGGTAAATCTTAAAAATTTCCAGTTACATTGAGTTATACACTTTTCTTTCCTATGCGTTTCTTAATAGTTCTTACTCTTGTAAGATTACATTATTAATTTAGTAGACCTGTTCTAAGAGCAGTCTGCTGAGGCGACGATCATTTTTGAGGACGAGTTGTGTAGAGTGTCAAGTGTCCCGCTCCCTGTGTAATTAATGTGTTAGGTTTAATATCTGTTACTTGCAACTGGGTCAGTAAGATTGCATTTAACTTGTTAACAGTTATATGTTAATAACTCCAAGGTTAACCCTTTAAAGAAATAATAAAAAGGCACAATAACGTGTCGGGAGAAAGTGTAAAATAAACCCAGTGAGGAGCAGGGGTGCGGTGGGGACAATACGGGAGCACTGTATTAACATCCGGGGTCCCAGACTATTCAACATCTTACCAGAAGATATCCGAAACATCGCTGGAACCAGTGTAGAAGCCTTCAAGAGGAAACTGGACAAGTATCTTCATCGGTTGTCAGATCAACCAGGCTGTGATGGATATGTGGGGCAGCGGGCCTCCAGCAGCAACAGCCTGGTTGACCAGGCAAGCACCAGACGAGCCTGGCCCATGGCCGGGCTCAGAGAGTAGATACTCTCGAAACTCTTCAAAGGTATATCAAAGGTATATCCTCCCGCAGTCTGTTCTCAGACCACTAACCCCCCTACCTATTACTACTTCCATTACCACCATTACCTCTGCTACTACTATCTCCACTTCTTTCTTCCTCTTCTATTTGTCCCGTCCCTTCCCTTCTTTCGTATATATACTGGCTCTCTTACCTTCCTGTGTTAGTTTGTGGCTAATTAATGCTCCAAGTAGGAGCGAAACGTCGTCATAAGTTTCTCCTGTGTGCGGGTTATTTATATAAGATCTCACACCTGTTACTCTTAATTGGAAAGAAAATATTACAGGTCTGTTAACTCACGAAATCGTAATGACACGATTGCAAAGGTACCATACCACGGGTGGGGTTAGAACCCGCGATCAGAGAGTCTCAGAATTCCAGACCGACGCGTTACCCACTGGGCCAGCTAGCTTCAATAAGATTCATCCAACTAGGTATATTTCTACACCATAGGAAGGTTAGCATAGCCACCACTGCGACCACGAATGCAAGTTTTTACAGACGAATCTCCCGCTAGCATGACCGTGACGAACTCTAGCTCAAGTCTGGAGGTTTGAGACTCTCTGATCACGGGTTCTAACCCCACCCGTGGTATGGTTTGGTTAGATCTATTAAGAAAGGAAACGCACAAGAGCGTGAAGATAAATCCATAATGAATGTCGACAAAGGTTTCTAAGATCAACAGTTCTGCCAGAGTAAAAAAAAATGTGTAACAGATTTCTGTTTCATACTTGTATACCAGGACGGTAGTTCCTGGGTGCCTACTGATGTCAACACTACTTTAATCTCCACAATAGGGACTAAAACTGCGCATATGTACCGGGATATACACCACTTATTGTATGTACACCAGGGATATACACCACTCATTGTTTGTACACCAGGGATATACACCACTCATTGTTTGTACACCAGGGATATACACCACTAATTGTATGTACACCAGGGATATACACCACTCGTATGTACACCAGGGATATACACCACTTATTGTATGTACACCAGGGATATACACCACTCGTATGTACACCAGGGATATACACCACTCATTGTTTGTACACCAGGGATATACACCACTCATTGTTTGTACACCAGGGATATACACCACTCATTGTTTGTACACCAGGGATATACACCACTAATTGTATGTACACCAGGGATATACACCACTCATTGTACACCAGGTATATACACCACTCATTGTACACCAGGTATATACACCACTCATTGTTTGTACACCAGGGATATGCACCACTCATTGTTTGTACACAAGGGATATACACCACTCGTTTGTACACCAGGGATATACACCACTCATTGTTTGTACACAAGGGATATACACCACTCGTTTGTACACAAGGGATATACACCACTCGTTTGTATACCAGGGATATACACCACTCATTGTATGTACACCAGGGATATACACCACACATTGTATGTACACCACTCATTGTACACCAGGGATATACACCACTCATTGTATGTACAACAGGGATATACACCACTCATTGTATGTACACCACTCATTGTACATATACTAGGGGAAATACAGGTACTCCTCAAACCAGTGGGGATAAAGACACGCAATGTAGAACATGACGTTATGTTAGACGACGTTTTGCTCGTAATTGAATGTTATCAGTCGTGAGCGAAACATCGCCTGGAGTGAAGGTATACAGTGTATTACGTGTCATAATATCCACTTGTTACTGCAGGTAAGACCCTCACACCTGCCGCTACGGCTGTTACTCCAGCTACACACTTGTTATCGCAGGTACCTCCCTCACACCTGTTACTCCAGCCAAACACTTGTTACCGCTGGTACCTCCCTCACACCTACTGTTACTCCAGCCAAACACTTGTTACCGCTGGTACCTCCCTCACACCTGCCGCTACGGCTGTCACTCCAGCTACACACTTGTTACCGCAGGTACCTCCCTCACACCTACTGTTACTCCAGCCAAACACTTGTTACCGCTGGTACCTCCCTCACACCTGCCGCTGCAGCTGTTACTCCAGCTACACACTTGTTACCGCAGGTACCTCCCTCACACCTGTTACTCCAGGCAAACACTTGTTACCGCAGGTACCTCCCTCACACCTGCCGCTGCAGCTGTTACTCCAGCTACACACTTGTTACCGCAGGTACCACCCTCACACCTGTTACTCCAGCCAAACACTTGTTACCGCAGGTACCACCCTCACACCTGTTACTCCAGCCAAACACTTGTTACCGCAGGTACCTCCCTCGCACCTGCCGCTGCAGCTGTTACTCTAGCTACACACTTGTTACCGCAGGTACCACCCTCACACCTGTTACTCCAGCCAAACACTTGTTACCGCAGGTACCTCCCTCACACCTGCCGCTGCAGCTGTTACTCCAGCTACACACTTGTTACCGCAGGTACCACCCTCACACCTGTTACTCCAGCCAAACACTTGTTACCGCAGGTACCTCCCTCACACCTGTTACTCCAGCTACACACTTGTTACCGCAGGTACCTCCCTCGCACCTGCCGCTGCAGCTGTTACTCTAGCTACACACTTGTTACCGCAGGTACCACCCTCACACCTGTTACTCCAGCCAAACACTTGTTACCGCAGGTACCTCCCTCACACCTGCCGCTGCAGCTGTTACTCCAGCTACACACTTGTTATCGCAGGTACCACCCTCACACCTGTTACTCCAGGCAAACACTTGTTACCGCTGGTACCTCCCTCACACCTGTTACTCCAGGCAAACACTTGTTACCGCAGGTACCTCCCTCACACCTGCCGCTGCAGCTGTCACTCCAGCTACACACTTGTTATCGCAGGTACCACCCTCACACCTGTTACTCCAGGCAAACACTTGTTACCGCTGGTACCTCCCTCACACCTGTTACTCCAGGCAAACACTTGTTACCGCTGGTACCACCCTCACACCTGTTACTCCAGGCAAACACTTGTTACCGCTGGTACCTCCCTCACACCTGTTACTCCAGGCAAACACTTGTTACCGCAGGTACCATACTCACACCTGCCGCTGCAGCTGTTACTCCAGCTACACACTTGTTACCGCTGGTACCACCCTCACACCTGTTACTCCAGCCAAACACTTGTTACCGCTGGTACCACCCTCACACCTGTTACTCCAGCCAAACACTTGTTACCGCAGGTACCTTCCTCACACCTGTTACTCCAGCCAAACACTTGTTACCGCTGGTACCACCCTCACACCTGTTACTCCAGCCAAACACTTGTTACCGCTGGTACCACCCTCACACCTGTTACTCCAGCCAAACACTTGTTACCGCAGGTACCTCCCTCACACCTGTTACTCCAGCCAAACACTTGTTACCGCTGGTACCACCCTCACACCTGTTACTCCAGCCAAACACTTGTTACCGCTGGTACCTCCCTCACACCTGTTACTCCAGCCAAACACTTGTTACCGCTGGTACCTCCCTCACACCTGTTACTCCAGCCAAACACTTGTTACCGCTGGTACCTCCCTCACACCTGCCGCTGCGGCTGTCAGTCCAACTACACACTTGTCCACAAAACTGCATTGCTTTTTTAAACCTAGACCAGAAATATACGTCATAATCTATGCCTGGAAAATTTTGGAGGGATTAATTCAAAATTTGCACACTGAATCATCCTCTTCGAAAACAAGAGGCTTAGTAGACGGTGCGCTAGCGTTCCAGGGAAAAGTGTGGCCTCAGTGAGCTCACTAAGAATAACTCCATAAGTGTGAAGGGATCAGGACTGTTCAACACCGTCCCTTTCTACGTAAGAACAATTAGCAACAAACCCTCACTATCTTCTAGGGAAGGGGGAACTTAATGTTCATCAAGTTAGTTTATGATCACACGGGTTGTGTTACATTCGTTTCATTGCCTACGGCTAGTACTAATAGCCTGGTTGATGAGACTAGCCACCAGGCGGCCTGGTCTGGGACCGGGTTGCTGGGGCGTTGACCACTGAAACCATCTTCAGTAATCTTCTGCTGTACACGAGTTGTTTAGTCATAGGTATTACTGATATCTGATACAGTACATGTAGGTGAGTACAAATAGGAAGAACGTCTGTCTCGCTCAGAAGACGGAGGATCGAGCCTCCACCACGTCTTGCGCCGAATGACCCACATGGGTTTAGCGCTTATCATGAATTATTTAAATTAATTTAAATTACTAATATTATGGTTGATATCAGTTTTGTTGAGAATGATAAAATAATATTGCTTCGTTATTACCTGTGTCATCTTGAGGTGTGGCACTAATGTTACGTTGTCACAGTCACCAGGGTCAGGTGACCCGACGCTGGGTCACCTGACCCTGGTAGCCACGTTTGTGCCGCCTAAATATAAATATAGTTCGGACTACGACTAATGGACCTGGAAATGTTTTGATTATTTTGAAATTATATGTATAATGAGAGTAAATTATTCACGGTGTTAGCAGATTGGTATTATTAGCAACATATTGACTCACGAAATCGCAAAACGCGATTGCAAAGAAACCACATAACGAGTGGGGTTTGAACTCATGGCCAGTAAGCTGCAGCCAGCTGGCCCAGTGCCTTACGCACTGGCCTGGAGTTTTACGACTCACTTACCATGAGTATAAACCTCACCCGTTCCGTGGTTAGTAACATATTGTTAAAATTACTGAAAATTGGAAATTATTGTAGGGAATGAATAATAATGTTAAGTTTTTTATAAAGCAGTGAATAATCCACGTTCTAGTGTTTTGTAAACTCTAGAAGTGAAGGTCGTATAATGAAGACGTAGTTAACGATGGTACATTCTTCGTCAACTTTGTCTTCCACTTATAAATGTCGCACTTTATGCGGTATAATAATACAATAACCCACCCGATGTTTTCTTTTAAAGAGAACTTGGAGTATAAGAAAGTAGGAAGGAGTAGTAAGAGGAGGGAAAATGTGAAAGGCTGCAGGGAAAGGGGGAAGAAAAAGGGGTTAAAAGAAGAGGAAGAGAGGAAAAAATATATATCGGAGAAGTAAAAGGAGGAAGGGAAGGTGGTACAGGAGAGGGAAAGGTAGACTCGGAAAGAAGAGAGGGAAGAAGAATTAGAGAAAGTATTGGAATTAGAGGAATGAAAGGAACAGGCGTGGTAGGAAGTGGAGGAGAGTGAGAGTCTCTTATTGTTATCCTGTAATGACGTGCGTCTTATACTCTGTTACCACTACTATTTATGAGATAATGCAAAGGTCCGTCGTAGCACTGTAAACAATAACTACTTTTAGCTGAATTAGAGGTCAATATGAATTAATTTGAAAGATGTGAAAGAAAGAGTGCACATCACCTACATTAGGAGTGGCAACAGCAGGTGCAGGAGAGCCATCAGTAATTCTCACAATAACACAATTTCTTACTCATGATACTGTGGGAAAAAATGCGGTAATAAATATAAACTGAAATAATAGAAAACACAATCAAACTACTCGGTCGAAAAAAAAATGCACGTTTGAATTAGGAATTGTGGTCAAAGATCCGGGCCACGAGAGTAGAAAAGCCCTCGAATTCGGTTATAGATAGGTAACCATGTCGGAAGACCATACGTTGAAGGATCTCAATAATTTCACTACCGTAACCGCAATAAAATAATTACCTGTATAATAAAACTAAAATAAAGATGCCATGGAAATATTGATACTGTCTAAGGCACTTGTACTCAATAAAAAAAACATCATACTATGGGGGTCTACAGTATTCCGTGCAAGGAATGCATCGAGGTTTACATGATCTTTAGACTCTTCTTCAAAAATAAAAATTGCGTACAGGTTGGATTATGTCAACAACGTGTGATTTGTCCACACCATGACGGGAGCAGCGCCACAACAACTGTTTCATGAGGAAGACACATTGAAATGCATGATCCCAGAGGCGGCTACCGTTCATCTGAGATCATTGAGTAGAACAATACAATGTACATGCTGGCTGGACTCACCACTCACATTCATAATTCTGAGATTAAACTAACAGAATATCTGGTGTTGCCAAGGTATGTTCCATATCTTGTAAAATAAGCTACAAATATAAAAAACTTGATGAAATATTTTCTTTCCCTAGTAGTTCGTCCGGTGATCTCAAAATTTCTCTTCCCCACATCTGTCTTGTTGAGAGGCGGGTGTGGGGTGTCTCGTAGCCTCACACCTGCCTTCACAGGAAGCTGATATGCAGGACTCGGAGACACTCATGCCCCAGTACACATTGTCTGGAGGCAGGTTTGGTAGACTCACGCCCCTACACCTGCATTCTTAGGAGGCGGATGTTGAGGGAATCACGCCCCCACACTTGCCTTGCCAGGTGTGGGGGACTTACTCCCTCGTACCCACCTTATCAGGAGGCGGTGTAAGTATCTTAATTTTACTCTTTAAGAAGTAATATGATGCAACCAATAAAATTCCCCAAGGGCGCCGCCCCTCATTTAAAATTTCGACATGTAGTATAGACTGAAACCTGGTCCTTTGTACGACGGAGCTTGTGACAAAGTTTACTTGCACTGTCTTTTATGGACACTGAGTTATAGAAAAATACACCCACAAAAAAATATTCTCAGTTATATATAAGATAGCATTACAGATGCTTGACCCTGAACCTTACCTCCCTGACCTCACCTCTCGACCTATCCCTGTACCCCATATTTAAGCTCTCCTGTGACCTCTCGAGCTGATGACCTCAGGGTGCTGGTTTGGCTTATAAGGCGGTGTATTTGTGTATCTTATTTTATATTTGACGGAGTCCAGTCCTAGACGTCATCTGTAATAAAGGATTTTTATTAAGTTGTCGGCTTGCATCATCATGTACCACCTGCACTCTCTAAACTGGAATACTGGTGTAGGTTAACAACCGTATTTCAGGTAGGCGAAATTACAGCCCTGGAGACTGTACATAGAACCTTCACTACCCATATAAAGGGTCCGAAGATTTATAAACCTTCGTTTCTAAAGAAGGGGGAAAAATGTTTTCAATAGGGAGCTTTAAATTCCTCGAGGCAGTTCCTGATCAGCCAGTGCTTACATTGGACTGACTTGAGGGGTCAACTAGGAGGCCTGGTCTGAGACCTGGCCTTAGGGTTAATAACCTCAGAAATCATGTACAGGCAAACTACAGACAGCACTCTCAGTAAGAACAGTAACTGCATTAACAAAATCTGCAGGTCCAGCAGTACCAACACCACCAGACCAGCACCAGCATAACTTGCAGCAGCTGAAACATAAACATTATCAATGATAGAGACATCAACATCATCACTGCCATCATGTACCTGGGTGTTAGTAGAATGTTGTGGGGGGTTTCCTGAGCTACGATGAAATACTACAACAAAAAATTACCTAACCTAACCTAAAAACATCTGAGGAACTCAAATCCAAATCAACATGATCAAAATATTTGCTGTATATGAGGACAAAGGAAGTTGTTTGTTCAGTGAAACAGCGAGTACACGGCAAGCAACACCGACACAGCAGCAGTAGCACAGCAGCAGCACCAGGAACACCAGTACACGGCAAGTAACACCGACACAGCAGCAGTAGCACAGCAGCAGCACCAGGAACACCAGTACACGGCAAGCAACACCGACACAGCAGCAGTAGCACAGCAGCAGCATCAGGAACACCAGTACACGGCAAGCAACACCGACACAGCAGCAGTAGCACAGCAGCAGCATCAGGAACACCAGCACCAAGAACACCAGCATCAGGAACACCAGTATCAGGAACACCAGCACCAAGAACACCAGCACCAGAAACACCAGCACCAGAAACACCAGTATCAGGAACGCCAGCACCAGGAACACCAGCACCAGGAACACCAGCACCAGGAACACCAGCACCAGGAACACCAGCACCAGGAGCACCAGCACCAGGAACACCAGCACCAGGAACACCAGCACCAGGAACACCAGCACCAGGAACACCAGCACCAGGAGCACCAGCACCAGGAACACCAGCACCAGGAACACTAGCACCAGGAACACCAGCACCAGGAACGCCAGCACCAGGAACGCCAGCACCAGGAACACCAGCACCAGGAACACCAGCACCAGGAACACCAGCACCAGAAACACCAGTATCAGTAACACCAGCACCAGGAACACCAGCACCAGGAACACCATCACCAGGAACACCAGTATCAGGAACGCCAGCACAAGGAACACCAGCACCAGGAACACCAGCACCAGGAACACCAGTATCAGGAACGCCAGCACCAGGAACACCAGCACCAGGAACACCAGCACCAGGAACACCAGCACCAGGAACACCAGCACCAGGAACACCAGCACCAGGAACACCAGTATCAGGAACGCCAGCACCAGGAACACCAGCACCAGGAACACCAGCACCAGGAACACCAGCACCAGGAACACCAGTATCAGGAACACCAGCACCAAGAGCACCAGGAACACCAGTATCAGGAACACCAGCACCAGGAACAGCAGCACCAGGAACACCAGCACCAGGAACACCAGCACCAGGAACACCAGCACCAGGAACACCAGCACCAGAAACACCAGTATCAGGAACACCAGTATCAGTAACACCAGCACCAGGAACACCAGCACCATTAACACCAGCACCAGGAACACCAGCACCAGGAACACCAGCACTAGGAACACCAGCACCAGGAACACAAGCACCAATAACACCAACACCAGGAACAACAGCACCAGGAACACCAGCACCAGGAACACCAGCACCAGGAACACCAGCATCTGGAACATCAGCACCAGGAACACCAGTATCAGGAACGCCAGCACCAGGAACACCAGCACCAGGAACACCAGCACCAGGAACACCAACACCAGGAACAACAGCACCAGGAACACCAGCACCAGGAACACCAGCACCAGGAACACCAGCACCAGAAACACCAGCACCGGGAACACAAGCACCAGGAACACCAGCACCAGGAACAACAGCACCAGGAACAACAGCACCAGGAACAACAGCACCAGGAACACCAGCACCAGGAACACCAGCACCAGGAACACCAGCACCAGGAACACCAGCACCAGGAACACCAGCACCAATAACACCAGCACCAAGAACACCAACACCAAGAACACCAGCATCAGGAACACCAGATTCAGCAACAGCAGCAGGATCTTCAGCATGGACTGAGGAGCGGGAGGAAGGGTGGACCATTGAGGACCTCACTTATATAGGGGGTCCAACTTGGCGTGGGAAAATCCAATATAAAAGTGTCTTTATGGAGTGAAATTTATGGTGAGTTCTGGAGGGGTGACCATTACTGTGTTAATCTCCTGGTTTATAGTGCCTCTGATCATAGTTATAGTGCCTCTGATCATAGTTATAGTGCCTCTGATCATAGTTATAGTGCCTCTGATCATAGTTATGGTACCTCTGATCATAGTTATGGTACCTCTGATCATAGTTATGGTACCTCTTATCATAGTTATGGTACCTCTGATCATAGTTATGGTACCTCTGATCATAGTTATGGTACCTCTGATCATAGTTATGGTGCCTCTGATCATAGTTATGGTACCTCTGATCATAGTTATGGTACCTCTGATCATAGTTATGGTACCTCTGATCATAGTTATGGTACCTCTGATCATAGTTATGGTACCTCTGATCATAGTTATGGTACCTCTGATCATAGTTATGGTACCTCTGATCATAGTTATGGTACCTCTGATCATAGTTATAGTGCCTCTCATCACAGTTATAGTGCCTCTAATCATAGTTATAGTGCCTCTTATCATAGTTATGGTACCTCTGATCATAGTTATAGTGCCTCTCATCACAGTTATAGTGCCTCTGATCATAGTTATAGTGCCTCTGATCATAGTTATAGTGCCTCTGATCATAGTTATAGTGTCTGATTATTGTTATGGTGCTTGATACATGAGTTACCTGAAGATTAAGGCCTTATCAACCAGGCTGTTACTGCTGGCCGCTCGCAGTCCAACGTACGAACCACAACCTGGCTGGTCAGGAACTGGTTTGAGGAAGTTGCCCAGTTCCCTCTTGATCATTGATAGAGGTTTGTTGGTAATTTTCCTTATGCGTGGATCGAGGGCGTTGAAGTGTCGGGGGACCTCTGACAGTGAGTGTCAGAGGTCCCCCGACCTCATTGTCAATGACATTCCGTGCCTGCAAGTGATGTAAACTGGTCATTAGTGATGGAGTTAGTGATGACATTAGTGATGTGTTGGTGGGGGCGAGGACAGGAAAGGTGAGTGTGAAAGCAGTTAGTCTATGGTATATTGTGTAAGTCAAGTATAGACGAGCAGAAGGCTCTCTCCCTACCCACCACTACCGGCATTAACAAACGGGGGGAAATATACCATATTAGAAAAATGGCATAGAATTTACAGGAGAACTGGAACTAGATGGAAGACGTGAGCTACAACTACGTCAACTAAATAAGTACTGGTTCTGTATTAAACTACCTTTGTTACTCCACTGCTATTGTACCAATGGTTTTACTTCTGCTTACCATTAGTTCTGCTGTGATTCACAGTCCTCTACGTCTATCACTACTACTAATATTGACTTGGTTGCCTCGTTGTCAACTGATCGTCCTCATACAGTCGCTGAGCATACATTAGGAATCTGCTTCAGGATGCTCCATGTATTGAATGTATATGACGGTCCACATGGGTTTAGTGACGAGTTGAGTAATGTAGTGAGTGTTCTTGGCAACATTTCATTCCTGTCCTCTCTCACCATACCATAAAACTTTCTGGTTTACTTATTATCACACTTTCTGATATTAAGCAGCTTGGGCTGACCCAATAATCTTAACTGATAGCTGTGTACGAGCATCTGGTCCTGAAGACTGTCAGCTCTTCCCATTAGGCATTGCTTTATACTTTTAAGGTCGTTGCTTATAATTAGAACATAAGAAAGGAGGAACACTACAGCAGGCCTACTGGCCCATACTTGGCAGGTTCTGTTCTGCACCTGTTGCCAAACATTTTGTATTCATGTCTGAGATTTTTATACCCAAGATACGTTACTGTGTACATCTCTGACCACAAATGTTTGCTCTATCTCGAAGTCAGTTATGTACATTGTGAAGAGGACTGAACCAAGTACCGAATACAGATCCCTGAGGAACTCCACTCTTACGTCAAGCCACTCAGACGCCTCTCCGTTGAGTACCACTCTGGTTTTTTTTTTTTTTTTTGTGTGTGTGAATCAGTACTTTATCAAGGCATAAAGTTTGTCTCCTATACCATGGTCTTTCATTTTCACCATCAACTTTCGATGGGGTACCTTGTCAAACTCCTTTTGGAAATCTAGATATTCTACATCTGTTGGGACTTTTCATCCCAGTAATTGAAAATTTCGGGGAGGTGAAATTGGAGATGGGGATGGAGGGTAAAAGTGAGGTCGGAGGCAGGGAAGATGTGCGTGGAAGTCAGGTTGGAGGTGGAGAAGGTTAGGGTGGAGGTGGGGGAGGGTGTGTTGACATAAGCATCGTCACAACAGTAATAATAGTGCCCGCCACACACCACATTATTTAAATGTGATCATTATCACCTGGGCAGCCCTACACGTCGCCCCCACCGTGCTCATTACTGGCTGACCGTGGCGTCACGGTGGTGGCACACCCTCTGTCTCTCCCTCCCTCCCTTCCTTCCTCCCTCCTGCTAGCTCATCCTGTGTAATGGAATATGACAGGGAAACATAGCTAGCTGTTGTTCCCTCTCTGTAACTTAATATAGAGAATATGGTAGCGGCATATTGCTTAATGTATCAAATTTTGCTAAATAAAAAAAGACATAACAAAAGAAAGAGCCTCCGTGTCTTGCCCCTAGTCCTCCTGGTGTCACAGTAGACACACCCACAGTGAAAGAGCTCTCTTCATCAAAGAGAGTTTACTTTAATCATTACTGTAGGGATTAAAGTAGTCTTGAGTGGTGGTGGTGGACAGGTTACATGCACCCTTAATGACCCTTCCTGTAGTGAACACGCTTTAAAAAAATCTGTTCCTCACGATAGAGTACTCGCCATAATTGGTTCTCAATCTCATATACGACAATGACAATTACAAATTATAGCACCATATCCTTTGCAGACGATACTAGAATTTGTAAGCTAAGTAATAATAATAATAATAATAATAATTATATCTTTATTTCTAGAAGTACATGTACAAGGTATACAGGCCTAGCTGACATCAGTGACATATTACTATATAGAAAGCCACTTGTTATGCAGAGCATTTCGGGCAAATTAGGTCAGTTTTGTCCCGGGATGCGACCCACACCAGTCGACTAGCACCCAGGTGGGCCATTCCGTACAAGCCTATCCCTATCCCCTCTTCATAAGAAGAAGACACTTGAAAAATTAGCTACTGATGATAAATATAGGAAATTATATTTATTTTTAAATCATTATACATTGTGGATTTGTATCCCCAGTTCATTTACCCTCCTATCTTCTCAGGTCAAGGATAAAACAACCAGTAAGTGTCCATACCTCTATAGAACCAATTTGCAATTTTAGGCACCATTTCCGTATTCAGTGACCCGAAATTAATAGAGTGACTATTGTTAGTAAAGACAAAAATTCAAGCAGCCACTTAAAGGTGTCCCTTCAGGGATACCTAATATTAGGTTGGATAACTAGAATCTTCAGACCAATAGATGCCAAGCTAGTGATGCGCTTTTTAAGTTACTTTTTCTCTTTAGATTGAAATATTGGTATTCACTAAAATCCCCTTTTAAGTCAGACGAAATTACAGCTTTGCTAAATGTTTTGAGAACCTTCATTCCTGTATAAATTCAATCAATCACCTAAGTTACAGGGAATGCCTGAAGTTCCTTGAAATGTACTCCTTGGAACATAGGGGAGAAAGGTACATCAAAGGTAGAGAGAAATCACTCTCTGTGAAAGAAAAAGGTTGGGCAGACAGTACAAAATACCTCCAGTGAAAAACAGAAGTGCAGTGAGTACACTAAGAGATACGTATCTCAAAAGTGTAAAGGAACCAAGACTTCATATACAAGGGAAATTATTTACAGACCCCTGGCTGCCTTCAAGAGGGAAGTGAATACGTTCCTCAGGTTAGTTGATGATCAGCCAGGCTTGGTGCCTACGCTGAATTGTGTGCAGCTAGCACCAGCAACCTCGTTGATCAGGTCATCACCAAGGAGGCTTGGTCTGGGACCTGGCCGCCGGGGGGCTGACTCCAGGAATTGTCTACAGGTAATTTGCAAGTAATCTATTGTCACGGTGGAGACACCCTCTCAGGCTGACCGTGGCGTCATGGTGGAGACACCCTCTCAGGCTGATCGTGGCGTCATGGTGGAGACCCTCTCAGGCTGATCGTGGCGTCATGGTGGAGACACCCTCTCAGGCTGATCGTGGCGTCATGGTGGAGACCCTCTCAGGCTGATCGTGGCGTCATTGTGGAGACTCTCTCAGGCTGATCGTGGCGTCATGGTGGAGACGCCCTCTCAGGCTGATCGTGGCGTCATGGTGGAGACCCTCTCAGGCTGATCGTGGCGTCATGGTGGAGACACCATCTCAGGCTGATCGTGGCGTCATGGTGGAGACCCTCTCAGGCTGACCGTGGCGTCACGGTGGAGACACCCTCTCAGGCTGATCGTGGCGTCATTGTGGAGACCCTCTCAGGCTGACCGTGGCGTCACGGTGGAGACGCCCTCTCAGGCTGATCGTGGCGTCATGGTGGAGACCCTCTCAGGCTGACCGTGGCGTCAGGGTGGAGACACCCTCTCAGGCTGACCGTGGCGTCATGGTGGAGACCCTCTCAGGCTGACCGTAGCGTCACGGTGGAGACACCCTCTCAGGCTGATCGTGGCGTCATGGTGGAGACCCTCTCAGGCTGACCGTGGCGTCATGGTGGAGACACCCTCCAGACCACCATATAAAGGGAACAGTACGATACAGAGAAAGCAGGGAAAGGGAAAATGAAAAAGAACAGCAATCTTTTTTAGATATAAGGAGAAACAACCAGATAAAAGAAAGAGACAAAAGGTGGAAATGGTACAGAGGGGACAGATGGGCAGAACAGTGGGACAAGACAAGACAGGCACCAGCTCATCAGGGCTGTATAAACAATCAAAGTCAGTACTGGAGAAACCAGGGGTATGGGCACCAGGGGCCATACCAGGTAGGACATCACCAGTGGTACTAACCAAACACAAAGAAAGACCAAACATCCCAAATGGTAACTCCTGCTTCATATTTGCAAATATTCAGGGTCTGAAATCAAATAAAAATGACAAAGTTAGTTATGTTAGTGGACTCCTATCAGAAGCAAATGCCATGTTTGGAGCATTTACAGAAACACATACAAGGGATGTTTTGGACGGAGAGATTCAGATAGAAAACTATAACATGTATAGATGTGATAGAATTAATAGGTCACAGGGAGGAGTAGGACTCTATATAAAAGATACTCTCTGTTGCACAGAAGTTTTGAACGCTACGAATGATATAGTAGAAATCCTCGGCATTAAAGTGGAAAATAAGAATCTAGTAATTATCCTAGTATACAAACCACCATCAGCAACTGCGGAGGAATTCACAGAGCAGTTAAAGAATACACACACAACCCGCACATATAAAAGAGAGGAGCTTACGACGACGTTTCGGCCCGACTTGGACCATTTACAAAGTCACACTAACACACAGAGACAGAGGAAGGGTAATTATAGGCAGGCAGACAGGGGAGGGTACAAGAGAGTGGGGAAATGTAGGAGTAGTGGTAGTAGTGGTAGTAGTAAAGGTAGTAGTAAAGGTAGTAGAGTAGACAGTCATATGGGAAGGAGCACTGCTATGAGGCTAGCGGCCCGCAAGGGGGGTACGAGAGGGAAGAAAAGCGAAAAAATGAAGGAAAATACAAGGCAAAAGAAAGAACAGAAAGAAAGGAAAACCCAAGGAGAAAAAAGGAGAAGGGGGAAGATGAGACAGGGAAGGAATCAGGTTAAGTCACGGGTGTTCTGAAGTTTAGAGCATTTAACAATGTAATGAGAGAGGAAAGCATCAACAGAGACAAAGCCAGGGCTAAGATTCATACAGGGAAAGTTGTGTATAAGGGAGGATTCAACCAGGCGGCGACTATGAAAGTTAGACGTAGGGTAGACAGTTTTAGCAGAAGACCAATCAATGTCGTCGTAAGCTCCTCTCTTTTATATGTGCGGGTTGTGTGTGTATTGTTCCAGTCACGGTATTGTGCCTTTTTTGTTATCAGTTAAAGAAGATAGATAGCTATCTGGATAGGCTAGAAAATCCCACCCCAAACATTTTAATCCTTGGAGATTTTAATCTCCCTCATGTAAAATGGAAGATGAGGCACCATAATGTTATACCAGAAATAACTCCTGGAAGCACCCTGGCCCAACAGGCACATACCAGGGAACTAATGAGGCTTTGTGAAAAGTACTCACTAAACCAACAGATAATTGATCCCACTAGAAATGAAAATACCCTGGATTTGATATTCACAAACAACGAGGAATTAATCAGAGACATAACAGTTACAAAAACAATATACTCTGATCATAACATCATAGAAGTTCAAACTAGTATTAACTCAGGGTTAGGGAACTGCGACACTAATGTTAGAGACGGAATGTTCAGTAAGTTTAATTTTAATAACCATAGAATTGACTGGGAAAAATAAACCAAGAGCTATCAGACATATCATGGGAATCAGACATGAGCACCCTAAATCCCCACCAGTGCCTAGAGAAGCTGAATACAGAAGCATACAAGGTATGTATGAAACACGTACCATTGAGGAAACCCCGAAGAAGATCAGATATAGAGAGAGAGCGTAGGAGATGGTACAGGAGAAGAAAACGGGTTACTGAATTGCTGAAAAACACAGTTATGTTGCAACAGAAGAGAGATAGCCTTAACCGAGAGATCACGGAATTAGAACAAAAACTTAAGATGTCATACCTGACAGAAGAAGTACAAAGGGAACAAAGAGCCATACAGGATATTGCAAGAAACCCAAAATATTTCTACTCCTATGCAAAATCCAAGCTAAGAACTACCTGTAGAATTGGACCATTATTGAGAGGAGATTCGTATACGGACGATGAACAGGAAATGAGTGAAATTCTAAAAGAACAGTATGAGTCAGTGTTCAGCAGCCCACTAAATGACAGCAAGGTAGAAAATGCAGAAATATTTTTCACTCCAGCAGAAGGCTGCGCAGACCACCTAACCGACATTAGTACAAATCCCATAGATTTCGAAAAAGAAATGGCCAACATGCCCACTCACTCAGCACCTGGACCAGATTCATGGAATGCTTTATTTATAAAGCAGTGCAAAGTACCATTAGCAAGAGCCCTTAGTATTCTGTGGAGAAAGAGCTTAGATCTAGGTGAAATTCCAGAGGCCTTAAAGAGTGCAGACATAGCTCCTTTGCATAAGGGAGGTAGTAGAGCACTAGCTAAAAATTACAGACCAGTAGCCCTCACTTCTCACATCATAAAAATCTTTGAAAGAGTGATGAGACGGCAGATTACAAAGTTCATGGACCAGCACAACCAACATAACCCGAACCAGCATGGCTTTAGAGCGGGTCGATCATGCCTGTCACAGCTGCTGAACCATTATGACAGAATTACGGAGGCATTGGAGGACGACCAAAACGCAGATGTGATTTACACAGATTTTGCAAAGGCGTTTGACAAATGCGATCATGGAGTGATAGCGCACAAAATGAGGGCCATAGGCATTACGGGAAGGTAGGCAGATGGATTTTGAGTTCCTAACACAAAGAACACAAAAGTAGTAGTGAACAGGGCAAGATCCAGCATCAGCGAGGTCAAAGCTCAGTGCCCCAAGGCACTGTCCTGGCACCTCTGCTGTTTCTCATCCTCATAGCAGACATAGATAAAAACACCCAGCACACTTTTGTATCATCATTTGCAGATGACACTAAAATAAGCATGAAAGTCACTACGGTAGAGGACACTGAAAATTACAGGAGGACATAAGCAGGGTCTTCCAATGGGCAGTGGAGAACAACATGACGTTCAATGGTGATAAGTTTCAGCTGCTTAGGTATGGAAAAAATGAAGAACTCAAAAGGAACACTATATACAAAACGCAAGAGGGTCACCACATAGAACGAAAGGAACACGTAAAGGACTTGGGAATAATTATGTCTGCTGATCTGTCGTTTAAAGACCATAACAAGACAAAGATCACAACAGCCAGGAAGATGACGGGGTGGGTATTGAGAACTTTCAAAACAAGGGAAATAATGCCGATGGTGACACTATTCAAATCGCTAGTGCTCCCTCACTTAGAATACTGCTCAGTGCTGACGGCCCCGTTCAGGGCAGGAGAAATAGCAGAGCTGGAACAAATCCAGAGATCGTTTACGGCTCACATTGAGCCATTGAAACATCTAAATTATTGGGAACGCCTTCAAGTCTTGAACATGTACTCATTGGAGCGGAGGAGAGAGAGATACATGATAATATATACATGGAAAGTACTTGAGGGCCTGGTCCCAAATCTGCACACTGCCATAACAACATACTGGAGTGAGAGATATGGGAGAAAGTGTAAAATAAACCCAGTGAGGAGCAGGGGTGCGGTGGGGACAATACGGGAGCACTGTATTAACATCCGGGGTCCCAGACTATTCAACATCTTACCAGAAGATATCCGAAACACGGCTGGAACCAGTGTAGAAGCCTTCAAGAGGAAACTGGACAAATATCTTCACCAGGTGCCAGATCAACCAGGCTGTGATGGATATGTGGGGCAGCGGGCCTCCAGCAGCAACAGCCTGGTTGACCAGGCAAGCACCAGACGAGCCTGGCCCATGGCCGGGCTCAGAGAGTAGATACTCTCGAAACTCTTCAAAGGTAAGGTAAGGTATATCAAAGGCTGATCGTGGCGTCATGGTGGAGACCCTCTCAGGCTGACCGTGGCGTCACGGTGGAGACGCCCTCTCAGGCTGATCGTGGCATCATAGTGGAGACACCTTTCAGGCTGACCGTGGCGTCACGGTGGAGACACCCTCTCAGGTTGACCATGGCGTCATGGAGATACCCTCTCAGGCTGACCGTGGCATCATGGAGACACCCTCTCAGGCTGACCGTGGCGTCATGGTGGAGACACCCCTCTCAGGCTGACCGTGGCGTCATGGTGGAGACGCCCTCTCAGGCTGACCGTGGCGTCATGGTGGAGACACACCTTTCAGGCTGACCGTGGCGTCACGGTGGAGACACCCTCTCAGACTGACCATGGCGTCTTGGAGATACCCTCTCAGGCTGACCGTGGCGTCACGGTAGAGACACCCTCTCAGGCTGACCGTGGCGTCATGGTGGAGACACCCTCTCAGGCTGACCGTGGCGACACGGTGGCGTGATACCCTCCCTCTCCTGCTGACCGACCGTGGAGACACGGTGGAGTAACACCCTCCTCTTCCTCCCTCTCACAAAGCAGCCACCTTCCACCTTGCATATGCTAATGATTAGTATATGCTAATGAGACGGTGGCGTTGGCAAGACGTAGGAGGGTGATCAGTGTTAAGGTGGTCGGGGTCACAATAACACATCACCCCCTTATGGTGAAGTGTGCTGGAGGTGGTGGTGCTGCGGGATCATTTACTTAGTGCCAGGATGAACTTCAACCAGAGGAAACACCAGCCATGCCTCTCCTTATCACACCTCCATCTATGGCTCCTCTAACAGTGTTAACATTTTAGCACTTGTGTGTTACAGCCCACCTTTCACAAACACAAATTATTAAAAAAATGAATAAATAATTACACCTTAAATTACACCTTGTTTTGAATTAACCTTAAAGTTGATAAATGAGACACTTGTTCAACATTTGGGTAACTTTATTCTGGAAACGTTTCGCCAGAAAATGACTTCTTCAGTCCAGTAGAGAGAATAACTGAGAAAGATGAGGAGCAGTACGAGGTAATCCGTCCCTCAACCTGGAGTCGATGTGTTCAGTTCATCATTCTTGATGGACTCCAGGCTCAGGGACTGATTACCTCAAACTCCTCATCATCCACTTTTATCTGCGTTGGACTGAAGAAGTCACTGGCTGACGAAACGTTTCTGTAATAAAGATACGCAAATGTCGCACAAGTGTCTCATTAACTTGTTGGTTTTCTAAATAATTTATTAACGTTGAAGCAGTGCTGAGGATTACCTTTGAAGCAGTGCTGAGGATTACCTTTGAAGCAGTGCTGAGGATTACCCTTGAAGCAGTGCTGAGGATTACCTCTGAAGCAGTGCTGAGGATTACCCTTGAAGCAGTGCTGAGGATTACCTCTGAAGCAGTGCTGAGGATTACCCTTGAAGCAGTGCTGAGGATTACCCTTGAAGCAGTGCTGAGGATTACCCTTGAAACAGTGCTGAGGATTACCCTTGAAGCAGTGCTGAGGATTACCTCTGAAGCAGTGCTGAGGATTACCCTTGAAGCAGTGCTGAGGATTACCCTTGAAGCAGTGCTGAGGATTACCCTTGAAGCAGTGCTGAGGATTACCCTTGAAGCAGTGCTGAGGATTACCCTTGAAGCAGTGCTGAGGATTACCTTTGAAGCAGTGCTGAGGATTACCTTTGAAGCAGTGCTGAGGATTACCTTTGAAGATGTGCTGAGGATTACCCTTGAAGCAGTGCTGAAGATTACCCTTGAAGCAGTGCTGAGGATTACCCTTGAAGCAGTGCTGAGGATTATCTCTGAAGCAGTGCTGAGGATTACCCTTGAAGCAGTGCTGAGGATTACCCTTGAAGCAGTGCTGAGGATTACCTTTGAAGCAGTGCTGAGGATTACCTTTGAAGCAGTGCTGAGGATTATCCTTGAAGCAGTGCTGAGGATTATCCTTGAAGCAGTGCTGAGGATTACCCTTGAAGCAGTGCTGAGGATTACCCTTGAAGCAGTGCTGAGGATTACCCTTGAAGCAGTGCTGAGGATTACCCATGAAGCAGTGCTGAGGATTACCCTGAAGCAGTGCTGAGATTACCTTGAAGCATTGCTGAGGATTACCTTTGAAGCAGTGCTGAGGATTATCCTTGAAGCAGTGCTGAGGATTACCCTTGAAGCAGTGCTGAGGATTACCCTTGAAGCAGTGCTGAGGATTACCCATGAAGCAGTGCTGAGGATTATCCTTGAAGCAGTGCTGAGGATTACCCTTGAAGCAGTGCTGAGGATTAGTCTTGAAGCAGTGCTGAGGATTACCTCTGAAGCAGTGCTGAGGATTACCCTTGAAGCAGTGCTGAGGATTACCCTTGAAGCAGTGCTGAGGATTACCCTTGAAGCAGTGCTGAGGATTACCCTTGAAGCAGTGCTGAGGATTACCCTTGAAGCAGTGCTGAGGATTACCCTTGAAGCAGTGCTGAGGATTACCTTTGAAGCAGTGCTGAGGATTACCTTTGAAGCAGTGCTGAGGATTATCCTTGAAGCAGTGCTGAGGATTACCCTTGAAGCAGTGCTGAGGATTACCCTTGAAGCAGTGCTGAGGATTACCCTTGAAGCAGTGCTGAGGATTACCCTTGAAGCAGTGCTGAGGATTACCCATGAAGCAGTGCTGAGGATTACCCTTGAAGCAGTGCTGAGGATTACCCTTGAAGCAGTGCTGAGGATTACCCTTGAAGCAGTGCTGAGGATTACCCTTGAAGCAGTGCTGAGGATTACTCTTGAAGCAGTGCTGAGGATTACCTTTGAAGCAGTGCTGAGGATTACCTTTGAGGCAGTGCTGAGGATTACCCTTGAAGCAGTGCTGAGGATTACCCTTGAAGCAGTGCTGAGGATTACCCTTGAAGCAGTGCTGAGGATTACCCTTGAAGTAGTGCTGAGGATTACCCTTGAAGCAGTGCTGAGGATTACCCTTGAAGCAGTGCTGAGGATTACCCTTGAAGCAGTGCTGAGGATTACCCATGAAGCAGTGCTGAGGATTACCCTTGAAGTAGTGCTGAGGATTACTCTTGAAGCAGTGCTGAGGATTACTCATGAAGCAGTGCTGAGGATTATCCTTGAAGCAGTGCTGAGGATTACCCTTGAAGCAGTGCTGAGGATTACCCATGAAGCAGTGCTGAGGATTACCCTTGAAGCAGTGCTGAGGATTACCCTTGAAGCAGTGCTGAGGATTACCCTTGAAGCAGTGCTGAGGATTACCCTTGAAGCAGTGCTGAGGATTACCCTTGAAGCAGTGCTGAGGATTACCTTTGAAGCAGTGCTGAGGATTACCTTTGAAGCAGTGCTGAGGATTACCCTTGAAGCAGTGCTGAGGATTACCCTCTAAGCAGTGCTGAGGATTACCCTTGAAGCAGTGCTGAGGATTACCTCTGAAGCAGTGCTGAGGATTACCCTTGAAGCAGTGCTGAGGATTACCCTTGAAGCAGTGCTGAGGATTACCCTTGAAGTAGTGCTGAGGATTACCCTTGAAGCAGTGCTGAGGATTACCCTTGAAGCAGTGCTGAGGATTACCCTTGAAGCAGTGCTGAGGATTACCAATGAAGCAGTGCTGAGGATTACCCTTGAAGTAGTGCTGAGGATTACCCTTGAAGCAGTGCTGAGGATTACCCATGAAGCAGTGCTGAGGATTATCCTTGAAGCAGTGCTGAGGATTACCCATGAAGCAGTGCTGAGGATTACCCTTGAAGCAGTGCTGAGGATTACCCATGAAGCAGTGCTGAGGATTACCCATGAAGTAGTGCTGAGGATTACCCTTGAAGCAGTGCTGAGGATTACCCATGAAGCAGTGCTGAGGATTATCCTTGAAGCAGTGCTGAGGATTACCCTTGAAGCAGTGCTGAGGATTACCCTTGAAGCAGTGCTGAGGATTACCCTTGAAGCAGTGCTGAGGATTACCCTTGAAGCAGTGCTGAGGATTACCCTTGAAGCAGTGCTGAGGATTACCCATGAAGCAGTGCTGAGGATTACCCTTGAAGCAGTGCTGAGGATTACCCTTGAAGCAGTGCTGAGGATTACCCTTGAAGCAGTGCTGAGGATTACCACCCCCGTCACCCGGGTGCCTCATCACAACTTTTTTTTTTTATTCAAGATTCTTCAAGTTGACCAGTCATTTTTTTCATCTATTCTCTGCTTAAGATTCACTATAAAGGTCACTATGCTTGGGGCTGAACACGAACAAGTTAAAAGAATATATTCAATTACCTTTTATGTAGATGGAGGATATTTAAAGACCCTGGATGCTTATTGTTTGCATTTATCCCTTAGTGTGATTATTACACCACTGCTCTTTTGTTGCTCTTGTCGATTTTGCAGCTTTTGTGTATTTCGCAACTCTTGGATTTTGCAGCTTTTGTGTATTTCGCAACTCTTGGATTTTGCAGCTTTTGTGTATTTCGCAACTCTTGGATTTTGCAGCTTTTGTGAATCTTGCATCTCTTTTTTTTAAATTACAACTGTTGTGGATTTTTTAATCACCTCTGGATTTTGTGGTTTTAAATGGGGTGCACTTAGATTGAGTCACATAAAAAATATAAGTGTGTGAGTACAGTTAGGTAGCGTGCTTGTCTCGCTGTAAGGGGACACAGAATCCATTCTCCATAACTCTTCGCTGAGTGACTCACAGGTTTAGCGCTTCACATGAAGTCATGCAGATCCTCCCCAAACATGCCAGCATTGTCATTCAAACCCCACAATTAGAGGTCGAAATATACAGCCCTTCTACGTTTTTTTTTTAGTTTCTGTCTTAAGGAGGCCTGGTCTGGGACCGGACTGTTGAGGGGGGGGGGGGAGAGGTTAACCCCGAAAACATTCTTCAGGTACCCTTCGGGTAGGTGCATTATGCGGTGCATTTGATCCAGGTACTGGTGTTATGTAGGTGAGGCAGGTGCTGTCAGTGCTTCACCAGCCAGGTATAGTGCATTGATGCCGCTGCTGGTACTGCTGTTTGTTGCAGACTCTTGCATGCCAATTATGTATTGATCGTGTAGTTGTTGCAGTCTTCTCTCACGGCTCATTATAAACTTTGACCTTCACCCGCCTTGTTCACCTCCCACATGCTAATCCAAAATGATTTTTTTTGTCCACGGCCAGCGCCAGACACAATCCAATAACTGCAGTTTTCATCGCAAGTAATAATCCTCTTGTGTTATGCGTAATGTTTTATATACTAAATAATTCTCATTGTCCTAGTGAGTGGCACAGTGATCTCAGTTATTTTTATATTCACATGGAAGCTCTAAATCCATAATGGTCATACAACGCATGGGGAATGTTAGGGTAGTTCCATTTTCTCAGATCAAGACTTTCTCAAGCGAAAAGGCAGGTCTCTTTAAGAAGTCACGTAATTAGTGCTAGTGTAAATTGTGTCTTAACTTATGTTTCAAGTAGTCTGCCGTAACTTACATGTTTTACTTTATATTATTAAAGAGAGGTGTTACTTCCATATTTTGTGGCTACTATAATCTGTATGATATTTTACAAGGTTAGAGCAAGAGTTATCTATGGTAAGTTAACACGTCAGTAAGCAGGATATACGCTTACTGGGTTGTAATGTGTGCCACTTCAAGCTAGCAAACATGCTGTGCACGATGAACATATCATCAGTATTCCAAGAGGTTTTAGTACTTGCAAAGTTCTAATTAGTTCATTCCAGCATGTCTGGAATTTCTTAAACTTGGTTATTACTACCTCTTAGATGGTCTTATTAAACGGAGAGTCGTGGAGGTAACTACTCTCCTCCTCACACAGACTACGGTGTATTCTTGTATAAGCAATAGCTGATAACAAATATAATTTGCATGAGCAGTCATCAATCTCATCTTGTGTCCTAAATTTTTCGCTGATTTATTTGTCGTCATCAGTAAACGTTGTATCACCTGCAAGTGACAACCCAATAATAGATTTTTTTTTTCAACAAGTCGGCCGTCTCCCACCGAGGCAGGGTGACCCAAAAAGAAAGAAAATCCCCAAAAAGAAAATACTTTCATCATCATTCAACACTTTCACCACACTCATACATAATCACTGTCTTTGCAGAGGAGCTCAGATACGACAGCTGAGAAAAGTCCCTCCCAGCTGTCACTATCTCAGACCCCTCCTTTAAAGTGCAGGCATTGTACTTCCCATTTCCAGGACTCTTTAGAGTCTGAAACATTTGATAAGTTGTATTACTGTGTCTTTGCCTGGTCAGGGAGCGTTCTTCTCTTTCTAACTTTCTGACTTCATGTAGTACTCAACTCATCATAAAAACTGTATTTATTTTTTTACGAATTTGTTAACCAGTGTATTAATTGGTAGAGAACATGCAAAAAAATAGACTCGTACCAATAACATTACATCACATAAATCTTCGAAGCGGTTGTACGTATGACGCCAGATTACTCATTTTATGGAGAAGCATGACTTGCATAAACCAAATCAGTATCCATTAAGAGTTGGAAGATCATGCGGGACACAAATATTAGATCATTGTGACAAAATTACAAAGGCTTTGGAAGGAAATCAAACTGCAGATGTCGTCGGGATGGTGCTGAATATGCCTCCCCCCCCCTCGCGAGAAAAACTTGAGTTTTTCCTCATATAAAAACATTAGCCATAATTCTTATCCTTTTGGGGATGATACCAATATAAGCATGAAAGTCGCATAGGTAGCAGCTTAGAAAAAAATGCAAACAGGTATCAGCAAAGTCTTCCAGTGGTTAATGGAAAATACCATGATGATGACAAATTCCAACTGCTCAGATAGGAAAGACTGAAGAACTCAACAGGAACACTGCATACAAAACACAGGGAGAGGGGAGGGTCATGTAAAATCGGATTTCCTTTTAGAGAACACAATAAGACAATTGCCGCAGAAGGTAGAAAAACGAGGTTTTTAATATAACCACCAAAAAAAGCGAAATAACACTAATAGTGACACATTTCAAATCACTTGTGCACTTGTTCAGAATATTATTCGGTGCTGACGGCGCCGTTCAAGGCAGGAGAGATATCAGAGCTGCAGATGGTACAGAGGTCGTTTACCTTTTTACATAAACCAATAAGGCATTTAACCTACTGGGAATTCCTCAGACTTGGAATGTATTCTCAGGACAAAGAAGAGAGAAATACCTGATAAAGGAGAGCCTCCTAGTTCTAAATATAATATCATAAAAACGTTGGAATAAGAAATATGTAAGTGAAAAACAGACCCAGTGAAAACCAGGGGCAGCATAGGCGCAATAAAAAAACATTGTGGCAACAATCGTGGTTCGAGACTATTCATTCTGCTACCAGCAACTATCAGAACAATCGTAGTAGTCATCAAGATTATAGTGGACCATACTTCTTCGAAGTGCTAGAACAACCAGGCGTTGAAGACTATGTGGGCCAGCGGGCTGTTGCCAGCAGTACGTCTGGTTGAACAGGAAATTAATAGAAAAGCCTGGCCCCAAGCCAGGCTGCGAGGGTAAAAAAAAACCTCGAAACCGGTTTCAGGTTTATCACAGGTTGTAAAAATATCATTTTAATTCATACCAGTGTATTTAACATTTTAATTGATATTATGTTATCACTATGGCTTCGGAGCTTTGGATGTATTCTGATACGCAGAATAATTGTCACAATACCCTGGCTGCAACCATTCACATCTAACCCACAAACTGGAAATGAATAACATTTGTTTATCCCTGACTGTGATCAAGTGCCGACTTGAAACACTCTAGCATCTGTTTCCCTGGCCATGTTGCAGCTTGCATTGAGGCAAACTTCAGTCTCACACTCGTACGAGAGCTTTCCTCTTCAAATCTAACCAGAGAAGTTTGAAGCATTTCACAACTTGGGCAAGGGCTTAACTCTGAACAGTTGTAGTCTGAAAACAAATGAGTGAGGCATCTTTTTATTCCCCCCCCCCCCACTCGCTGCTATTCCTTGGCATCCTCAAAACCTGAATGCAACTCATCTGTAATGCAACTGGGATAATGGATCCTGCTTCTGTGTGCCCCGTTGTGTATACTCGCCTAGTTATATTTGCCTGATCATACCTACTTTACTATACTTTTCGTCTAGTTCGTGCCTCTTACCACCTTAAGACTGTGGCCCATCTGCCTTATTAGCTTCCATATCTCTCTCTCCAGACTCCCTCTCATAGCGTCTCAGTCTGTGTGTATCCACTCTATTTAGTCTTCAAGTAATTTGTATGTCATGATTATGTTCCCTCTCGTCCTTCTCCCTCCCTTCCTCGGTGTTTACAATATATTTATTGTTCTATTTGAGTTGAGTTGATGGCTGAAGTGTGTTGCAAGAGCTACTGCACACCTCACTCTCCCTAACACCAACAAGAAAGCCAAACTGTTTATAGGTGTTGAGTTACACTGGTGCACTGCACACTGACACCAGCCTCTTAATGGCTCTCTTGTAGCAAGTCTTCCTTGGCTTTCATGGTTCTCATTGTGGAGCTCTAGTTCACAGATTGTATGTGATGAAAAGTCTTCCCAGTCTACGATTACCATCACACTGTTCAAGGAGGGGTGCCTTGATGGTGGTAAGGGGATTTTGATCCATACAACTGTAACTAACCTCATTTTCCTTAGATCTTACCTGATTCTCTCCCATATATAATTATACTAATTACCATCACAGATTCATATCAGTATATTCATGTTCTTATACCGACCATCACCTTACTCTTCACTGATTAACTTTTGTGTGTATATTTACGAAGCTCATCTCATCCTTGGATTATTATTATTATTATTATTATTATTATTATTATTATTATTATTATTATTATTATTATTATTATTATTATTTATTCTTATTATTATTATTATTATTATTATTATTATTATTATTATTATTATTATTTAAAGCGCTGAACTCGAGTGAGTCATTCAGCATAAGGACTGGTGGATACTTGATCCTCGGTTCAGTAATAGCAGCAAGAAACCACGATGTTGCATCCTTTAGTATTTTGTGGACGAAGATCCTGGACAGGTCTCATTTCAATTCACAAAGGTGGTACTAAAGCAATTGCAAAATCTTTGACAGGATCCTAAGCAAGATTGCCAACCACATGTAATCTCAACAACTGCAAAATCCAGGGCAGCATGAGTTTTAGTTCAGGTCGCTGCTGCCTCTCATAACTGCTGGATCATTACGACATGGTCCTTGATGTACTGGAAGACAAATTAAATGCCAATGTAGTGTACACGATTTTGTAAAAGCATTCGACAAGTGCCATTATGGTGTGATAGTGCACAAAATGCATGTGAAAGGAATAACTGGAAATGTGGGCAGATGGAAGGTAGTCTTAGTTGAGAGATTACCGATTTAGAACAAAAACTTAAGATGTCGTACCAAACAGAAGACTGACAAAGGAACTGAAGGCCATCTAGGATACTGCAAGGAATCCCAAATATTTCTATTCATATGCAAAATCCAGTCTAAGAACTACCTGTAGAATTGGACCCTTAATAAGAGGAGGTTCGTATACTGACGATGAACAGGAAATGAGCGAAATTCTGAAAGACCAGTATGAGTTGGTGTTCAACAGCTCACTAAATGACAGCATTGTGGATAATTCAAAAACCTTTTTGATTCCATTGGAAGGCCGCAAAGACAAACTAACTGACATTAGTACTAATCCCATAGAATTCGAAAAGGAAATTATAAAAAAAAAACACTCACTCAGTACCTGGACCAGATTCATGGAATTCTATATTTATAAAAAAGTGCAAAACACCACTTTCACGAGACCTCAGTATTCTTTGAAGAAAGAGCCTAGATTTAGGTGAAATACCAGAAACCTTAAAGAGTGCAGACATAGATCCTATGCATAGAGAGGTAGAAGAGCACTAGCTTAAAATTACAGACCAGTAGCCGTAACATCCCACAAAAATCTTTGAAAGAGTGATGAGATGTTAAATTACAAACTTCATAGACCAGAACAATGTGAATAACCCAACCAAGTATGGTTTTAGAGCTGGACAATCATGTCTGTCACAACTGCTAAACCACTATGACAGAATAACGGAGGCGAAGAAAACCAACACGTAAATGTGATGTACATGTACACAGATTTTGCAAAGGCGTTTGAGAAATGCGATCATAGGGTTATTGCATACAAAATGAGGGCCATGGGCATAACTGGAATTATAACCAGACGGATTTTCAAGTTTCTAACACATAAAATGCAAAGAGTAGTAGTAAATAGAGCAAAATCCAGCATCAGCGAGACAAAAAGCTCAGTACCCCAGGGCACTCTCCTGGAACCTCTGCTGTTTCTTATCTTCATAGCTAATATAGATAAGAACATCCATCATAGTATTGTATCATCACTTGTAGATGACACCAAAATAAACATGAAAGTCATTTCAGTAGAAGACACTAAAAAATTGCAATAAGTTATGAGTAGTGTTTTCCAGTGGTAGTGGAGAACAACATGACATTCATTGGTGATAAGCTCCAGCGGCTTAGGAATGGAAAGAATGAAGAACTTAAAAGGGGCACTGTTTACAAAACTCAAGAGGATCGTCAAATATAAAGAAAGGGACACGGGAAAGGCTTGGGAGTAATTATGTCAGTTAACCTTTCAGAGAACAAAATAAGACCAAGGTCACGAGAGCCAGGAAGATGATGGTGTGGATAATGAGAGCTTTTAAAACAAGGGAAATAGTGTCAATGGTGACACTTTTCAAATTGCTTGTGCTCTCTCATTATGAGTATTGCTCAGTGTTGATGGTCCCAATCAGGGCAGGAGAAATATCAGAGCTGGACCAGATATCATTTACGAATCATATAGTCAATTTAGCAATTAAATTACTGGGAACGCCTTAAAGTCCTAAATATATATTCACTGGAGCGGAGGAGAGAGAGATACATGATAATATACACCTGGGAAGTATTTGAGGGCCGTGTGCCAAATATGCACTCTGCCATAACAACATACTGGTGTGAGAAATATTGGAGAAAGAGCAAAATAAACCCACTGAAAAGCAGGGGTGCATTGAGCTTAATAAGGGAACACTGTATCAACATCCGTGGCCCCAGATTATTCATTATCTTACCAGAAGATATCAGAAACACTGCTGGGACAAGTGTAGACGTCTTCAAGAGGAAACTGGACAAATATTTTCACCAGGTACCATATCAACCAGGCTGTGATGGATATATGGATCAGCGGGTCACCAGCAGTAACAGCCTGGTTGACTAGGTTAGCACCAGACCAGCCTGGCCCAAGGCCGGGCTCTGGGAATAGAAAAACTCTCGAAACTCATCAAAGGTAAAGGTAGAGGGTAGGAGTAAACAGAGTGAAACTGGGGGCTGCCACAGTGAAAAACTCTTCCTCATGGCACGGTACTCGCCCCACTTCAGTTTCCTATTCTTATACCCGACATTAACTAGAACATAAGTCATAACACAGTAACATTCTTTGCTGTTGATACCAGAATATCCATTAGCGTGGTGTGGGTCAAAGGCACAGCAGCTCTTCAAGCGGGTATACATCAAGTCTTCCATCGGGTCTGGAACAACATTATTTAACGAGGACAGGTTTCAATTGCTCTGTTATGGATGGAGGTACCACTGTAACAGAGTACAGGAGAAATATCATGCAATAGAGCGACAGTTCCATGCGTGAGACTTGGGAGTAGTGATCACAACAATGTTGTTGGTCCGAGTGCAAAGAAAATGCTAGTCTGGATAACTAGAACTTTCAAGATGAGATGCTGAGCCAATGATAATACTCATTAAGTCACTTTTCTCCAAGTTAGAATGCTGCTGTATACTACACCCCTGTGGTTTAGCGCTTCTATTTGATTATAATAATACTGCTGTATACTACGGCCACTTCAAGGCAGGTGACGTTGCTGAGCAGGAAAATATGCAAAGAACTTTCACTGCCTGTATACATTAAATCAAGCATCTGAACTACTGGAAATGATTGAAGTTTCTTCAACTGTATTCCTTAGAATGTAGGTGAGAAAGGTACATCGAAATTTACACTTGGAAAATCCTGGAGGGACTGGTCCCAAACCTAACAAAGAAATCACTGTGTTTGATTACAAGAGACTTAGCAGATCGTACAAAATACCTCCAGTAAAATTCAGTGTCATATCGCATTTCCAGCGTATCTTATTTACATCAGGCCTTTTTTTTTGGTTCCAGTTGATACTTTTTTGTTGAAATTTAATTTGGAATGCACCTTCTTGGTTGATTGTGTTTCCCAATCCCAGGCGACTGTGCACTCAGGTTTAAACCTCTATTATGTTGTGGTCTGCTATTGTAGTCCTCATTTTTCTTCAATATATAGTTAGCGTGTTTCACTGTCTGGTCGGTTCAGCAGTCTGCTGGCTATAGGCATATTTATCACAGATTTAATAATTCTGTTGTGTGAGACTGTTCTTACAAACTGTCTACAGTTACAGTTCTAACTACAGTCTCAGATTAAAAAACCAAAGCAACAAGACATTTGGGGCCAGGTTTGACAGGTTTTCAAGACAATTCTATGCTCGATCTTCAATAACTAGCCTTTGAAGTGCTGGAAAGTTGCATCTTGTGGTTTATACACAAGTACAGCTGCTAGGTTCTTGTTTTTGATTTTGACTGCCAAAGCTTCGACTACATCATTAGTGGTCAGTAACTCAGTTCGTATGAGTAATGGTTATGGAATGCTCATGATGGCAGGTCAGGTAGGTTCTGGTGGTAGTGTTGTGGGGTGGTTATGATGGCAGGTCAGGTAGGTGCTGGTGGTAGTGTTGTGGGGTGGTTATGATGGCAGTACAGGTAGGTGCTGGTGGTAGTGTTGTGGGGTGGTTATGATAGCAGGTCAGGTAGGTTCTGGTGGTAGTGTTGTAGGGTGGTTATGATAGCAGGTCAGGTAGGTGCTGGTGGTAGTGTTGTAGGGTGGTTATGATAGCAGGTCAGGTAGGTTCTGGTGGTAGTGTTGTGGAGTGGTTATGATAGCAGGTCAGGTAGGTTCTGGTGGTAGTGTTGTGGAGTGGTTATGATAGCAGGTCAGGTAGGTGCTGGTGGTAGTGTTGTAGGGTGGTTATGATAGCAGGTCAGGTAGGTGATGGTGGTAGTGTTGTAGGGTGGTTATGATAGCAGGTCAGGTAGGTGATGGTGGTAGTGTTGTAGGGTGGTTATGATAGCAGGTCAGGTAGGTGATGGTGGTAGTGTTGTGGGGTGGTTATGATAGCAGGTCAGGTAGGTGCTGGTGGTAGTGTTGTAGGGTGGTTATGATAGCAGGTCAGGTAGGTTCTGGTGGTAGTGTTGTGGAGTGGTTATGATAGCAGGTCAGGTAGGTTCTTGTGGTAGTGTTGTGAAGTGGTTATGATAGCAGGTCAGGTAGGTGCTGGTGGTAGTGTTGTGGGGTGGTTATGATAGCAGGTCAGGTAGGTGCTGGTGGTAGTGTTGTAGGGTGGTTATGATAGCAGGTCAGGTAGGTGATGGTGGTAGTGTTGTGGGGTGGTTATGATAGCAGGTCAGGTAGGTGATGGTGGTAGTGTTGTAGGGTGGTTATGATAGCAGGTCAGGTAGGTGATGGTGGTAGTGTTGTAGGGTGGTTATGATAGCAGGTCAGGTAGGTGCTGGTGGTAGTGTTGTAGGGTGGTTATGATGGCAGGTCAGGTAGGTGCTGGTGGTAGTGTTGTAGGGTGGTTATGATGGCAGTACAGGTAGGTTCTGGTGGTAGTGTTGTGGAGTGGTTATGATAGCAGGTCAGGTAGGTGCTGGTGGTAGTGTTGTGGGGTGGTTATGATGGCAGTACAGGTAGGTGCTGGTGGTAGTGTTGTGGGGTGGTTATGATAGCAGGTCAGGTAGGTGCTGGTGGTAGTGTTGTAGGGTGGTTATGATGGCAGTACAGGTAGGTTCTGGTGGTAGTGTTGTGGAGTGGTTATGATAGCAGGTCAGGTAGGTGCTGGTGGTAGTGTTGTGGGGTGGTTATGATGGCAGTACAGGTAGGTGCTGGTGGTAGTGTTGTGGGGTGGTTATGATAGCAGGTCAGGTAGGTTCTGGTGGTAGTGTTGTGGGGTGGTTATGATGGCAGTACAGGTAGGTGCTGGTGGTAGTGTTGTAGGGTGGTTATGATAGCAGGTCAGGTAGGTGATGGTGGTAGTGTTGTAGGGTGGTTATGATAGCAGGTCAGGTAGGGGATGGTGGTAGTGTTGTGGGGTGGTTATGATAGCAGGTCAGGTAGGTGCTGGTGGTAGTGTTGTAGGGTGGTTATGATGGCAGGTCAGGTAGGTGCTGGTGGTAGTGTTGTAGGGTGGTTATGATAGCAGGTCAGGTAGGTGCTGGTGGTAGTGTTGTAGGGTGGTTATAATGGCAGGTCAGGTAGGTGCTGGTGGTAGTGTTGTAGGGTGGTTATGATAGCAGGTCATGTAGGTGATGGTGGTAGTGTTGTAGGGTGGTTATGATAGCAGGTCAGGTAGGTGATGGTGGTAGTGTTGTAGGGTGGTTATGATTACAGGAGGACATAAGCAAGGTCTTCCAATGGGCAGTGGAGAACAACATGACGTTCAATGGTGATAAGTTTCAGCTGCTTAGGTATGGAAAAAATGAAGAACTCAAAAGGAACACTATATACAAAACGCAAGAGGGTCACCACATAGAACGAAAGGAACACGTAAAGGACTTGGGAATAATTATGTCTGCTGATCTGTCGTTTAAAGACCATAACAAGACAAAGATCACAACAGCCAGGAAGATGACGGGGTGGGTATTGAGAACTTTCAAAACAAGGGAAATAATGCCGATGGTGACACTATTCAAATCGCTAGTGCTCCCTCACTTAGAATACTGCTCAGTGCTGACGGCCCCGTTCAGGGCAGGAGAAATAGCAGAGCTGGAACAAATCCAGAGATCGTTTACGGCTCACATTGAGCCATTGAAACATCTAAATTATTGGGAACGCCTTCAAGTCTTGAACATGTACTCATTGGAGCGGAGGAGAGAGAGATACATGATAATATATACATGGAAAGTACTTGAGGGCCTGGTCCCAAATCTGCACACTGCCATAACAACATACTGGAGTGAGAGATATGGGAGAAAGTGTAAAATAAACCCAGTGAGGAGCAGGGGTGCGGTGGGGACAATACGGGAGCACTGTATTAACATCCGGAGTCCCAGACTTCAACATCTTACCAGAAGATATCCGAAACACGGCTGGAACCAGTGTAGAAGCCTTCAAGAGGAAACTGGACAAATATCTTCACCAGGTGCCAGATCAACCAGGCTGTGATGGATATGTGGGGCAGCGGGCCTCCAGCAGCAACAGCCTGGTTGACCAGGCAAGCACCAGACGAGCCTGGCCCATGGCCGGGCTCAGAGAGTAGATACTCTCGAAACTCTTCAAAGGTATCAAAGGTATCAAAGGTAGGTCAGGTAGGTGCTGGTGGTAGTGTTGTAGGGTGGTTATGATAGCAGGTCAGGTAGGTGCTGGTGGTAGTGTTGTAGGGTGGTTATGATAGCAGGTCAGGTAGGTGCTGGTGGTAGTGTTGTAGGGTGGTTATGATAGCAGGTCAGGTAGGTGCTGGTGGTAGTGTTGTAGGGTGGTTATGATAGCAGGTCAGGTAGGTGCTGGTGGTAGTGTTGTAGGGTGGTTATGATAGCAGGTCAGGTAGGTGCTGGTGGTAGTGTTGTTGGGTGGTTATTATGGCAATACAGGTAGGTGCTGAGTGCTGGTGGTAGTATTGTGGGGTGGTTATAATGGCAGTACAGGTAAGTGATGGTGGTAGAGGTAGAATCAGTGGGGACGAGTGGGAGTGTGTGGGGCAATCATATTTACATTTGTTATGGTGATATGTAATGTATGTTGTGCAGGTTTTGCTGAGTGTATTGTGTTAAGGCGTTGTTCCCCGCCACCTCAACAAATATTGGTCTTCCCTCCATAACTTAAGCTTTCTTTGTCCACCTCTCCCCACAATCTGTGACATCGACAGTTATAACAAAATACAGGAACTTCCAGTTTCGTGGCCTGTCAGCGTATTTTGTGCCGTATGTCGAACTGCTACAAGAACGAGTTTTCCGGCAGCGCCAAAACATCACTCGAAAAAGAAAAATACACGCATGTGTACGCGCGCGTACACACACACACACACACACACACACACAACACACACACACACACACACACACACACACACACACACACACACACAAACCTCACTCAAGGAAAAAGATCTTGGGGTGAGTATAACGCCGGGCACATCTCCTGAGGCGCACATCAACCAAATAACTGCTGCAGCATACGGGCGCCTAGCAAACCTAAGAACAACATTCCGACATCTTAATAAGGAGTCATTCAGGACCCTGTACACTGTGTACGTTAGGCCCATACTGGAGTATGCAGCACCAGTTTGGAACCCTCACCTAGCCAAGCATGTAAGGAAACTAGAAAAAGTGCAGAGGTTTGCAACAAGACTAGTCCCGGAGCTAAGGGGTATGTCCTACGAGGAGAGGTTACGGGATATCGATCTGACGACATGGGAAGACGGGAGGGATAGAATGGATATGATAACGACATATAAAATACTGAGAGGAATCGACAAGGTGGACAGAGACAGAATGTTCCAGAGGTGGGACACAACAACAAGGGGTCACAGTTGGAAGTTGAAGACTCAGATGAATCACAGGGATGTTAGGAAATATTTCTTCAGTCACAGAGCTGTCAGGAAGGGGAATAGTCTGGGAAGTGATGTAGTGGAGGCAGGATCCATACATAGCTTTAAGGAGAGGTATGATAAAGCTCATGGAGGGGTAGAGTGACCGAGTAGAGGCCAGTGAAGAGGCGGGGCCAGGAGCTGTAACTCGACCCCTGCAACCACAACTAGGTGAGTACACACACACACACACACACACACAATGCCCCGATGGCATTGTGGCTAGCGCTCTTGCTTCACGCACGGAGGGCCCGGGATCAATTCCCGGCGGGGCCGAAACATTTCGAAGTGTTTCGTTACACATACATACACACACACACATACATACAACAGGCCTAGTGTCTAATCGACATGTGCCTAGGACAAAATGGTAACTAACACACACACATAGATGGGCATGATAACGACGTATAAAATACTGAGATGAATCGACAAAGTGGACAAGGTCAGAATGTTTCAGAGATGAGACACAGGAACAAAGGGACACAACTGGAAGTTTAAAACTCAGATGAGTCATAGGGATGTTAGGAAGTACTTCTTTAGCCCTAGAGTTATCAGGAAGTGGATCAATCTGGAGAGTGATGTAGTGGAGTCAGGATACATACATAGCTTTAAGAAGAGGTAGGAGAAGGAGCAGGGAGAGAGTGGACCTAGTAGCGACCAGTGAAGAGGCGGGGCAGGAGTTAAGACTCGACCCCTGCAACCATGAATAGGTGAGTACAAATGAGTACACAAACACTCACAAGGGAAATGGTACATGACATACAGAATGGAAAGCTTATGTAAAAGACCTAGGTACAATAATGTAGGTATAATGTAAATGTTACGAAAACCAAGAAAATGACAGGATGGATAATGAGAACTTTCAAAACAAGAGAATTAATTCCTTCAGTATCACTATTCAAATAACCTGTGCTTTCACTCGGAGTACTACTTAGGTGTCGGCAACTCCTTTCAAGGAGGATGAGATAGCAGAGCTGGGGATAAATATAGTGTTTACTGACCACATAAAACTAACAAAGCATTTAAACTACTAGAAATCCCTCAAAGAACTAGAAATGTACTTTCTGGAGAGAAGGTAAGAGGGATTCGCAATAATATACACAATATAACACACTGGACTGAGAGATGTAGGAGGAAGCATAAATAGACCTAGTGAAAAGTAGGCAAACCACGAACACTATACAAGAACACTATTACCATTCATGGGGCTGGACCTTTCAACCTGCTACCAGCAGATATCAGGAATATCACTAGAAGTGTAGAAGTATTCAATAAGAAACTAGATCACTACTTCCATGTAGTGTCAGATTAACCAGGCTGTGATGAACATTTAGGCCGGTGGGCCGCTAATAGCAACAGCTTGGTGAGCCAAGCAATCAACAGGAACAACTGTCCCTGGGCTGGTCCGCGATAGTTGGAAAAGTAAAATAGGTCATAGGTAAAGCTCATAATAATCTGGGAGGTGGGGACAGGAGCTGAGTGTGGACCCCCGAAAACACAACTTGGTGAGTACGTACGTATACACACACACACACACACACACACACACACACACACACACACACACACACACACACACACACACACACACACTCTACAGCCCCGGTGGCCTGGTGGCTAAAGCTCTCGCTTCACGCACGGAGGGCCCGGGTTCAATTCCCGGCGGGCGGAAACATTTCAAAGTGTTTCCTTACACACACACATACAACACACACACACACACATACACACACACACACACACACACACACACACACACACACACAAGGCGACAAGGCTAGTTCCACAACTCAGGGGTCTGTCCTATGAAGAAAGGTTGAGGGAAATAGGACTAACAACACTGGAGGAAAGAAGGGTCAGAGGAGACATGATAACGACATACAAAATACTGCGGGGAATCGACAAGGTAGACAGGGACAGGATGTTCCAGAGAGGGAACACAGAAACAAGGGGACACAACTGGAAGCTGAAGACTCAGATGAGTCAAAGGGATGTTAGGAAGCATTTCTTCAGCCACAGAGTAGTCAGGAAGTGGAATAGTCTAGAGAAAGATATAGTGGAGGCAGGAACCATACATAGTTTTAAGACGAGGTATGATAAAGCTCATGGAGCAGGGAGAGCATACTTCAATATGGGCCTAACGTACACAGTGTACAGAGTCCTGAACGATTTCTTAAAGATGTCGGAATGCTGTTCTTAGGTTTGCTAGGCGCCCGTATGCTGCGGCTGTTATTTGATTGATGTGCGCCTCAGGAGATGTGCCTGGTGTTATACTCACCCAAGATCTTTTTCCTTGAGTGAGGTTTGTAGCCTCTGTCCCCCTAGACTGTACTCCGTCTGCAGTCTTCTTTGCCTTTCCCCAATCTTCATGACTTTGCACTTGGTTGGGTTGAACTCCAGGAGCCAATTGCTGGACCAGGCTTCCAGCCTGTCCAGGTCCCTTTGTAGTTCTGCCTGGTTCTCTTTCGATTGAATTCTTCTCATCAACTTCACATCATCTGCAAACAGGGACACTTCGGAGTCTATTCCTTCCGTCATGTTGTTCACAAATACCAGAAACAGCACCGGTCCTAGGACTGACCCCTGTGGAACCCCACTAGTCACAGGCGCCAACTCTGACACCTCGCCACGTACTATGACTCGCTGCTGTCTTCCTGACAGATATTCCCTGATCCACTGGAGTACCTTTTTCTGTTAACCCTGCCTGGGCCTCCAGCTTTTGCACTAATCTCTTGTGTGGAACTGTGTCAAACGCCTTCTTACAGTCCAAGAAAATGCAATCTACCCACCCCTCTCTCTCTTGTCTTACTGCTGTCACCCTGTCATAAAACTCCAGTAGATTTGTGACGCAGGATTTCCCGTCCCTGAAACCGTGTTGGCCGTCGTTGATAATCTCATTCCTTTCTAGGTGTTCCACCACTCTCCTCCTGATAATCTTCTCCATGACCTTGCATAATATACATGTCAGTGACACTGGTCTGTAGTTTAGTGCTTCATGTCTGTCTCCTTTTTTAAAAATTGGGACTACATTTGCTGTCTTCCATACCTCAGGCAATCTCCCTGTTTCGATTGATGTGTTGAATATTGTTGCTAGTGGTACACATAGCGCCTCTGCTCCGTCTCTCAGGACCCATGGAGAGATGTTGTCCGGCCCATCGCATTTGAGGTATCTAGCTCACTCAGCAGCCTCTTCACTTCTTCCTCGGTTGCATGTATCGTGTCCAGCACTTGGTGGTGTACCCCACCTCTCCGGCTTTCCGTCTCCTCTGTGAACACTTCTTTGAATCTCATGTTGAGTTCCTCACATACTTCGCGGTCGTTTCTTGTGATCTCTCCTCCTTCCTTCCTTAGCCTGATCACCTGGTCTTTGACTGTTGTGTTCCTCCTGATGTGGCTGTACAACAGCTTTTGGTCGGATTTGGCTTTCGCTGCTATGTCATTTTCATATTGTCGTTGGGCCTCCCTTCTTACCAGTGCATTTTCATTTCTGGCTCTACGACTGTGTGTGTGTGTGTTTGTATGTCTTTGTATGTGTGTGTGTGTGTGTGTGTGTGTGTGTGTGTGTGTGTGTGTGTGTGTGTGTGTGTGTGTGTGTGTTTAATTGCCTTTCCTAGCTTAGTGATCGGGTTTTGAGGTGTAGCTCTTGGTTCAACCTGTTGTTTTGGTTTATGTAAACTGTGTCTAGTGTAACTGGTCGTAAACTGTGTCTAGTGTAACTGGTCAGAGTGTGTACACTGGTAGGTGTATATTTCTAAGTCTATGTACACAGTTTATTTTAATCCCTTTTGTAAGGATTAAAGTATTATTGATTGGTGGTATTACACAGCTGGAGACACTGGCAGTATGCCGACAGTTGGTGAAAAAAAACTTATCTACTCTAAAAACAGTGTATAGAATTCCCTGTTATCTTGGTGCCTTCATCTGGGTCACTATGCTGGAAATATTCGGAAATTGATAATTTTTTTATGTCCATGAATAAATATTTACAAGATGTGCTTGTTCACTGTGAGTTGTGTTTATGTAGGCCCAGATTCTACTTCTGATCCTTCATCTTTATTTGTCTTAAGCAAAATTTACTGGGTATAGTCTTCGCGGTCCCTATCGTACATATTGTTGAAGCTCTATATGGACCACCAGCACCACGTCATGTGGGTATATGTGTGCGTCTGTCTTGTTGCCTTGCCTGTGTTCTGTAAAGTGAAAGTGCGCCACAGTAGCGCTGGCCATTATCTATGAAGGATCCGGGTATAATCAACGACCATTCACCTTCGTGCTCTCACCCCAGGCTTTTTGTGCTCCACTCTGACGACCCCTCCAACACACACACAAGACGACGAGGATCACCAACACACACAAGACGACGAGGATCACCAACACATACAAGACGACGAGGATCACCAACACACACAAGACGATGAGGATCACCAACAAACACAAGACGACGAGGATCACCAACACACAAGACGACGAGGATCACCAACACACAAGACGATGAGGATCACCAACACATATAAAAGAACGAGGATCACCAACACACACAAGAGGACGAGGATCACCAACACACAAGAGGTCGAGGTTCACCAACACATATAAGAGGACGAGGATCACCAACACATACAAGACGACGAGGATCACCAACACACACAAGACGACGAGGATCACCAACACACACAAGACGACGAGGATCACCAACACATACAAGACGACGAGGATCACCAACACACACAAGACGATGAGGATCACCAACAAACACAAGACGACGAGGATCACCAACACACAAGACAACGAGGATCACCAACACACAAGACGATGAGGATCACCAACACATATAAAAGAACGAGGATCACCAACACACACAAGAGGACGAGGATCACCAACACACAAGAGGTCGAGGTTCACCAACACATATAAGAGGACGAGGATCACCAACACACACAAGAGGACGAGGATCACCAACACACACAAGAGGACGAGGATCACCAACACACACAAGAGGACGAGGATCACCAACACACAAGAGGTCGAGGTTCACCAACACATATAAGAGGACGAGGATCACCAACACACACAAGAGGAAGGGGATCACCAACACACACAAGAGGTCGAGGCTCACCAACACATATAAGAGGACGAGGATCACCAACACACACAAGAGGTCCTTGATCACCAACACACACACAAGAGGACCAAGATTAACAGAAGAAGTAAGAAGAAAATTAGCAACAGCAGTAAGAGAAGAAGAAAAATTGAAAGTTTGAAAAATAGATGATAGAAGTAGAGCCATAAAACTAGCCTAGTATAGTGTAAAGGATGAGTAGGGAGGGGAGTGTGTGTGAGCAGAGACAGGTGTGTCATCATCACTCCTCTGACAGTACCATGGTGACCACCTACTCACTCTCCCGTTATAGCGCTATCTCAGTCTTCCTTCACAACCCACACTTGTTTACGTGGGTTGCTAGCGTGTCTGTGCTGCCGAGGGAGACTGCGAGAAGTGAGAGCCAAGGAGCCTACAGCTTCAGAAAGTGTGGCTGGAGGTGTGAACGAGATGTGCACTGACCCGGCACAGGTGAATGGGTACCTCCTGAAGGCTCTTGCAGGCCCCCACCGCTCTAATCTATACCCCCCTTTTCCAATCCCCACCCGATCTCCTGTTGACTTGTAGTTTCCCTGATTCCTGGATATCTTAAGACGTGTCCAGGGGTCACTGCCCCCACGACCCAGTCCCAGACCAGGACTCCTAGAAAATCAACGCCTGATTAACCATACTAGCCGCATGCAGTCCAACTTACTAACCACAACCAGGTTGGTCAGGCACTGACTTTAGGAACTTGTCCAGTTCCCTCTTGAAGATCGCCAGAGGTTTGTTGGTAATTCCCCGTATGCACGGAGAGAGGGCGTTGAAGAGTCAGGGACCTGTGATACTGATCCAGCTCTCTCTTAGTGTACTCGTCGCCCCCCTGATTTTTAGTGAGGGTTGTTTGAACAGCTCTGCCAACTCTTTTATTGTTATACTTAATGATTTAGGTTTTTAGGTTGGGACTAGTCCCTTCACGATTTTCCATTGTATGTACCTTGCCTACGTTCCAGGGGCTTCAAGCGTTCCCAGTCGCAATCCCAGACTGGGCTTCCCAGTTGTTGGCCTTTCAGCTAGGTATGAAAGTCTAGCTCATGAAGAACTAACTTGAGAAACTTACCGATTCTCTCCTGAAGGAGGGTGTTCATAAGTCTTAGTCCTATTACACTTATTGTACTCATTGCACCTCTGCTTTTCATTGGAAGTATTTTACATAGCGTCTTGGTCTCATTGGGAGTAATTTCATTGTGCAAAGTTTGGATCAATAATTCCCGAATTTTCTTTATGTATGTTTCTTGCCTAGTTTCCAGGGAATACATTTCAAGGGATTGCAAGCATTCTCAATAATTTAGGCACTTGACTGAATTTGTATGGACAGTGAAGGTTCTCTCTATATATTGTATTTAGTTCTGCAGTTTAGCATATTCTAATTAAGAGTGTCTCTTAGTGTGCAGCAATATTGTAGTTTTAAGGGAACAAGTGACTTGATGAATATTATCATTGACTTGACAATCGCATGCTTAGAAGGCTCTAGTTTACCAGGTTATCACTGGCTTAGAAGGCTCTAGTTTACCAGGTTATCACTGGCTTAGAAGGCTCTAGTTTACCAGGTTATCACTGGCTTAGAAGGCTCTAGTTTACCAGGTTATCACTGGCTTAGAAGGCTCTAGTTTACCAGGTTATCACTGGCTTAGAAGGCTCTAGTTTACCAGGTTTTTTCCTGGCTTAGAATTCTAATTAAGTGTTCAGGTATCTACTGGCTTAAGAAAGTGACTTGAGTTTACAGACTTACATCACTGGCTTAGAAGGCTCTAGTTTACCAGGTTATCACTGGCCTAGAAGGCTCTAGTTTACCAGGTTATCACTGGCTTAGAAGGCTCTAGTTTACCAGGTTATCACTGGCTTAGAAGGCTCTAGTTTACCAGGTTATCACTGGCTTAGAAGGCTCTAGTTTACCAGGTTATCACTGGCTTAGAAGGCTCTAGTTTACCAGGTTATCACTGGCTTAGAAGGCTCTAGTTTACCAGGTTATCACTGGCTTAGAAGGCTCTAGTTTACCAGGTTATCACTGGCTTAGAAGGCTCTAGTTTACCAGGTTATCACTGGCCTTAGAAGGCTCTAGTTTACCAGGTTATCACTGGCTTAGAAGGCTCTAGTTTACCAGGTTATCACTGGCTTAGAAGGCTCTAGTTTACCAGGTTATCACTGGCTTAGAAGGCTCTAGTTTACCAGGTTATCACTGGCTTAGAAGGCTCTAGTTTACCAGGTTATCACTGTCTTAGAAGGCTCTAGTTTACCAGGTTATCACTGGCTTAGAAGGCTCTAGTTTACCAGGTTATCACTGTCTTAGAAGGCTCTAGTTTACCAGGTTATCACTGTCTTAGAAGGCTCTAGTTTACCAGGTTATCACTGGCTTAGAAGGCTCTAGTTTACCAGGTTATCACTGGCTTAGAAGGCTCTAGTTTACCAGGTTATCACTGGCTTAGAAGGCTCTAGTTTACCAGGTTATCACTGGCTTAGAATGCTCTAGTTTACCAGGTTATCACTGTCTTAGAAGGCTCTAGTTTACCAGGTTATCACTGGCTTAGAAGGCTCTAGTTTACCAGGTTATCACTGTCTTAGAAGGCTCTAGTTTACCAGGTTATCACTGGCTTAGAAGGCTCTAGTTTACCAGGTTATCACTGGCTTAGAAGACTCTAGTTTACCAGGTTATCACTGGCTTAGAAGGCTCTAGTTTACCAGGTTATCACTGGCTTAGAAGGCTCTAGTTTACCAGGTTATCACTGGCTTAGAAGGCTCTAGTTTACCAGGTTATCACTGGCTTAGAAGGCTCTAGTTTACCAGGTTACCACTGGCTTAGAAGGCTCTAGTTTACCAGGTTATCACTGGCTTAGAAGGCTCTAGTTTACCAGGTTATCACTGGCTTAGAAGGCTCTAGTTTACCAGGTTATCACTGGCTTAGAAGGCTCTAGTTTACCAGGTTATCACTGGCTTAGAAGGCTCTAGTTTACCAGGTTATCACTGGCTTAGAAGGCTCTAGTTTACCAGGTTATCACTGGCTTAGAAGGCTCTAGTTTACTAGGTTATCACTTGTGATAGGAACAGTGTTGTGATCCTTGCACATATTTTTTTTACCACTGCTTAGTCGACCACCTTCTTTGTCGCCTCCTTTTTTCTCTTGCTGAAGCATCACCTATGCCTCCTCCCTCACACCGCCGCTATTGCCACCATTACTTATTGTACTGGAACAGTGACACTAGATAGTATATAAGTATAAAACACTGAGGTATATAAGTAGAACAAAATGGTCCTGGAACAGAGTGATCTAAAACAGTGGAGCAAGTAGCTAACAGAGCGAGTTGATAGGGAGATACGTTCACTACTCAGCCCACCCGCCTACCACTACTACTGCTACTACAATTACTCTTCTACCTCCTCTCATTCTACTTTTAACGCCCCCCCCTCTCTCGTATATATACTGGCTGCCTTCCCTACGTTATTCTGAGTGATAAGTTAAGTCGGATCGAAACGTCATCATAATTTTCATTGCCTATGTGCAGGTTATTTGTGACAAAAAAATGCAAGTCTCACCTCACTGTAGTGACCGACCACATTGAAACTCTCCATGCTACTTCACAAAGGATTATACTGCACAGCATAATCTACACCGCCACAATCAATGTTTCGCCCAGGAAGTCCGCGAGAATTCGAATCAGATTTTTTTGATAGCACCTTGTATTTTTTGCATTTTTTTTATTGAATATGAAATTCTACAAGTGAGTGATGGAGCAGAGTGCAGGTTAATGGCTTCTTCAAAGTCAGTGACGTAGGGTTGTCACCTTATGTAGGGTTGAAGATTAAGACACATATGCAACAGTGGGTATCTTTATTGATGAAACGTTTCGCCCACACTGTAGGCCTCTTCAGTCAAATACAGAGGCAACAGTAGTAATGAAATAAAGATGATGTGATCAGTCCATCAACCTTGGAGAAAAAATGTTTGAAGTGGTGAGTCCCTCAGCCTGGAGAAGAGTTCATCTACGTGGACTGGAACAAGGTGGTGAGTCCCTCAGCCTGGAGAAGAGTTCATCTCCGTGGTCTGGAACAAGGTGGTGAGTCCCTCAGCCTGGAGAAGAGTTCATCTCCGTGGTCTGGAACAAGGTGGTGAGTCCCTCAGCTTGGAGAAGAGTTCATCTCCGTGGTCTGGAACAAGGTGGTGAGTCCCTCAGCCTGGAGAAGAGTTCATCTACGTGGACTGGAACAAGGTGGTGAGTCCCTCAGCCTGGAGAAGAGTTCATCTACGTGGTCTGGAACAAGGTGGTGAGTCCCTCAGCCTGGAGAAGAGTTCATCTACGTGGTCTGGAACAAGGTGGTGAGTCCCTCAGCCTGGAGAAGAGTTCATCTACGTGGACTGGAACAAGGTGGTGAGTCCCTCAGCCTGGAGAAGAGTTCATCTACGTGGTCTGGAACAAGGTGGTGAGTCCCTCAGCCTGGAGAAGAGTTCATCTACGTGGTCTGGAACAAGGTGGTGAGTCCCTCAGCCTGGAGAAGAGTTCATCTCCGTGGTCTGGAACAAGGGGTGAGTCCCTCAGCTTGGAGAAGAGTTCATCTCCGTGGTCTGGAACAAGGTGGTGAGTCCCTCAGCCTGGAGAAGAGTTCATCTACGTGGACTGGAACAAGGTGGTGAGTCCCTCAGCCTGGAGAAGAGTTCATCTACGTGGTCTGGAACAAGGTGGTGAGTCCCTCAGCCTGGAGAAGAGTTCATCTACGTGGTCTGGAACAAGGTGGTGAGTCCTCAGCCTGGAGAAGAGTTCATCTCCGTGGTCTGGAACAAGGTGGTGAGTCCCTCAGCCTGGAGAAGAGTTCATCTACGTGGTCTGGAACAAGGTGGTGAGTCCCTCAGCCTGGAGAAGAGTTCATCTACGTGGTCTGGAACAAGGTGGTGAGTCCCTCAGCCTGGAGAAGAGTTCATCTACGTGGTCTGGAACAAGGTGGTGAGTCCCTCAGCCTGGAGAAGAGTTCATCTCGTGGTCTGGAACAAGGTGGTGAGTCCCTCAGCCTGGAGAAGAGTTCATCTACGTGGACTGGAACAAGGTGGTGAGTCCCTCAGCCTGGAGAAGAGTTCATCTACGTGGTCTGGAACAAGGTGGTGAGTCCCTCAGCCTGGAGAAGAGTTCATCTACGTGGTCTGGAACAAGGTGGTGAGTCCCTCAGCCTGGAGAAGAGTTCATCTACGTGGTCTGGAACAAGGTGGTGAGTCCCTCAGCCTGGAGAAGAGTTCATCTCCGTGGTCTGGAACAAGGTGGTGAGTCCCTCAGCCTGGAGAAGAGTTCATCTACGTGGTCTGGAACAAGGTGGTGAGTCCCTCAGCCTGGAGAAGAGTTCATCTACGTGGTCTGGAACAAGGTGGTGAGTCCCTCAGCCTGGAGAAGAGTTCATCTACGTGGTCTGGAACAAGGTGGTGAGTCCCTCAGCCTGGAGAAGAGTTCATCTACGTGGACTGAAACAAGGTGGTGAGTCCCTCAGCCTGGAGAAGAGTTCATCTCCGTGGTCTGGAACAAGGTGGTGAGTCCCTCGGCCTGGAGAAGAGTTCATCTACGTGGTCTGGAACAAGGTGGTGAGTCCCTCGGCCTGGAGAAGAGTTCATCTCCGTGGTCTGGAACAAGGTGGTGAGTCCCTCGGCCTGGAGAAGAGTTCATCTACGTGGTCTGGAACGATATCGCTTCATCAGTAAAGATACCCATCTGTTGCATATGTGTCTTAATCTTCAACTTGTTGGTATTTTATGCTATTTTCAACAATTATGTAGAGTTATCCAGCCTTCCACTTGGTCCTCAGACTGTGGCTCCTGGTTGCAAGTCTTGTCTGACAAGTTGATGCTCTTATCCACATGCCTATGTCTTATTTCTACTGGCCTGCAATTCAACCTGTTAATATTAAAACGAATTATTATAGGGGTTTGCAATGGGTCTTTATCAGACCTCACTGAGTAAAGAATTAATCTTCTGAATATTAGAGGCATAGATTATAGTATCAGCATTTAAGTGTTAACTCTCTACTTTATGTAATATATAGAAACTTTTAGGATTTCAGATATTCTTATCAGTTAAATTATTTGCTTTTTTCTTTGGGTATGTTTGGATCTATCACTAAAAATTGAATTTTTGACAGAAAGTGCTCCTTTAATTTCCTGAAATTCCTTTACTAATTTTTTTTCTGATAATAGTGTTTAAGTTTCTGTATGACAACTCAAACTTACATTCAGTATTCTCGTTATTTAATTCTAATTTTACTCTAGTATTGTCTTTATTATTTTTCCGGATTCCAAGAGAGAGAAGTCTTGCGTTTAATGAATTCCCATTGTCAGTAGTGTACCTGGCTTCAGAAACTAGCATGTTATATTAAGGTACTAGACTATTTAGAGTAAGTAATGAGAACATGGAGTTAGAAAAATATTAAAATGTCTCAAATAATACATGTAAAAGGGGAAGCCTAGTTATTAAATTGATTATTTATCTATTGTATTATCATGGGACTGGATTACGTTAGCAGCACTTCCTTCCCTCACACGGGTACAACGAATTAAGAGATGTATCAGTATTGTTTGCCATATTAATGTGTGTGTGTCAAAGGTATCTGCCAAGGTCGCGGGAAATGCAGTTTCCCCTAGCTGGATATAATTCCTCTTATGGAAATAAATCAGTGGTGTCACGACCCACGTGTTCTCTACGGACATTATCACCACGCAGAAACTTCAGTCCTGTCATGAGATTGTTCTGCAGTCTTGTATTTTATCACTAAAGCAAGATATGCCTAATTATTTCCTCATATATGTATTTTAATGTTTGTACTACTGACATATTATTCTTAGGGTTTCGTTGTTGTCTATCAAGGTATTTACTAATTTGCAGTATTAAAACTGGTGCATAGTAATCTATGAGCTGATCATACAATTTGTTATATACATCATTTTGACAATAATAATATTGACACCATGATAAGGATTGTATTATAATACTGTTTTGAGAGGTTGGAGTCTCTGTTTACTTGTTGATTCAGATTGTGTACATGCGACTGATACTCAGATATTTGTAAAAGAAAATTCTCAGTTGGTCTATTATTAGCCATTAATTTCGGTAATCCATTTATATTATTAACAATTTATCTAGATAAATTATAAAATCAAGATTATAATATGCTGTGTATAAATTTTTTATAGGATTAAAACAATCGAAAGCAGTCAAAGGTATGCATTTTCCTGTAAGTTTTCGTATGTACAGTATACTAAGAGTGTGTCTCAGTATACCACCATGAGGAGTGTCAAACAGTGCCTTTAATTTTACTCATGTTGTCCTCATACTGCAGCAAACTGTGTCTTACCTTCACTCATCTTATACTCACACTGTTATTGAGAGAACCAGTGATCCAGGGTAACAGTGTTAGCAAGCTGCTCTTACACACCCACCACACTCTTACTTACCCGCCTACTCTTACTCACCCACTTATTCTTACTCGCCCACCTACTCTTACCCACCTGCCAACACCCCACTCTTACCCGCCCTCCTGGTTCTTGCCTAACCAGCCACCCACCTACCCACTCCGCCCCTTGCCTTATCTCTCACCACAGTTGATCATTATTTTCCCGTGCAGATTACCAAGCACAACGTGTAGATCTTATCACATGAAAATTGAAATGGCCGGATTAAATTCATAGACGAAGGAATGTTCGGTGCTGTTCTCTACAACCTGTTTTTTTATGCGAGTCTTTCTCTCTCTCTCTCTCTCACACACACACACACACACACAAACACACGATCCTCCCACAGTAAGAACAAGCGACCTTTCGGTGTCAGTAGAAAGGTGTTTAATCTTTTGTAATAATGAAGAAAGAATGAATGAGAGGATCGAGAGTGTATAGGTTATAAGACAACACTACACACACACACACACACACACACACACACACACACACACACACACACACACACACACACACACACACACACACACACACACACACACACACACATCAGGCCTAGTGTCTAATCGACATGTGTCTAGGACATAATGGTAACTAACACACAGGTGCTGAGTGTGAAGACAGGTAGTGGGGAGGAAAACACAGGTGGTGGGGAGGAAGACACAGATGATGGGGAGGAAGATACTGGTGGTGGGGAGGAAGACACAGATGATGGGGAGGAAGATACTGGTGGTGGGGAGGAAGACACAGATGATGGGGAGGAAGATACTGGTGGTGGGGAGGAAGACACAGGTGGTGGGGAGGAAGACACAGATGATGGGGAGGAAGATACTGGTGGTGGGGAGGAAGACACAGGTGGTGGGGAGGAAGACACAGATGATGGGGAGGAAGACACATGATGGGGAGGAAGATACTGGTGGTGGGGAGGAAGACACAGATGATGGGGAGGAAGATACTGGTGGTGGGGAGGAAGACACAGGTGATGGGGAGGAAGATACTGGTGGTGGGGAGGAAGACACAGGTGGAGAGGCGGAAGACACAGGTGATGAGGAGGAATATGCTGGTGGTGGGGAGAAAGACACGGGTGATGGGGAGGAAGATACTGGTGGTGGGGAGGAAGACACAGGTGGAGAGGCGGAAGACACAGGTGATGAGGAAGATACTGGTGGTGGGAAGAAAGACACAGGTGATGGGGAGGAAGATACAGGTGGTGGGGAGGAAGACACAGGTAGTGGGGAGGAAGACACAGGTAGTGGGGAGGAAGACACAGGAAATGGGGAGACACAGGTGATGGGAGGAAGACAGATAGTGGAGAGAAAAAGACAGGGGGTGTTGAGGAGGAAGACACAGATGGTGGAGAAAAAGACAGGTGGTGTTGAGGAGGAAGACACAGATGGTGGAGAAAAAAAGACAGGTGTTGGGGAGAAACACACAAGTAGTGGGGAGAGAGCATTCAGGTGTGTATGTGTACTCACCTATAAGTGGTTGCAGGGGTCGATTCACAGCTCCTGGCTGTGTGTGTATATGTACTCACCTATATGTGATTGCAGGGGTCGATTCACAGCTCCTGGTTCTTGTGTGTGTGTGTGCGCGCGCTCACCTAGTTGTGGTTGCAGGGGTCGAGTCACAGCTTCTAGCCCCGCCTTTTTACTGGCCGCTACTAAGTCACTCTTTATGCTCCATGAGCTTTATCATACCTCTTCTTAAAGCTATGTATGGATCCTGCCTCCACAACATCACTTCCCAGACTATTCCACTTCCTGACAACTCTGTGACTGAAGAAATACTTCCTAACATCCCTGTGATTCATCTGAGTCTTCAACTTCCAACTGTGGCCCCTTGTTGCTGTGTCCCATCTTTGGAACATCCTGGCTCAGTCCACCTTGTCGATTCCTCTCAGTATTTTATATGTCGTTATCATATCATCCATATCTCTCCTGTCCTCCAGTGTCGTCAGGTCGATTTCCCTTAACCTCTCCTCGTAGGAGATACCCCTTAGCTCCGGGACTAGTCTTGCTGCAAACCTTTGCAGTTTCTATAGTTTCCTTACTTGCTTGGCTAGGTGTGGGTTCCAAACTGGTGCTGCATACTCCAATATGGGCCTAACGTACACAGTGTACAGGGTCCTGAACGATTCCTTATTAAGATGTCGGAATGCTGTTCTTAGGTTTGCTAGGCGCCCGTATGCTGCAGCAGTTATTTGGTTGATGTGCGCCTCAGGAGATGTGTCTGGTGTTATACTTACCCCAAGATCCTTTTCCTTGAGTGAGGTTTGTAGTCTCTGACCCTCTAGACTGTACTCCGTCTGCGGTCTTCTTTGCCTTTTCCCAATCTTCATGATTTTGCACTTGGTGGGGTTGAACTCCAGGAGCTAGTTGCTTGACCAGGCTGCAGGCCTGGATTGTGTGTGTGTCCAGATCCCTTTGTCGTTCTGCCTGGTCCTCATCCGATTGGATTCTTCTCATCAACTTCACATCATCTGCAAACAGTGACAGAGTCTATTGCTTCCGTCATGTCGTTCAAAAATACTGGAAACAGCACTGGTGCTAGTGCTGACCCTTGTGGAACCCCGCTAGTCACAGGCGCCCACTCTGACACCTCGCCACGTACCATGACTCGCTGTTGTCTTCCTGACAGGTATTCCCTGATCCATTGCAGTGCCTTCCCTGTTATCTCTGCCTGGTCCTCCAGCTTTTGGACTAATCTATTGTGTAGAACTGTGTCAAATGCCTTCTTACAGTCCAAGAAAATGCAATCTACCAACCCCTCTCTCTCTTGTCTTACTGCTGTCACCCTGCCATAGAACTCCAGTAGGTTTGTGACACAGGATTTCCCATCCCTGAAACCGTGCTGGCTGTCGTTGATAAACTCATTCCTTTCTAGGTGCTCTACCACTCTTCTCCTGATAATCCTCTCCATGACTATACATACTATACATGTCAGTGACACTGGTCTGTAGTTTAATGCTTCGTGTCTGTCTCCTCTTTTAAAAATTGGGACTACATTTGCTGTTTTCCATTCCTCAGGTAGTCGCCCTGTTTCGATAGATGTGTTGAAGATTGTTGTTAGTGGTACTCATAGCGCCTCTGCTCCCTCTCTCAGGATACATGGAGAGATGTTATGCGGCCACATCGCCTTTGAGATATCTAGCTCACTTAGCAGCCTCTTCACTTCTTCCTCGGTTGTATGTATTGTGTCCAACACTTGATGGTATACCCCCCTCTGTGAACACTTCTTTGAATCTCATGTTGAGCTCCTCACATACTTCGCGGTCGTTTCTTGTGATCTTCCCTCCTTCCTTCCTTAGCCTGATTACCTGATCCTTGACTGTGTGTGTGTGTGTGTGTTCTCACCTAATTGTGGTTGCAGGGGTCGAGTCTCAGCTCCTGGCTCCACCTCTTTATTGGTTGCTACTGTAATTCATTTGTGTTTTCAACTTTGAACTGTGTCCTCATGTTCCTGTTTCTCGTCTCTCGAACAATCTGTCCCTATCCAACCTATCAGTTATCCAAGAAAGCATTTAAATTACTGAGAACACATCAAAATCCTAAATATGTACTTGGTGGAGCGGAGAGTGAAATACATGATAATATGTAGGTAGATGATGTTTGAGGGTCTGGTCCCAATTCTGGACACTGCCATAACAACGTACTGGAGTGGAAGATATGAGAGGAAGTGCAGAATAAACTCAATGAAAAGTAGGGGTTCAGTGGGCACAATATACGTGTCCCAGAGTATTGAACATTTTACCAGAAGATATCAGAAACACTGCTGAGACAAGTGGACACTGGACAAGTGTGGGCCAGCAGGCCACCAGCAGCAACAGCCTGGCTGACCACCAAGCACCAGACAAGCCTTGCCCAGGGCTGTACTCCGGGAATAGAAAAACTCTCGAAAGTCATCAAAGATATATCAGAGGTATATCTGTCCTAGTCCTTTCCTCTAATGTCACCTGCTTTAGCTTCCTTGATCTCTCCTCATAGCATATATCCCTTAGCTACACTGCATTCTCTCCATTTTGTTTCCTGATATTCTTGATCAGTTGTGGGTTCCATTCTGGTGCTGTGTGTGTGTGTGTGTGTGTGTGTGTGTGTGTTAGTGTACTCACCTAATTGTACTCACCTAATTGTGGTTGCAGGGGTCGAGACTCAGCTCCTGGCCCCGCCTCTTCGCTGTCTGCTACTGGGTCTCTGCTCTCCCTGCTCCATGAGCTTTATCATACCTTGTCTTAAAACTATGTATGGTTCCTGCCTCCACTATATCTTTCTCTAGTCCATTCCACTTCCTGACTACTCTGTGGCTGAAGAAATGTTTCCTGACATCCCTTTGACTCATCTGAGTCTTCAGCTTCCAGTTGTGTCCCCTTGTTTCTGTGTTCCCTCTCTGAAACAACCTGTCACTATCTACCTTGTCAATTCCCCGCAGTATTTTGTATGTCGTTATCATGTCTCCTCTGACCCTTCTTTCCTCCAGTGTTGTTAGTCCTATTTCCCTCAACCTTTCTTCATAAGACAGACCCCTGAGTTGTGGAACTAACCTTGTCGCAAACCTTTGCACTTTCTCTAGTTTCCTTACGTGCTTGACCAGGTGTGGGTTCCAGACTGGTGCTGCATATTCTAGTATGGGCCTAGTATGTGTGTGTGTGTGTTAGTGTGTGTGTGTATGTGTGTGTGTGTGTGTGTGTGCTCACCTATTTGTGGTTGCAGGGGTCGAGTCTAAGCTCCTGGCCCCGCCTCTTCGCTGGTTGCTACTAGGTCCACTCCGACTCCAAGAGCCTTATTGTACCTCTTCTTGAAGCTATATATGGATCCTGTCTCTGCTACTTCACTCTCCAGATTGTTCTACTTCCTAACAACTCTATGGCTGAAGAAATACCTCCTAACATCCCTATGACTCATCTCATTTTTCAACTTCCTGTATCCCATCTCTTGAAATATTTTGTCATTGTTCACCTTGTCAATTCCTCTCAGTATTTTATACGTCGTTATCATGTCCCCCTATCCCTCCTGTCCTTCATTGTCTTAAGGTTGAGTTTCCTTAACCTCGCCTCTTAGGACATACCCCTTAACTCCGGGACTAGTCTTGTTGCAAACTTTTGCACATTCTCTAATTTCCGGATGTGCTTGACCAGGTGTGGATTCCATACTGGTGCTTCATACTCCAGTATAGGCCTTGACGTACACGGTGTACAGTGTTGTGAATGACTCCTTACATGTCGAAACGCAGTTCTTAGGTTTGCCAGACGCCCATATACTGCCTAGTGGTAAAGCTCTCGCATCACGCACGGAGGGCCCGGGTTCTATTCCCGACGGGGCGGAAACATTTCGAAGTGTTTCCTTACACACACACACACTCACACACATACATACAACAGGCCTAGTGTCAAATCGACATGTGCCTAGGACAAAATGGTAACTAACAGCAGTTATCTGGTTGATGTGCACCTTAGGGGATGTAGTCGGTATGATACTCATACAAGATCCTTTTCCTTGTGTGTGTGTGTGTGTGTGTGTGTGTGTGTGTGTGTACATGTGAATAATGAAGGTAGTGGAAAGTGTGGTCCCTTATAAGCGTTGAGAAACTGGAAAGTGAGATGCAGCATCTCAAAAACTGAACACAGGGGCGCCCTCTATACTCTCTACACACTGTAGTGCTACTTACACCTATCTTGAGATACATTATACTTCACATAGTGTGCGTAGCTTTTGACGTAGATTATAACTTATACCTCGTACAGTGTAGCTTTGAGGAATATCACAACTGTGACCTAATACAATATCGTTTGAGAAATATTACACTTTTGTGCTAATAAAATATACCTTTGAAAAATATTGCAACTCATTCCTCAAGTAACATAAGTTTGAGGAATATCTTCATTTATACCTCGACATGGGTTTGGGGAATATCCCAATTTATACCTAAAACAATATAAGTTTGAGGAATATCCTAACTTATACCTCAATCAACATGGGTTTGGGGAATATCCTAACTTATACCTTAAACAATATAGATTTGAGGAATATCCCAACTTATACCTCAAACAACATATGTTTGGGGAATATCCCAACGTATACCTTAAACAACATAGGTTTGAGGAGTATTGCAATTTATACCTCAAACAATATAGCTTTGACGGATATTCCAACATTCCTCTAACAGCATAGTTCTGAGGAATATTCAGACTTACTATATACCTCCAACAACATAACTTTTATGAATATTCCAACTTATACTTCTTCGTTTTTTCAAATGATATGACTGACTTGAGGATTTAAAGTTCAAGGTTAACTGTATACGGCTTCAGGGGATCATCGCCCATACGGTCCGGTTCCAGACCAGGCCTCCCGGTTGCTGGTCTGATCGAGCAGGTTGTTGGTGCTAACAGCACGAAAACCAACGTATACACCACAGCCAGGCTGATCAAGAACTGGCTTGACCTGGTTGACCAGTCAAGCACCAGACGAGCCTGGCCCATGGCCGGGCTCCGAGAGTGGTGAAACTCTCGAAACTCTTCAAAGTTATATCAAAGGTATCAAAGGTAACTTATTCATTTCCCTCTCTGTGACGGGGATTTGTTGGTAATTCTTCATATGCATGAAGGGAGGGGTGTTGAAGAGTCTTGGTCCCTCTATATTTATTGTGAACATTAATGATGTTCATAAAATACTTGTAGCAGTAATAGTGACCTGCCATTTGCAGTGTAGTGGTCACAGTTACACTGTGACGCCATCACAGTATAATGACCTCGCTTATGGGCCACTAATTAAAAGACCGACTCATTTTTTTCCAGCTGCACATTCACGTCACATTTAATCTTAAAGGGTAAACACGTGTAAATACAAAATGTTTGACTACAACATGTGTAATTATAACATGTGTGACCGCAACATATATAACTGTACGTGTGACTATAACACGTATTGTTATGTATCCTTAAATTGATATGACTTTATTATTGCTCAGATAATCTTCATTTAATGTACGAGTATAATTTGTAGACACAGCTTAGCAACATTTTTGTCTTACTTTCTCCCTTTAAACTGTGACTTTCTCTCTTTGTATTGTGACTTTCTCCCTTTCTATTTACATGTTATCTGTTTCCTTTGTGTGACTTACTTTCTGACTTTAACTCTTATTTTCTGACTTTATCTCTTTCCTTGCGTCTTTACCTCTTTTCTTGCGTCTTTATCTTTTCCTTGCGTCTTTATCTCTTTTCTTGCGTCTTTATCTCTTTCCTTGCGTCTTTATCTCTTTTCTTGCTTCTTTATCTCTTTCCTTGCGTCTTTATCTCTTTTCTGGTGTCTTTACCTCTTTTCTTGCGTCTTTATCTCTTTTCTTGCGTCTTTATCTTTTCCTTGCGTCTTTATCTCTTTTCTTGCTTCTTTATCTCTTTCCTTGCGTCTTTATCTCTTTTCTTGCGTCTTTATCTCTTTCCTTGCGTCTTTATCTCTTTTCTGGTGTCTTTACCTCTTTTCTTGCGTCTTTATCTCTTTTCTTGCTTCTTTATCTCTTTTCTTGCTTCTTTATCTCTTTCCTTGCGTCTTTATCTCTTTTCTTGCTTCTTTATCTCTTTCCTTGCGTCTTTATCTCTTTTCTGGTGTCTTTACCTCTTTCCTTGCTTCTTTATCTCTTTTCTTGCGTGTTTATCTCTTTCCTGGTGACTTTATCTCTTTCCTTGGGCCTTTAACTCTTTCCTGGTGATTTTATCTTTGTGTTGGGAAAGTCTTTTCTTCTTTTTTATTTTTTTTTCATGACTGTATCCCTTTCGCCTAGGACTTTTTTTTTATATATAAATTTCTGCATTTCTTTTCCGAAGTTTTTCATTCACTTTGTGTTTTCTCTCTTTGCAGAGGACACTAAACATGTGATATTCTCTCCTTCCAATAACATTGACACTGTGTGATATTCTTTCCTACCAAAAACATTGACACTATGTGATATTCTCTCCTACCAATAACATTGACACTGTGTGATATTCTCTCCTACCAATAACATTGACACTGTGTGATATTCTCTCCTGCCAATAACATTGACACTGTGTGATATTCTCTCCTACCAATAACATTGACACTGTGTGATATTCTCTCCTACCAATAACATTGACACTGTGTGATATTCTCTCCTGCCAATAACATTGACACTGTGTGATATTCTCTCCTACCAATAACATTGACACTGTGTGATATTCTCTCCTACCAATAACATTGACACTGTGTGATATTCTCTCCTACCAATAACATTGACACTGTGTGATATTCTCTCCTACCAATAACATTGACACTGTGTGATATTCTCTCCTACCAATAACATTGACACTGTGTGATATTCTCTCCTACCAATAACATTGACACTGTGTGATATTCTCTCCTACCAATAACATTGACACTGTGTGATATTCTCTCCTACCAATAACATTGACACTGTGTGATATTCTCTCCTACCAATAACATTTACACTGTGATATTCTCTCCTACCAATAACATTGACACTGTGTGATATTCTCTCCTACCAATAACATTGACACTGTGTGATATTCTTTCCTACCAATAACATTGACACTGTGTGATATTCTCTCCTACCAATAACATTGACACTGTGTGATATTCTCTCCTGCCAATAACATTGACACTGTGTGATATTCTCTCCTACCAATAACATCGACACTGTGTGATATTCTCTCCTACCAATAACATTGACACTGTGTGATATTCTCTCCTACCAATAACATTGACACTGTGTGATATTCTCTCCTACCAATAACATTGACACTGTGTGATATTCTCTCCTACCAATAACATTGACACTGTGTGATATTCTCTCCTACCAATAACATTGACACTGTGTGATATTCTCTCCTGCCAATAACATTGACACTGTGTGATATTCTCTCCTACCAATAACATTGACACTGTGTGATATTCTCTCCTACCAATAACATTGACACTGTGTGATATTCTCTCCTACCAATAACATCGACACTGTGTGATATTCTCTCCTACCAATAACATTGACACTGTGTGATATTCTCTCCTACCAATAACATTGACACTGTGTGATATTCTCTCCTACCAATAACATTGACACTGTGTGATATTCTTTCCTACCAATAACATTGACACTGTGTGATATTCTCTCCTACCAATAACATTGACACTGTGTGATATTCTCTCCTACCAATAACATTGACACTGTGTGATATTCTCTCCTGCCAATAACAAATCCCCTTCTCTTTGTGACTGTCTTCGTTTTCCTCTTCCTTCCTTTTCTTTAAGCTACAAGCATACAGAAAGATGTTCTGTCATCTAATCTGAATAGGAAATGAGAACCGCGCTGTTGATGTTTATGTTTTCTTGGTCAGACAGGAATGTGGCAGATTGGTGCACATGTTCCATGGATGGTGGGACACACTGAAATAATGTAGTGATAACTGGGAGGGAGAAGAAAGTTTTACTGGTGTGGGCAGTTTCCGGGAGTCAGTTTGGTATTCTGGTTCATTGTTTTCTATCATAATCTCGCTTGGAGAGTGGGCGCCAGCTCTGGCTACACTTTTTGAGTTAATACGATCCCCATTAAAGACACAATACACTTTATTTTTTTTATTCCGTTCTAAGAAAACACAAGTGGTATTGGCACATTACAACTTCATACACCGTAGAGTGCGAGACAAACTTGAATAATTCATTAGAACGAAAGTTCCATGTGGGAGACTTGGGAGTGACAATATCAGACTACCACATATTCAAGGATCACAACAATGTTATCACTACCGTAAGGGAAATAGTAAGCTGGATAACTAGAACGTTGACAACAACAGATACCATGCCAGTGATGATACTCTTCATCATTTGGTCTCTGCAGGCTGGAGTACTGCTATATACTAACGGCCTCTTTCGAGGTAGGGAAGACTTCAGAGCCAGAAAACGTACAGAGAACATCCACCGCTTGTATAGATTCAGTTAAAACTTATGTACTACTGGGAATGCTTAAAGTCCCTTGAACTGCACTCCTTGGAACGTTGGCGAGAAAGGTATATTATAATTTACACCTTGAAAAATTTCTTCATGCATAACGGGTATTACCGTGACCACAGTCCAGCACACTACAAGCTAGTATAATTACCGTGACAACAGTCCAGCACATTACAAACTAGTAAAATTATCGTGACCACAGTCCAGCACACTACAAGCTAGTATAGTTACCGTGAACACAGTCCAGTACACTACAAGCTAGTATAGTTACCGTGAACACAGTCCAGTACACTACAAGCTAGTATAATTACCGTGACAACAGTCCAGCACACTACAAGCTAGTATAATTATCGTGACCACAGTCCAGCACACTACAAGCTAGTATAGTTACCGTGAACACAGTCCAGCACACTACAAGCTAGTATAATTACCGTGAACACAGTCCAGCACACTACAAGCTAGTATAGTTACCGTGAACACAGTCCAGCACACTACAAGCTAGTATAATTACCGTGAACACAGTCCAACACACTACAAGCTAGTATAATTACCGTGACCACAGTCCAGCACACTACCTGCCTGGAGTCTACCTGGAGGGTATTCCGGGGATCATCGCCCCCGCGGCCCGGTCCACGACCAGGCCTCCCGGTGGATCAGGGCCTGATCAACCAGGCTGTTACTTCTGACCTCACGTAGTCCAACGTACGAACCACAGCCCGGCTGATCTGGCACCGACTTTAAGTATCTGTCCAGCTCCCTCCCGTGACTACAGTCTAGCACTCTATAAGCTATTATATCTACCGTGCACACAGTCCAACACTACAAGCTAGTATATCTACCGTGAACACAGTCCAACACTAGAAGCCAGTATTGCTACCGTGAACACGGATAGATGGAGACAGCAACACAGATCAGTAGTAACGCCACTACTCTTCCTGATATATGTAAATAGCCTCACTTAGGGGATTAGATCCTATGTGTCTTTGTTTGCAGACGATGTTAAGCCACCATTGCTACTTCCCTGTCACCAACACTCAAACACCAACAGCAATAGTAGGTTGAGAGAGAGAGAGAGATGGGTAAAGGGAGGGGAGAAGGGATGTAGGTAGGTAATTAGGTATAAGGTGTGTTAGAGTGAGTGTAAAGGTACAAGGTGGATGGTGGTACAGGAGGTTACCACGTGTGGCCAGGGAGAATAATAGTAGTGCCCTTGCCACAACATTTAGCCCAGCTGTCAACATTAATCTCGCCCCACAAGAGCTGTAAATGAAGCGAGTCAACGTAACTCCTGTTGGTGTGTCCACCCTAGTGGTGGTACGGATGGGATCTCTTGCCTCTGCTTCTTGACGGACTTGTAACTACTGCCTGTGTTGTTGATTCTGCTGTTGCTGGTTTTGTTGGCCCTTTTGCTGCTGGTATTGTTTCTGCTATTGCTGTTATTGCTCCCATTGCTATTAGTACGGTTCCTACAACTGCTGTCAGTGTTCCTGCTGCTGGTATTGTTCCTGGTAGTGTCCTCAGCGCGTTCTCAGCGTCAACAATGAAAGCATCGTACTATGCCTAAGGGATACAGAGAGCCAGAGAAACCGTCAGAGGAAGTCAAAATACTTTTTCTTTCATGTAAAATCACCATCTGGAAGAGACCCGGGCCAGGACAGTACCGGAGAACCTACTACAAGGTAAAAGACACTAACTATTTGGTCCTTGCTTATATAAGGTAAATGTTTCAGCGTGTCCTGCTCTCCTAAGTAGTAGTATTAAGACCACGTTAAATGTAACAAAACTTTAAAGAACAAAAAGTCACAATACCGTGACTGGAGCAATACACAAATAATCCGCACATAGGACAGAGAGAAAAGCTTACGACGACGTTTCGGTCCGACTCGGAACACTCACAAGTCACACTGATAGAAGAGAATAAGTGGTCCAAGTCGGACCAAAACGTCGTCATAAGGTTTTCTCTCTCATGTGTGTGGGTTATTTGTGTACGAGAGCTTTTATTAGTAGAATGTGTCACTCACAGGGTTGTCATTATCAAGTACCTGATAAAACTCCGCTTGTGAAATATTGTACCAGTAAAGGCTTCTCTGCATTTACTATCTTCTTGCCATTTGTCGGGAATTTACACCAGCATAATCGTAAGTAGTAATTTCTGTGCGTATATTTAAGAATCAGTCCCTGCAGTATTTTAAAGATGTAAGCTATATCTGCATTTTTTATCTACGCTCCAGAGAACATAATTTGAGGGATTTAGACAGTCCTAATACTTTAAGTATTTGAAAAAATACAAGGAGTGGTGTGTTCCTTCAGTCTCGTGTGATAAGATTGTTGCATGCCTTCTCTACAGAGTAGCTTTCTATATGGATGTCGGGGAAGCCTCCGATAACTGCTTTTAAATTTACGAGGATGCCATTTTTGTTTTTATTATTTCTTATTAATGATCTTGAAGGTTTTCGGAAATTGATGTTTTTATTTTTTCCTGGGATTTATTGGTGCCGTCAGTAGATGTGTATCTGAGGCGAATTATGGTTACCAGGAGGTGGTATACACTTGTAATTTCTCGAAATTCTTCTCTTCAGTTGTCTTAAAAGTCTAGTCCTCTTGACTGAATTTATCACATGTGTTGGCTCGCCTGGTTCTTAGCAGGTGCTGACATGTGCAAACCAGGACACTTGTTTCATTGCTTTGTTTTATGTTTAGTGATTTTATAGCACACAGTATATGGCTGATAACTTCAGCAATTTCTGATATGAGATATATCATTAGTGAGAAGGAGTTCACGGCATTCCTCTGGGTGACCTTATTTGCATCCTTCATTCTTTTTCCAGAATATTCTTATCTGTGGACCTTAGACATAATATCTACACATTTTATGATAAATTAAGCCTTGATTAATGAAACTGTTGGTGCTAGCAGAACGTAGTCAAAGGTAAGCATCACAGGTTGGTTGATCTGAAACGGATTTATGGTACTCATCAGTTCCCTATTAATTTTCCTTATGCCTACGGGAGGGTGTTACAAACTCTAGTATCTTTTACACTCATTAAGTTATTTCCTAGTGTTTATTGTACCCTTGCTTTTCATTGGGGGTATTATGCCACATCTGCTGAGCAGAAGGATTGGTCCCAAATCTTCATACACAAATCATTCCCCATGGGAGTAAAAGGCTTGAAAGACTGCAAAATACCCCAAATGAAAAGTTGGGTGCAATGAGTACACTAAGGTAAAATTCAGTGTCAAGAGACAAAGACTTTTCAACTTCTCCCTTCATACATAAGGGGAATTACCACAATCTTGGCTGTCTTCAAGAAAGAATTCTACAAGTTTCTGAAGTTAATGCCTGAACAGCCGGGCTGTGGTGCTTATGTTGGACTTTGTTCGGCTAGCACCAACAGACTGGTCGATCAGGCCATCTACTGGGAGGTCTGGTCTGGGATTGGGCCGCAAGGGCGTTGGCCGTCGGAACATTCTCCAGGTAGACTCCAGGTAGGAAAGTCCCTTACGTTCCTCTGTTCTCTTGAGTGGTTTCAGTTTGTTTATACCTCGTTCCAGCTTTTATTTGATTTTTTCCAATGCGGAGTAAATGAAATTTGTCCTCATTGAAAATTATATTGTTTTCTGTGGCCCACTGGAAAACCTGATTAATATCAACTTGGAGATTTACTGTGTCCTCAGTGTGCAAAGTATGATGCAGTATATGATTCTCGTTTCTGTGTTTCGAATATGGGGATAAGAGAGAGAACTGGGGTGAGTACAGTGCCTTAAAGGACAGGGCTTTACATTGTAGCAGCCTCTTGATCTTACTTTGTATATTAATCTATGCAGCCTATTAATTAAAAAGTTAAAAATCCATCTGCCCACTCTCCAGTTATTCTTTTTGCATTCACGTTGTGTAGTATCATATCATAATCATACTTCTTAAAGACTTTTGTAAAGTCAGTGTATAATACATCTGCATTTTGTCAGTCTTCCAGCGCACCCATGACCATGTCGTACAAGTTCAGCAAATGCCAGAGGCAGGAGCTACATACTCCACCATACTTATTTGCGAGGTCACTTCTGATAGCCGGCTGCCTTTGAAAGAGGACCGATAATATACTGCAAAATTCCTGCCTAGGGAGAACAAGCGACTTAAAGAGAATCATCATTGATGATGATCCTTGGAACCCTGGGGATGGTCAAGATTCCTAGGCAGTTCTCTTATCCACTCGGCCACACACATGCCACATAAGCTGGGCAGCCTGGTTCACAAGCCATGTTTCTTTCCCAGCCCGGGCACGTCAGTGAGCCTCAAGCATGGATTCAAGCTATTTCAATCTCCTCACAAGCGTGGTGCACTGATATAAAAAATCGCTTGAGAGGTCAGAACATACAGGAGGAGATTGAAATAGCTTGAATCCATGCTTGAGGCTCACTGACGTGCCCGGGCTGGGAAAGAAACATGGCTTGTGAACCAGGCTGCCCAGCTTATGTGGCATGTGTGTGGCTGAGTGGATAAGAGCGCTGCCTGGGAATCTTGATCATCCCCAGTAGCAGTATCGAGTTCTGCTGACTGCGATCTTTCTGTGTATTAGTTACCATTTTGTCCTAGGCACATGTCGATTAGACACTAGGCCTGTTGTGTGTGTGTGTAAGGAAACACTTCGAAATGTTTCTGCCCAGCCGGGAATTGAACCCGGGCCCTCTGTGCGTGAAGCGAGAGCTTTACCCACCATGCCATCGGGGCGTGTGTGTGTGTGTGTGTGTGTGTGTGTGTGTATATATATATATATATATATATATATATATATATATATATATATATATATATATATATATATATATAAATGTAATTGCAGTAGCACAGAACAGTGCCACTAGCATGGCACACAGAGGAACTGTGAATCGACCCCTGCAACCACATATAGGTAAGTACACACGCACAAACACACACGCGCGCGCGCGCACACACACACAGATCGATTTCCCTTAACCTCTATGAGGAGAGGTTAAGGGAAATCGACCTGACGACACTTGAGGACAGGAGGAATAGGGGGGACATGATAACGACATATAAAATACTGAGAGGAATTGACAAGGTGGATAAGGACAGGATGTTTCAGAGATGGGACACAGCAACAAGGGGTCACAAGTGGAAACTGAAGACTCAGATGAGTCACAGGGATGTTAGGAAGTATTTCTTCAGTCATAGAGTTGTCAGGAAGTGGAACAATCTGGAGAGTGGTGTAGAGGAAGCAGGATCCATACATAGCTTTAAGAAGAGGTACGATATAGCTTATGGAGCAGGGAGAGAGTGGATCTAGTAGCGACCAGAGAAGAGGCATGGCCAGGAGCTATGATTCGACCCCTGCAACCACAAATAGGTGAGTACAGATAGGCGAGTACACACATACACACACATTACTTGACGGTGCATTAGCTCAGCTGACAATTCTCAGATGAGTCAGTATTTAATGATTTTTCAAAATCTCTAGCACTTTTTCCATTTATTATCATATAACTCTGAACTGGCCAACAGTTATGTATCCAATTTTTTACTAGGTATTAATACTATGTAGGCTTAATTGAATTTTCCTGTACTCCTGATACCAAGAATACATTTACAAAACATGTGGTGGCTGGCTTGACCCTCAGGGTTAAGTCTTCTATATTATGGTAACGGGGCTTAAGGATGAGCTTATTTGGGAGACCCAGAGAAGACAGCTGAGAAAAAGACATAAAAGCTTGTATTACAACCTAAAGAACCCGAGACGGAAGCTTTCCATCATCCATTGTAAACTTCAGATCTCATCAACATGTGTTCAATCTTTGTATCGCTAGACAAGTGAAGGCAAGTAAACAGGTGTTACTGTGTTTTGTTATTTATTAAAACACCCAGGTAACAAATGCTATAACAGATTTACATCAAATGAACTCTGCAAACTGTAACACTACAATTATCACAGAGGAACAATCACCGCATCATGTGACCGAGAACATAAAATTGTATATATATATATATATATATATATATATATATATATATATATATATATATATAATATCACATTGGAGAGAGGGATTATGGAAGAAGTGAATGCTTTCAGATATTTGGGAGTTGACGTGTCAGCGGATGGGTTTATGAAGGATGAGGTTAACCATACAATTGATGAAGGAAAAAAGGTGAGTGGTGCGTTGAGGTATCTGTGGAGACAAAAAAATGTTATCCATGGAGGCAAAGAAGAGAATGTATGAAAGTATAGTGGTACCAACACTCTTAAATGGGTGTGAAGCATGGTTTGCAAATGCTGCAGCGAGGAGGCGGCTGGAGGCAGTGGAGATGTCCTGTCTAAGGGCAATGTGTGGTGTAAATATTATGCAGAGAATTCAGAGTGTGGAAATTAGGAGGAGGTGTGGAGTTACTAAAAGTATTAGTCAGAGGCCTGAATTTAGGCCTCATTTAGAGAGAATGGAACAAAGTAGAATGACTTGAAGAGCGTATAAATCTGTAGGGGAAGGAAGGCGGGGTAGAGATCGTCCTCTAAAAGGTTGGAGGGAGGGGGTAAAGGAGGTTTTGTGGGCGAGGGACTTAGACTTCCAGCAAGCATGCGTGAGCGTGTTAGATAGGAGTGAATGGAGACGAATGGTTTTTGGGACCTGACGAACTGTTGAAGTGTGAGCAGGGTAATATTTTGTGAAGGGATTCAGGGAAACTGGTTAGCCGGACTTGATTCCTGGAAATAGGAAGTACAATGCCTGCACTTTAAAGGAGGGGTTTGGGATATTGGCAGTTTGGAGGGACATTTAAACTGTCGTATCTGAGCTCCTCTGTAAAGACAGTGATTATGTATGAGTGATGGTGATAGTGTTGAATGATGAAAGTATTTTTCTTTCGTTTTGGGTCACCCTGCCTCGGTGGGAAGCGGCCGATGTGTTATATATATATATATATATATATATATATATATATATATATATATATATATATATATATATATATATATATAAAGAGTAAGGTGATGAGGATAACAAAAATATTAGGTGACGAAAGATTGGATATCAGATTGGAGGAGAGAGTATGGAGGAGGTGAATGTATTCAGATATTTGGGAGTGGACATGTCAGCAGATGGGTCTATGAAGGATGAGGTGAATCATAGAATTGATGAGGGAAAAGGGTGAGTGGAGCACTTCGGAGTCTGTGGAGACAAAGAACTTTGTCCATGGAAGTAAAAAGGGAATGTATGAGAGTATAGTTATACCAACACTCTTATATGGGTGTGAAGCATGGGTGATGAATGTTGCAACGAGGAGAAGGCTGGAGGCAGTGGAGATGTCATGTCTGAGGTCAATGTGTGGTGTGAATATAATGCAGAGAATTCGGAGTTTGGAAATTAGGAGGAGGTGCGGGATTACCAAAACTATTATCCAGAGAGCTGAGGAGGGGTTGTTGAGGTGGTTCGGACATGTAGAGAGAATGGAACGAGACAGAATGACTTCGAGAGTGTATAAATCTGTAGTGGAGGGAAGGCGGGGTAGGGGTCGGCCTAGGAAAGGTTGGAGGGAGGGGGTAAAGGAGGTTTTGTGTGCGAGGGGCTTGGTCTTCCAGCAAGCATGTGTGAGCGTATTTGATAGGAGTGAATGGAGACAAATGGTTTTTAATACTTGACGTGCTGTTGGAGTGTGAGCAAAGTAACATTTATGAAGGGATTCAGGGAAACCGGCAGGCCGGACTTGAGTCCTGGAGATGGGAAGTACAGTGTCTGCACTCTGATGGAGGGATGTTAATGTTGCAGTTTTATAACTATAGTGTAAAGCACCTCTCTGGCAAGACAGTGATGGAGTGAATGATGATGAAAGTTTTTCTTTTTCGGGCCACCCTGCCTTGGTGGGAATCGGCCGATGTGTTAATAAAGAATATATATAATATATATATATATATATATATATATATATATATATATATATATATATATATATATATATATATATATATATATATTATAATGTAATTGCTGTAACACACAACAGTGCCACTAGCATTTTCAGCCATCTTGCTCCCCCCCACACTTAGACTGTCTATATTTGTCTTCACTTTGAGAATGTGTAGGTGTACGTGGCCTGCCCAGGAGGGGTTACACAGACGTGGTAGGGAGGGGTTACACAGACGTGGTAGGGAGGGGAAGGGTTTGCCAGAAAAAAGAGAATGGGAGATGCAACTTGTCATAAGAGGTAATTGTTAGATTTATCAAAGAACTGTTGTTAAGACGTGTGGAACTAGATGTCACATAGAATTATTCACGAGATTTATACACTCATGTTATGAATAGTTTGGGTAAATACACAACTGTATAGTATATTAAATTTCAAGAATTTGTTCTGCTCGTGATTTTTTTTTTTTGGGGGGCTCGTGAAACATAGAAAGATTCAAGAATATGTTATGTGGATCAATAAGTTATTTACAGCTTCTTCTATTATTATTATTATTATTATTATTATTATTATTATTATTATTATTATTAATTCCTGGAGAACCGTATCGGTGATTCAGCACTTGGAAGGTGTATGGGGTAATCAAGTTTGGTCCAGGAAGGAAGAAGGGTACCTTCACTTCCTTGGTAGAGTTGTATATTCGGTAAAAAAAAAAAAAGTGTGGATTAGTTGTGGTGTGAAGTGTGCGGTGGTTGAGGCGCCGTGTGTTAGGTAAGGTGTTCTGGTCTACAATGTGCGCACCGCCAGTTATAGCCACAGATGTTTTTATACAGTGCCCTCGACTATGTTGGTGATGGTGATAGTTACCTTTAGTTTGCCTGTAGACAGTTCTCGAGATCACTGTCCCCACGGCCCGGTCCCAGACCATGCCTCCTAGTTGACGGCCTGAGCAGTCAGGCTGTTGGTGATGTCCGCGCGGAGTCCAACGTAGGCAGCATAACTGACTCCACTACTACTACCACTACCACTATCACTACTTCCTCCATTACCCCTCCACCACTTTCTTGTACCCTTCCCTGTCTGCCTGCCTATAAATACCCCTTCCACCTGTCCTTCGTGTTAGTGTGACTTTGTAAATGGTCCAAGTCGGACCGAAACGTCGTCGTAAGCTCCTCTCCTTTTATATGTGCGGGTTGTGTGTGTAGTGTAGGCAGCATATCTTGGTTGATCAGGAAATGACTTGAGAAACGTATCAAGTTACTTCTTGAAGACATCTAGGGGGTTGTTAATTATTTCCTTATTATTTTCCTTAACCGAGAGATCACGGAATTAGAGCACAAACTTAAGATGTCATACCTGACAGAAGAAGTACAAAGGGAACAAAGAGCCATACTGGATATTGCAAGAAACCCAAAATATTTCTACTCCTATGCAAAATCCAAGCTAAGAACTACCTGTAGAATTGGACCATTATTGAGAGGAGATTCGTATACGGACGATGAACAGGAAATGAGTGAAATTCTAAAAGAACAGTATGAGTCAGTGTTCAGCAACCCACTAAATGACAGCAAGGTAGAAAATGCAGAAATATTTTTCACTCCAGCAGAAGGCTGCGCAGACCACCTAACCGACATTAGTACAAATCCCATAGATTTCGAAAAAGAAATGGCCAACATGCCCACTCACTCAGCACCTGGACCAGATTCATGGAATGCTTTATTTATAAAGCAGTGCAAAGTACCATTAGCAAGAGCCCTTAGTATTCTGTGGAGAAAGAGCTTAGATCTAGGTGAAATTCCAGAGGCCTTAAAGAGTGCAGACATAGCTCCTTTGCATAAGGGAGGTAGTAGAGCACTAGCTAAAAATTACAGACCAATAGCCCTCACTTCTCACATCATAAAATTCTTTGAAAGAGTGATGAGACGGCAGATTACAAAGTTCATGGACCAGCACAACCAACATAACCCGAACCAGCATGGCTTTAGAGCGGGTCGATCATGCCTGTCACAGCTGCTGAACCATTATGACAGAATTACGGAGGCATTGGAGGACGACCAAAACGCAGATGTGATTTACACAGATTTTGCAAAGGCGTTTGACAAATGCAATCATGGAGTGATAGCGCACAAAATGAGGGCCATAGGCATTACGGGGAAGGTAGGCAGATGGATTTTTGAGTTCCTAACACACAGAACACAAAAAGTAGTAGTGAACAGGGCAAGATCCAGCATCAGCGAGGTCAAAAGCTCAGTGCCCCAAGGCACTGTCCTGGCACCTCTGCTGTTTCTCATCCTCATAGCAGACATAGATAAAAACACCCAGCACACTTTTGTATCATCATTTGCAGATGACATTAAAATAAGCATGAAAGTCACTACGGTAGAAGACACTGAAAAATTACAGGAGGACATAAGCAGGGTCTTCCAGTGGGCAGTGGAGAACAACATGACGTTCAATGGTGATAAGTTTCAGCTGCTTAGGTATGGAAAAAATGAAGAACTCAAAAGGAACACTATATACAAAACGCAAGAGGGTCACCACATAGAACGAAAGGAACACGTAAAGGACTTGGGAATAATTATGTCTGCTGATCTGTCGTTTAAAGACCATAACAAGACAAAGATCACAACAGCCAGGAAGATGACGGGGTGGGTATTGAGAACTTTCAAAACAAGGGAAATAATGCCGATGGTGACACTATTCAAATCGCTAGTGCTCCCTCACTTAGAATACTGCTCAGTGCTGACGGCCCCGTTCAGGGCAGGAGAAATATCAGAGCTGGAACAAATCCAGAGATCGTTTACGGCTCACATTGAGCCATTGAAACATCTAAATTATTGGGAACGCCTTCAAGTCTTGAACATGTACTCATTGGAGCGGAGGAGAGAGAGATACATGATAATATATACATGGAAAGTACTTGAGGGCCTGGTCCCAAATCTGCACACTGCCATAACAACATACTGGAGTGAGAGATATGGGAGAAAGTGTAAAATAAACCCAGTGAGGAGCAGGGGTGCGGTGGGGACAATACGGGAGCACTGTATTAACATCCGGGGTCCCAGACTATTCAACATCTTACCAGAAGATATCCGAAACACGGCTGGAACCAGTGTAGAATCCTTCAAGAGGAAACTGGACAAATATCTTCACCAGGTGCCAGATCAACCAGGCTGTGATGGATATGTGGGGCAGCGGGCCTCCAGAAGCAACAGCCTGGTTGACCAGGCAAGCACCAGACGAGTCTGGCCCATGGCCGGGCTCAGAGAGTAGATACTCTCGAAACTCTTGAAAGGTATATCAAAGGTATGGAGGAAGGGTGCTAAAGAATCTTGTACCCATTACACTCACTGCACCTCTGCTTTTCATTGGGCGTATTTTGCACTGTTTGTTCAGCCTCTTACTGCCATATAGAGCAATTTCATTGTTCAGATTTGGGATAAATGCTTCCAGATTTTTTTCAGTTGTAATTTTAGTGCAACTTTCTATCCTACGTTCCAAAGAGTAAAAAAAAAAAATAGCTGAAGGGCCTTCAGAAGTTCCCAATAATGTAGTTGCTTAACTGAATATATATGTAGGTAGTACACGTTCTCAGTACATTCTGCTCATCTGCGATTTCGCCTACGTCAAAAGGGGCTGTTAGTGTACAGTAATATTCCAGTCTCGAGAAAACAAGTGACTTAACGAGTATCATCATTGGCTTGGTAACTTTTGTTTTGAAAGTTATAGTTGTCCAACTTACCATTTTCGTTGCGGGTGTGATAGTAACATTGACATTATCTCTTAAGTTTCTCACATTAATCTTCCTTTCTACTGAGTAGTTTGTTTGTTTAATACTCTGTGTTAGTTTTTATTTTCTCATTTTTTCCGTAGCAGAGTAATTGAATTATATTGTTTTGTGTTGCCCACTAGATAACTTGGATTATATCTGCTTGGAGATTTGCTATGTCCTCCATAATGCGACTATCATACAATTTCTAGTATAGTTTGCAAAGGACGATACAGTGTTATAATTTATATCTATGTCTGTGTCGTATATGAGGATGAGAAAGAGAAATGAGACAAGTACAGTACCTTGAGGAACAAAGTATTTTATTGTGGAAGTCTTTGGATTTGCCTTGTTGACTATTACTCTGTGGGTTCAATTTGTTCGACGTTAAAAGTCCATCTACTCACTTTTCCGGTTATTCTTTTTGTGTTCTGTATACTGCGAAGATACATACTGAAGGTTTTTGGATTTACTACATCTGTATTTTGTTTGTCTTCCACTGCATCCAAGATCATGTAATGAAGCAGCATCTGTGAGAGCCAGGTGCTACCTGCTTTAACCCAGGTTGTTCTGGTTTGTGTAAATGCTTCTTAAAATTTGTATTTCTGACATCAGTGCTATAGGTCTAATTTTTTTTTGTGATTTCTTTACTACCTCCCAGGTCAAGACATAGTGTCCATAGGATATTTAAGACACATGATAATAGTTTTCAGAAGTTCTTGGAGTTCCACAAGTCTGGGGCTGGAACAGAGGGAATTGGCACACTATGAATGGCTTCGAAGCTGAATGGGGGTTACAGTTATGCCAGAAATTTTAGAGATGTTGAAAGCGTTTGATAGAAACACTACTTGGACAGGTGTAGAAGTCTTCAAGAGGAAACTAAATAGGTACCTTCACCAAGTGCCAGATCAACCAGACTCTGATATGTGGGTCAGCGGGCCACCAGCAGCAACAGCCAGGTTGACCCGGCAAGCACTAAACGAGCCTAGCCCAAGGCCGGGCTCTGGGAGTAGAAAAACTCTCGTAACTCATCAAAGGTGTATCAACGGTGGCGTTTTGAGTCTGATGGGAAATTCATTTGGATTGTCAATCTCTATTCTAATTAATGGCCTTGTGAAAACAGAGTCGTATTGTATGTCACTCATTTCTTTGTTGTTATTAGTGTAAGTTCCATCTCCTTAAAGGACCTCATACTTTAATGTGGTTTTTGGCCAGGATTTGGGGTTTCTTACAGTTTCATTAATACCTTTTTGCTCCCTCTGTCTTTCCTAGATTCTGTGGCATTCAAGCTTTTGTTGTGACAAAGTTTCATTCAGTGCAGAGCTTTATGAAGTCATGAACTGATAAAGCTCTAAACAGACCGAAAGTTCGCAAGCTTGTTCTACAATGTTCCTCTTTTCTTCTTTCACTATTGTCGGCTGTACTGCATTCAGATTCAAAATAGAGGGTTCAAACTCTCCTTGTATTCCCTTATAATGAATAATTCATAAATGCATGTGTCTTAATTGCATGATAGGCCAAAGGTAAGGCCTAGGAGGACCTGCAGCCGCTGAGAGATGTGTAATCAATTTTCACCTCCCCGTCACCGCTGATAGGGAAGCCGTTCACTTTAAGACGACGAATATAAAATTGGAGCGAGCTCTTGTGTCTCGCCTAAGAGGACATAAACATAGGAATAAAAGAGTAGAATATGATAATGAGGGAACGGGGAGATGGCGAGCTAAATTTTGGCCGTCTTATCGTAATGGCCAGACACCATACCAAGCGAGGCCTTATGTGGTGTGGTGGGTGGTAGTGGGTGGCGTTAGTGGATGGTGATGGTGTTAGTGGATGGTGATGGTGTTAGCGGTGGTGATGGTGAATGAGTGCAGTGGCTCTAGTAATAGGCAACCTGTCCTCCTTTTCTTAAGTAATATTGGTACTAAGAGTCACTTCTCTTCCTCATTCTTATATCTGACAAAAACAGAGACACAAATCGTAGCACCATATCATCCTTTGCAGATGATATTGGAATCAGGATGAGAGTGGCGTCTATTGAGGAGGCAGCGAACCCTCAAGCTGATATACGCCATTGATAATGACAGCAATAAGATGTTCAAAGAAGACAAATTTCAGTTACTTCACTATGGACAAATTGAGGAATTAAAGATTGAAACGAAGTACAAGACAGACTCAAATCATTCCTAAGAGCGGAAATTCATCATGAGAAATTTAGGAGTGGCATTTTCAAAGGATCTAACATTCAAGGATTATTGCAGCGGAAAGAGATGCTAAATCAGTGATATACTTTGTCACTTGTTATTTACTAACTGTCCCAAGGCAGGAAAATTGCCGAGCTGAAAAACTGCTCAGAAAAAATCAGTCAAACATCTGAACTACTACGAAAATTTGAATTTCCTTGAACTATTCTCTTTGGAACATTGATGAAAGATAAATCATAAGTTACACGTGAAAAACTCTAGAGGAATTGATCCCAAGTTTGTACACTGAATCCTTCCAAGAGTCTTGGCAGACCGTGCAACATACCTCCAGTGGAAAGTAGGGGCGTGATGAGTATATTAAGAGAGAGATTAATAAATGTAAGGGGACTAAGACTCATCAACATGGTCACTTCATGTATAACGGAAACTATCGACTAACCCTCGGCTGACTTCAAGAGGAAACTTAAGTTTCTTAAGTTAGTTCCTGGGTGCATACATTAAACTGCATGTGACTGGCACCATTAGCCTGGTTGATCAGGGAGGGACTAAAAGGGATCAAGCCGAGGGGGGCGATGACCCCGAAAACTAATTCCAGGTAAACTCCAGTGGGTACAGTTCAAAGGGTTTCAGGCGTTCTCAAAAATTTAGGTGCTAGACAGAATTTATACGGGCAGTCCTCTTGTACATTTTTCAGATGTGCGATTTCTGCTGACATAACTGGAAGTTACATTACACAGGCAGTTACCACGGGTGAAATTTTAACAAACATTATCTCGGTCCCCTCAGCCAGATCCGGATCTGGCAGAGTGGTGAAAGTACAGTACTGTGTACTTTGATACAGAGTGTGCAGGTTGAGAGATAATGTGTGTTATATATATATATATATATATATATATATATATATATATATATATATATATATATATATATATATATATATATATATATATGTCGTGCCGATTAGGTAAAACTTGCGATTTTGGCTTAAATAGCAACGCTCTTCTTGCCATATAAGACAAGTGAAAATTTGTGTATGCAATAATTTCGCCAAAATCATTCTGAACATAACGAAAAAATATATTTCATTATGTTTGTTTATTAATAAATTAATGTTAACGTATCTAAAATATATTTAGTTGGGTTAGGCTAAATTAAATTACCCTTGTTGTAATAAGGTTAGGTAGGTTTTCAAAGTTTCTCTTGGTACAAAATTATAATTTTTTACATTAACATAAATGAAAAAAATATATATTTAAACGTATAAGATAAAATTTTAGAAAGGACTTAATTTTAAATGAGTTCTTGCTAATTGATCAGTTTTACCTAATCGGCACGACATTTAAAATATATATATATATATATATATATATATATATATATATATATATAGGATGGGGTCCACCTCTGGTGTCAATTGTGGGACCCATTGCCTCGGAGAAGTGGATAAAAAGACTTCAAGGAAGAATATTAGATTTCTTTCTGAAGCCATTTGAATATTCCACTTCCCCTACCACCCCATCTTTTTTTTTACAAACTTTATTTCAAGACAAGATACAATGGGGAGTAAAACAACATAGATAACAACTCAGAGCTACATGTCAAATACTTCGTCCAACTCCCCGGCAGTGGGCCGCGTGCCCAGAATACTGCAGGCATTTCCCCTCTGGATCGCAACACTGAGTCTCTGAAAGAGGAAGCTGGTCGCCCTGTGGTCCTATATATATTATATATATTATATATATATATTATATATATTATATATAAATTATATATATATATATATATATATATATATATATATATATTTTATATATATATATATATATATATATATATATATATATATATATATATATATATATATATAATTTAACTTATTTGTAAACATGCGGTTTATATGTAAAGAAATTGCACATTCTCGTAGATGTATGCTGAATATTAATTTGTTGTAGTTAAATAACATTATCACTTATGAAAATGAAGACAGGTTGTAATAGTACAGGTAAGTAATTTTCCCCTAAAGAACATTTGTGAGGAGAGAAGCAGAGGTTAAGCCTCAGTGTATTGTGAAGACCATGACGTGTGGCTGCACACACTTAACCTTACTTGCTACTACATTAACATGAAGGGATAGAGAGAGAGAGAGAGAGAGAGAGAGAGAGAGAGAGAGAGAGAGAGAGAGAGAGGGGGAAGGCGCAAGGTTTAGGGATGGGAACGGGGGTTAAGGAAGAGAGACAGGCAAGGTGGAGGAAAGGGAGGTTAAGGTGGTTTGTCCAGCACAAGCAGAAATGGGGAGAGGAAAAGGTGGGAGATTGATGTTTGTGTGAAGACTCATGCTCGGCATGGGAAGGGGAAAGGGTTGAAGCAGTGTGTGTGGAGGAAGAGTAACACTCTTATCCAGCATATGGTAAACACAGCATTGATTGTTAATCAATCCTGAACTTACCTTGTGGTGTTTGCCGGCGTTGAGGTATAACCCGCGGCCCCGCCTTTGGAGAAGGCATCACTATATAGCAATATAATATAAACACCTCTGCCACTTCCACCAGCTGCTATTTTATGTTCCATTTCTCGGGTTAGAATTACTGGTAGTGTATATTTGTAGCAGATTAGGAATACGGTTCTGAGTAGTACCCTTATCTCGCACCAGTGCTTAGAAAAGCTGAATACAGAAGTATACAAGGTCGTCAGTTTCAATTGGACGAAAGAATGAATGTCCCTTATATACGCTTAGCATCTAGGAAGTCATTTTAAAACTTTGTTTTAACACAGTGAAACATCAGCGAGGCTGATGTTCAGTTTCATGTATCTGACACCGCAAAACAAGGCTCATGGTTACAGGTGTGGAGGGGACAGGTGCAGCAAACACGTAAAAGACTTGGGAATAATTATGTCAGCTGATCTTTCTTTTAAAGACCATAACAAGACAAAGATCACAACAGCCAGGAAGATGACGGGGTGGGTATTGAGAACTTTCAAAACAAAGGAAATAATGCCGATGGTGACACTCTTCAAATCGCTAGTGCTCCCTCACTTAGAATATTGCTCAGTGCTGACGGCCCCGTTCAAAGCAGGAGAAATATCAGAGCTGGAACAAATACAGAGATCGTTTACGGCTCACATTGAGCCAGTAAAGCACCTAAATTACTGGGAACGCCTTCTAGTCCTGAACATGTACTCATTGGAGCGGAGGAGAGAGAGATACATGATAATATATATCTGGAAAGTACTCCAGGACCTGGTCCCAAATCTGCACACTGCCATAACAACATACTGGAGTGAGATATATGGCAGGAAGTGTAAAATAAACCCAGTGAGGAGCAGGGGTGCCGTGGGGACAATAAGGGAACACTGTATCAACATCCGGGGTCCCAGACTATTCAACATCTTACCAGAAGATATCCGAAACACGGCTGCAACCAGTGTAGAAGCCTTCAAGAGGAAACTGGACAAGTATCTTCACCAGGGGCCAGATCAACCAGGCTGTGATGGATATGTTGGGCAGCGGGCCTCCAGCAGCAACAGCCTTGTAGACCAGGCAAGCACCAGACGAGCCTGGCCCATGGCCGGGCTCCGAGAGTAGCTGAACTCTGGAAACTCTTCAAAGGTAAAGGTCACTCAAGATTGGGTTTTGTTTTAATGGCCAACCAAAAATTTTGGAAGTCCCCAAACGTATCAGTGTTAACATGGGAGGAAGTCAGGTAAATGCAGTAGCGTTATGAGCACGCTGAGCAAATATCAGGCATATTGCTGGAACAAGAGTAGAAATCTTCAAGAAACTGGGAGAGGGAAGTAGATAAAGAAAGCAAAACGATATGGTTGATAATGGAAGAGGGGAGAAAGGGAATTGTTTGTGGTAGGGAGAAGCAGGAGGCGGAGGAGATATTAAGAGGAGCGGTAGAGGTAATACAATATTTCCCAGTGTATGTGGTCAGGGCCACGATGGTACTGTGATGGTGATGAGAATGCTGCCACGGGAGAGATATAGCGGCACTGATGTGGGCATGGCTGCTGGGGTGACGAGCAGTGGAGTGATGTTGAAAAGGGGTGAGAAGAGTCATGTTGGGGAGGGGGGAGTAGGGAATTGATGTGTGGTGAGGAGGGAAAGGGTTCGGAGGGTGGAACAGTGATATCGGTAGAGAAGGAAGGGTGAGGGGAGCGATGTTGGGGAGCAGGATACTTACAATATTGGTGAGACAATGGCTGAATAGGAAACAAAATTGAAGTAACGAAAAAAAAGGAGGGAGAGAGTGAAGAGTATAGAAGATGAGGTGGAGTGAAGGGGAGAACACAGAGAGTGATGATAGGTGAGATTTATAGTGATAAAGGGAAGATAATGGCAAGGGGAGAGGAAATAATGAAAATTGTTTGACGGGAAGACAGACGAGGATATGAGAAGGGGAAGATAGTAGTAAGTGGCTGTGTATTGCCTAGCCAGTAATGACTTAGTGCCAATAATGATGATTAGTTTAGATTTTACCGCCGAAGCGCCTAGTTTATTGTGCACCCCATATCCATCCTGTGGACGGTAGCGCAAGAGCATATATGGATACACAAAAGGCCTTGGAAATAGGCTCCAAAAGAGTCAACAAGAGTACATCTGGATATATATCAACAATTGACTATCTGTTGCAAGAAATTTATTAATAAGATACCTTGGCATATCACATATGTTATTATTCTGTCTGTCTATATATTGTTTAATAAGTGGACAGTTAAGCACAGTGTTCAAGATAGTGGTCGTTAGGCTGACTACATACTTTGCATTTAGTTTGGTCATCATCTGTATGTCTGCCAAACTTCCAGAAGTGCTTGTAACCAAGTTTAAGTCTGGCTACTACAACATCAGTCAGTCTGTTCTCATTGCAAGTTGCTCCGTAAACGTACTTATCTACGTTCATGTTATCATAATTCCTAAAACAATCAGTTTTTTCCTTCTGGGTATTTTCTTTGGTTAACTTATCAGCATTATCATAAAAACTGTACATTAATTCCTCAATCCCGATTTTTTTAATATCTGTATCTGGCTTCTCCAGCGAGCATGTTAAGAGTCGTTATGTGAGTCAAGACCTCCAGTAATGACATAGAATCAGTAATAATCATAGAGTTAAACTCAGTGCCATTAGGATAACAAACAATTCAGATTGCGGTTTAGACACCCAGTTGATAATTCTTATGCTTAGCTCAGCATAGTTGCTATCGTTCTCATCTAGGGAGGTGGCAACAAGAGCAGATGCAGCCCTGCCGGTAAATTCAGTGTATATAATTAGCGATATATTATTACTAACAGTTAAGCGAGATTTAAGGAAGGGATTACTAGTGATGAGCTTCTTGGGAGGGGCTTGGAGGTACGTATATGATACTAAATGAACACATCTTCCACGGAGGGGTGAAGTGCTCCTCTCGACTACAACAATACCGTTCTTGCGTGTTATAAAACTTAATATAATTGCATGCTTTCACAACCCGTATAGATCTCTGTGTATTTACTTTTAGTAATGATACAAAAAGTAACAATTGCTAAATAATAATAATAATAATAATAATCAGTGTACAGATTTTCAACCAGTTCCTCTAGTATTTTTCCCTTGTAAATTATTATACCTGGGAGCAGACAAGACACAGTATTGAAAAAAGAGCGTGAGTCGCGGGGCGACGAGTCCCCACCCAGAAGTACCTTAGGGTAACACTCCACAAATAACAATTATTAAACCTTAATCTAGGCAAGTCTACCCTCAGGCCGGGGGAAGGGGGGTTAAAAGAACCTTCGACACCGATCACAGGTATATCATAGGTATAGTTGTGCGCGGGACACTGTCAAGAATACCTGAAGCTATCCTCTCGCTCTGTATACAACAGTATCAGGAATATTTGAAGCTGTCACCTCGCTCTGTATACAACAATATCAAAAAGTTGAAATCTGTAGAAACTAAAATAAATAAATTTTTGGTGGTATTGTGAGAAACTATTAAAAGGTTAATAACTGTGTGTAGCTCACTCCAGACTCACAATAACTGTGTGTAGCTCACTCCAGACTCACAATAACTGTGTGTAGCTCACTCCAGACTCACAATAACTGTAGCTCACTCCAGATTCACAGTAACTGTGTGTAGCTCACTCCAGATTCACAGTAACTGTGTGTAGCTCACTCCAGATTCACAGTAACTGTGTATAGCTTATTCCAGACTCACAATAACTGTATAGCTCACTCCAGATTCACAATAACTGTATAGCTCTCTCCAGATTCACAATAACTGTGTATAGCTCACTCCAGACTCACAATAACTGTGTACAGCTCACTCCAGACTCACAATAACTGTGTATAGCTCACTCCAGACTCACAATAACTGTGTATAGCTCACTCAAGACTCACAATAACTGTGTACAGCTCATTCCAGACTCACAATAACTGTGTATAGCTCACTCAAGACTCACAATAACTGTGTGTAGCTCACTCAAGACTCACAATAACAACTGTGTATAGCTCATTCAAAACTCACAATAACTGTGTAGCTCACTCCAGACTCACAATTATGTATGTAGCTTACTCCAGACTCACAATACTGTGTGTAGCTCACTCCAGACTCACAATACTGTGTGTAGCTCACTCCAGACTCACAATAACTGTGTGTAGCTCACTCCAGACTCACAATACTGTGTGTAGCTCACTCCAGACTCACAATACTGTGTGTAGCTCACTCAAGACTCACAATACTGTGTGTAGCTCACTCCAGACTCACAATACTGTGTGTAGCTCACTCAAGACTCACAATACTGTGTGTAGCTCACTCAAGACTCACAATACTGTGTGTAGCTCACTCAAGACTCACAATACTGTGTGTAGCTCACTCAAGACTCACAATACTGTGTGTAGCTCACTCAAGACTCACAATACTGTGTGTAGCTCACTCAAGACTCACAATACTGTGTGTAGCTCACTCAAGACTCACAATACTGTGTGTAGCTCACTCAAGACTCACAATGCTGTGTGTTGCTCACTCAAGACTCACAATACTGTGTGTAGCTCACTCAAGACTCACAATGCTGTGTGTTGCTCACTCAAGACTCACAATACTGTGTAGCTCACTCAAGACTCACAATACTGTGTGTTGCTCACTCAAGACTCACAATACTGTGTGTAGCTCACTCCAGACTCACAATACTGTGTGTAGCTCACTCCAGACTCACAATACTGTGTGTAGCTCACTCAAGACTCACAATACTGTGTATAGCTCACTCAAGACTCACAATACTGTGTGTAGCTCACTCAAGACTCACAATACTGTGTGTAGCTCACTCAAGACTCACAATACTGTGTGTAGCTCACTCAAGACTCACAATACTGTGTGTAGCTCACTCAAGACTCACAATACTGTGTGTAGCTCACTCCAAACTCACAATACTATGTGTAGCTCACTCAAGACTCACAATACTGTGTGTAGCTCACTCCAGACTCACAATACTGTGTGTAGCTCACTCCAGACTCACAATACTGTGTATAGCTCACTCAAGACTCACAATACTGTGTGTAGCTCACTCCAGACTCACAATACTGTGTGTAGCTCACTCCAGACTCACAATACTGTGTGTAGCTCACTCCAGACTCACAATAACTGTGTGTAGCTCACTCCAGACTCACAATACTGTGTGTAGCTCACTCCAGACTCACAATACTGTGTGTAGCTCACTCCAGACTCAATACTGTGTGTAGCTCACTCAAGACTCACAATACTGTGTGTAGCTCACTCAAGACTCACAATACTGTGTGTTGCTCACTCAAGACTCACAATACTGTGTGTAGCTCACTCAAGACTCACAATACTGTGTGTAGCTCACTCAAGACTCACAATACTGTGTGTAGCTCACTCCAGACTCACAATACTGTGTGTAGCTCACTCAAGACTCACAATACTGTGTGTAGCTCACTCAAGACTCACAATACTGTGTGTAGCTCACTCAAGACTCACAATACTGTGTGTAGCTCACTCCAGACTCACAATACTGTGTGTAGCTCACTCCAGACTCACAATACTGTGTGTAGCTCACTCAAGACTCACAATACTGTGTGTAGCTCACTCCAGACTCACAATACTGTGTATAGCTCACTCCAGACTCACAATACTGTGTGTAGCTCACTCCAGACTCACAATACTGTGTGTAGCTCACTCCAGACTCACAATACTGTGTGTAGCTCACTCCAGACTCACAATACTGTGTGTAGCTCACTCCAGACTCACAATACTGTGTGTAGCTCACTCCAGACTCACAATACTGTGTGTAGCTCACTCCAGACTCACAATACTGTGTGTAGCTCACTCAAGACTCACAATACTGTGTGTAGCTCACTCCAGACTCACAATACTGTGTGTTGCTTACCCAAAACAAACACTGCTTTTGCATATTAACTTAGTGCACTATTATATCTATGTAAGTAGCAGCAGTATTGATGAACAAGTTATACCTGTAGGGTATACTTGCTTGGTATACCTGCTTGACATACCCGCTTCATTCAGGCCCATGGAACAATTACATAAGCGTCACCACACTAATTGAGAATCAGACGAAACAAAGAGACACAGCAAGACAATAAATCAGAGTGACAGAGATAAATTGACTACAGGTATACTTTGGTTAGGTGGGGATGGAGGTGGAGGGGTGGTAGAGGAGGTGGAGGTAGAGGTGGTGGAGGTAGAGGTGGTGGAGGTAGAGGTGGTGGAGGTAGAGGTGGTGGAGGTAGAGGTGGTGGAGGTGGGAGAGCAACAGGGGGCTGAATACAACGCTTCCGTTATTTTGTGTTTTACCTTGTTAATCGTGGCCTTGCTTTACCTGTGTGGGGGGAGGGGAGATGCTGTGCTGTGTTCTCCTGCTCTCACTTGTGTGTGTGTTGTTAGTCCCTTCTGCTAGTCTGCCATGTCGGAGCTCCTGTGTGTTAGTTACCACTTGTCAAAACCACTTGTTGATAGACACTTGACCTGATGTGGTGTGTGTGTGTGTGGTATGTGTGTAGTGTGTGTGGTGTGGTGTGTATGTGTGCGCGCGCGCGCCTTCAGGAAACTTTTAGGCTAAATTTTATCAGTGTAAAGGTATTTTGACTAACTGTATTGGGAGACTTTGAGGATCATTGTATGGGTAAAAGGGAGATGGGGTTCACTTGACGAGGCAGGACTAATAAAAGCTAAAAAGATCTCTGGCTAGTACTAGCGAGGATTGTGTTTAGTATAAGGTATGTGAGGGAAGTGTTGACCATTGATGTGACACAACACTAGTAACAGGTTGATGTGACACAACACTAGTAACAGGTAGTGCTGAACTAGATCACAAGACTCGGTTTCACTTCTGAAAAGTATTGGGCGTATTAAATGCAAGACATTCTTAATTGTTATTTTTATTTGGAGAAACATTTTTTTTTAAGTTAAAGAGCCTATTGTAGTATAAAGAATATACGGACATGGAATAGTAAAAAGTTGGAGTAGACCTAGTGATGAGTCTGCCGCTGGATTATGGTGAAAATAATATGAGAGGATGATGAGTATGTGAAGAGTTATGTGCTGGGTTAAAAGAAAGAAGATTATGGAGAATGGTGGGAATATAGAAGGTAATGTGGCGGTGGATGGTTGGGGACACTGTTTTGCTCTATATTATACATCACAATGTCAGTTTAAAATGCATGAAGTTTTTTTTTAGTTTTTTTTTCTCTGCTATGAGGGGCAGGTGTTCAGAGACTTCTCTGGTTTTTGGCCCCTGTGGCCTCTGGAGCGATGCTTCCCGGAGCAGTTAAGATGTTTCGCTTGCCATGGGATCGTACCCGGAAGCTTTCGGCTGTGAGCATATAAACCTGGTCACTGAGCCACTCGTCATCCAGGCTGGACATAAGAGGAGTCTCAGGGGCAGCGGGTGCACACGTTGGAAACTGCTGCTCCAAGTTATCACTTTGGGACCCTAATGGATTAATGGAGCACTCTTGTCTTGGTGACACATGCCTCTCCCTGTTATTTTTTCGCGTCAGCTGGTGTTGTAACCGCGGCGGTGGCTGCTCGCAGCTACTACTCACAATTATGCTCTCTTGCTGCCTTCACCAGCCGCGGTGGCTGCTACTACCCACAATCAGGCTCTCTCGCTGCCTTCACCCGCCGCGGTGGCTGCTACTACCCAAAATCACATTTTCTGGCTGCCCTCACCCGCCGTAGTGGCTGCTACTACCCACAATCAAGCTCTCTCGCTGCCTTCACCCGCCGCGGAGGCTGCTACTACACACAATCAAGCTCTCTCGCTGCCTTTACCCGCCGCGGTGGCTGCTACTACCCACAATCAAGCTCTCTCGCTGCCTTTACCCGCCGCGGTGGCTGCTACTACCCACAATCAAGTTCTCTCGCTGCCTTCACGTACCGCGGTGGCTGCTACTACCCACAATCACGTTCTCTTGCTGCCTTCACCCGCCGCGGTGGCTGCTACTACCCACAATCACGTTCTCTTGCTGCCTTCACCCGCCGCGGTGGCTGCTACTACCCACAATCAAGTTCTCTCGCTGCCTTCACGTACCGCGGTGGCTGCTACTACCCACAATCACGTTCTCTTGCTGCCTTCACCCGCCGCGGTGGCTGCTACTACCCACAATCACGTTCTCTTGCTGCCTTCACCCGCCGCGGTGGCTGCTACTACCCACAATCACGTTCTCTCGCTGCCTTTACCCGCCGCGGTGGCTGTTACTACCCACAATCAAGCTATCTCGCTGCCTTCACGTACCGCGGTGACTGCTACTACCCACAATCACGTTCTCTCGCTGCCTTCATCCCGCTCCAAGCACCCTAAAAGTTTTAGTTTTTACACGTTTTTCTCAAAATTCCATTGTATTAGCGTTGAGCTAATGACGAATGATTTATGAGTACAGTTGAGAGCGACGTAAATGGTAGGTGATTTACAGATGTAACGGTAATTATGGTAGAATTACTGTATACTGTAGTGGTATATACTGTTGTGACAATAATTATGGACTACGTGTTTTAACAAGAACTGGTTACTAGTATCATTGTGCAGACTATGTGAACCATCTCTTCTAGTGGACCACAGAACACAATATGTTCAACAAGGACACTCTTGAGCTACTCTGTTATAGAAAAATAGAGGAAATATAAACAGGATCAATGTGCAAAATGCAAACATCTCGTATCAGTCCTTGAGCCAAACCTCAAAATTTTGACTCTCGGTACCACCTGGGGTGACGAATGCTCAAAATGATTTTCTGCTAACTCTGTGTGTCTCTAGTTTCTTAACATCTCTGGAAACATTGTGTAGGTGTTTGCCTTCTCTCTGTTATAACTTGCCAGCTTCGTATGTTGAAATGTTCATAAAATATTTTATTAGTCAAGATAATTCATTACAATAGTATTCAGGAATGTTCCATCATGAAGTGTTAACTACCTTCTTAAAAAATATATAAAAAAAATAAACTTTAAAAATATTTGTAAAATGTTTAATTTTCTAAATATTTCAATACAGTTTTCAGGAATGTTTTATTGTGATGTGTTTTGTACAGTCCTAAAAAATGAGAGAGAGAGAGAGAGAGAGAGAGAGAGAGAGAGAGAGAGAGAGAGAGAGAGAGAGAGAGAGAGAGATGCTAAGCCTGTAATGATTCTCTTGAATGCACTTGTATTATCTAGACTAGAATACTGCTGTATACTAATAGGCCCATTTAAGGCAGATTCTAAAAATGTGAAGACTGTCACTTGCTGTATCACTTGAAACGCCTGGAGCACAGGCAAGATAAATATATCATAATTTACACCTGAAAAATACTACATGAACTGGTGGTTGTGTGTGTGTTGGTGGTTGTGAGGGCTAGTGAAAGTTTTTAAAGGTTATAAGTGGAAGAGTCTGAGGAAACCTGTGTCTTCTCTATTCCTTCCCCTCCCCTCCAACATTACACAGTCTCTCACCTCTATACCTCCCTCCAACACTCTCCAACATTACACAGTCTCTCACCTCTCTATCTCCCTCCAACTCTACACAATGTCTTCGCTCTACCTACTCTCTAACACTAAACTCTTCTTCAGCAGTAAAAAACCTTCTCTTTACTGTCTTACTCCGTGATAGTCGCAACAAAATATACGTCTCGCACAAATACTGAGAAAACTTTCCCTTTTGTTAAAGTGGACAGAGAGTTTCTGGGGAAACAGCAAAAAATACACATTTGTTTTTGTACATATTCTGAAATGTTTAAATCTTTAATTTAAAATTGGTGAGACTGTACCAGCACATAAATCTTTTTAGTTAAATGTGTATGTGTGTGTGTGTACGTATATATATATATATATATATATATATATATATATATATATATATATATATATATATATATATATATATATATATATATATATATATATGTCGTGCCGATTAGGTAAAACTGGTCAATTAGCAAGAACTCATCTAAAATTAAGTCCTTTCTAAAATTTTCTCTTATACGTTTAAAGATATATTTTTTCATTTATGTTAATGTAAGAATTTATAATTTTGTACCAAGAGAAACTTTGAAAACCTACCTAACCTTATTACAACAAGCGCAATTTAATTTAGCCTAACCCAACTAAATATATTTTAGATATGTTAACTTAAATTTAATAATAAACAAACACAATGAAATATATTTTTTCGTTATGTTCAGAATGATTTTGGTGAAATTATTGCATACACAAATTTTCACTTGTCTTATATGGCAAGGTGAGCGTTGCTATTTAAGCCAAAATCGCAAGTTTTACCTAATCGGCACGACATATATATATATATATATATATATATATATATATATATATATATATATATATATATATATATATATATATATAATATATATATATATAATATAGGGAGGTACCACCTCTGGAACTGTCCTGGGGACCCTCATCCTCAGAGAAAAGAATAAACTTGCTTCAGAGAAAACTCAAAGTTCTCCCTGAAGCTGTCTGAAAATTTTCTCCTACCATCCCCTATCTGCATCTGCCACTTCTCCGACCACTGCATCAGTCTATTCAAATCTTCCTGGATTTTAGTAAGGCTTTTGATAGAGTACCACATCAGAGACTGTTACCACCCCCTATATTTTCTATGAACTTTATTTATAGACAAAATACATTGACAAAATACATTGACAAGAATACAATATGGAGTAAAACAACATAGATAACAACTCAGAGCTACATCTCAAATACTTCGTCCAGCTCCCCGGCAGTGGGCTGCGTGCCCAGAACGCTGCAGGCATTTCCCCTCTGGATCGCAACACTGAGTTTTCTGAAAGAGGAAGCTGGCCGCTCTGTGATCCTTGGTTTCTATGATGAGTTTTTCACCCAGCTCTTTGAGAAACTTTAGAGCACACTTACCCCATGCTCCAAGGGTCTCCGACCCTATTGGGATGAAGTTATATCAAGGGGGAAGGCCTTCATATTTGCGGGTCTTCTGGATCTCCCTGTGGCTGGCAGCTCCACCCCCTTCAGCTACGGAGTATGACAAGTAGGTGTCTGCCATTGTGGCAGCACAGGTGTAGTCCCAAGCAATCTGCTTACCATCCTTCCAGGGTAGCATAGTGGCTCCATCAGGACGCTTTTGACTTCCATCAGACCTCTGCACTTGGGGTTCCCGTTGAGCTAGGCAACGGGCTGTGGCGAGGCTTCTCTTTATGATGTCGTTGACCTCCTCATGTCTGGCATACTTTCCTTCTGATGTGTGACACACGAGACCATGAAGTCCGAATTGATCAGCCGTCGCCCTGCCGTAAATACACCTATGTTTGGTGAGTACGGGGGCGGCTAGGCGAAGAGCAACACCAATCCGAATGGCCTGTGGGACGAGTCGAGTGCCCAGGGAGGAATTGGGAACTGCCGAATAGGTAAAACTGGTCAACAATTGAGATTGCAGCTGTAAGTCTGGTTGAACAGACAATCAACAAAGTATCCTGGACCTAGGACGAGCTGCGCTGGGAGAAAAAAAAGAAGCAAAAACCGACACACCGGCAGTTTGCTTCAGTATTAAAATATGCAGTTGTTTACACCAACAGGTAACTGAGGATCGCGCCTCCAACACTCCTTAAACTGAATGACCCACACCACCACTTTAGCACTTCACAAATTACAAAATAGTAATTGTAACAAAAAACACATGTTAAGCGATTCCGCACACAGGCAAAAAAATAGAGGACTGATGCATTTGTCGTGTGTAGCTAGCAGTAACAGCCTCGACGATCAGACTAGCAACAAGGTTTGGTGTGGACCCTCGTGTGGACACCGTCTACAGTTAACCTACAAGTAACAACCTATAGGCAATTCCTGCAACACCAAATTTTATTTAATTAATTTTTTTGGCCTTTCTGGAAAAGGTTATATATTATTTTTATTTTGTATTTAATAACTAGGTCATTTGGCAAGTTTGAAGACTGTCGTGTATTGTTGTTGGAGTACCGGGCGAGGAGGTGGCGTCTGGACCTAACTCAGCTAGATAATTACAAAAAAACCGCCCCACTGACACCTGTTAATTAACGACTCCTTCCAGATATGAAAACTGATAAAAGTGTTAATCTTGCTTCACCTGCACCGTGTGAGGCCGTAATCCTCTCTGACGTGATCTGTTAATGACCAGCTGGTGATTACCACAGTGGCTAGGATCAGCTAGTGATTACCACAGTGGCTAGGACTAGCTGGGGATTACCACAGTGGCTAGGGCTAGCTGGTAATTACCACAGTTGATAGGACCAGCTGGTAATTACCACAGTTGCTAGGACCAGCTGGGGATTAGCGCAGTGGCTAGGACTACCTGGGGATTACCACAGTGGCTAGGACCAGCTGGTAATTACCACAGTGGCTAGGACCAGCTGGTAATTACCACAGTTGCTAGGACCAGCTGGGGATTAGCGCAGTGGCTAGGACAAGCTGGGGATTACCACAGTGGCTATGACCAGCTGGGGATTACCACAGTGGCTAGGACCAGCTGGTGAGTGTTGCGGTGTCAATTGTATGAATGTTGCGGTGTCAGTTGTATGAATGTTATGATGTCACTTGTATGAAGGTTGTAGTGTCACTTGTATAAAGTTGTAGTGTCATTTGTATAAATGTTGTAGTGTCACTTGTATGAAGGTTGTAGTGTCACTTGTATAAAGTTGTAGAGTCACTTGTATAAAGGTTGTAGTGTCACTTGTATGAAGGTTGTAGTGTCACTTGTATAAAGGTTGTAGTGTCACTTGTATAAAGGTTGTAGTGTCACTTGTATGAAGGTTGTAGTGTCATTTGTATAAAGGTTGTAGTGTCACTTGTATGAAGGTTGTAGTGTCACTTGTATGAAGGTTGTAGTGTCACTTGTATGAAGGTTGTAGTGTCACTTGTATGAAGGTTGTAGTGTCACTTGTATAAAGGTTGTAGTGTCACTTGTATGAAGGTTGTAGTGTCACTTTGAAGGGTTAGTGTCTTGTATGAAGGTTGTAGTGTCACTTTTATGAAGGGTGTAGTGTCACTTGTATAAGGTTGTAGTGTCACTTTTATGAAGGTTGTAGTGTCACTTTATAAAGGTTGTAGTGTCACTTGTATGAAGGTTGTAGTGTCACTTTTATGAAGGTTGTAGTGTCACTTGTATGAAGGTTGTAGTGTCACTTGTATGAAGGTTGTAGTGTCACTTTTATGAAGGTTGTAGTGTCACTTGTATAAAGGTTGTAGTGTCACTTGTATGAAGGTTGTAGTGTCACTTTTATAAAGGTTGTAGTGTCACTTGTATGAAGGTTGTAGTGTCACTTGTATAAAGGTTGTAGTGTCACTTTTATGAAGGTTGTAGTGTCACTTGTATAAAGGTTGTAGTGTCACTTTTATGAAGGTTGTAGTGTCACTTGTATGAAGGTTGTAGTGTCACTTGTATGAAGGTTGTAGTGTCACTTGTATGAAGGTTGTAGTGTCACTTGTTTGAAGTTTGTAGTGTCACTTGTATGAAGGTTGTAGTGTCACTTGTATGAAGGTTGTAGTGTCACTTGTATGAAGGTTGTAGTGTCACTTGTATGAAGGTTGTAGTGTCACTTGTATAAAGGTTGTAGTGTCACTTGTATGAAGGTTGTAGTGTCACTTGTATGAAGGTTGTAGTGTCACTTGTATGAAGGTTGTAGTGTCACTTGTATAAAGGTTGTAGTGTCACTGTATAAGGTTGTAGTGTCACTTTATGAAGGTTGTAGTGTCACTTGTATGAAGGTTGTAGTGTCACTTGTATAAAGGTTGTAGTGTCACTTGTATAAAGCTTGTAGTGTCACTTGTATAAGGTTGTAGTGTCACTTGTATGAAGGTTGTAGTGTCACTTGTATAGAAGTTGTAGTGTCACTTGTATGAAGGTTGTAGTGTCACTTGTATGAAGGTTGTAGTGTCACTTGTATGAAGGTTGTAGTGTCACTTGTATGAAGGTTGTAGTGTCACTTGTATGAAGGTTGTAGTGTCACTTGTATGAAGGTTGTAGTCACTTGTATGAAGGTTGTAGTGTCACTTGTATGAAGGTTGTAGTGTCACTTGTATGAAGGTTGTAGTGTCACTTGTATGAAGGTTGTAGTGTCACTTGTATAAAGGTTGTAGTGTCACTTGTATGAAGGTTGTAGTCACTTGTATGAAGGTTGTAGTCACTTGTATGAAGGTTGTAGTGTCACTTGTATAAAGGTTGTAGTATCTCTTGTATGAAGGTTGTAGTCACTTGTATAAAGGTTGTAGTGTCACTTGTATAAAAGGTAGGCTGATGGGGATCACCTTTAAAGAGCTAAATAAATTACTGACAAATTTGTTAGATCACTCGACTAATTGCACAAATTCGCTGTTGTGCAACTAAATAATTTACCATCCATGTTGCCACAAAATGTACTCAACAATAATGAAGTGTAAATTTATTTATCGCTGGAACTATTAGCCCAAACATTTTTGTTTGGAATATTTATCTTTTGTTTATTGGTGAAGGAAATCAAGAGCTTAATGAATTTTGTGTTTAACATAATTAATATTGTGCGAGCATGCAGGCCTCCTGTGTGATGGCTTGATTGATGAAACCATCAACCAGGCCATGGGGGCGGTGACCCCCGGATTTGACCACAGATAGGTATACCTGGAGTGAGTTTCAGGGGTCAACGCCCCTGCGGCCCGGTCTATGACCAGGCGTCATGTTGGGTCAGAGCCTGATCAACCAGGTTGTTACTGCTGGCCGCACGCAGTCCAACGTACGAACCACAACCTGGCTGGTGAGGTACCGACTTTAGGTGCCAGTCCAGTGCCTGCTTGAAGACAGCCAGGGGTTTGTTGGTAATCCCCCTGATGTATGCTGGGAGGCAGTTGAACAGTCTTGGGCCCCTGACACTTATTGTGTTGTCTCTCAACGTGCTAGTGGCACCCCTGCTTTTCATTGGGAAGATGTTACATTGCCTGCCGAGTCTTTTGCTTTCGTAGGGAGTGACTCTCGTGTGCAAGTTTGGTACTAATCCCTCGAGAATTTTCCACGTGTATATAATAATGTATCTCTCCCGCCTGCGTTCTAGGGAGTACAGGTTTAGGAACTTCAAGAGTTCCCAGTAATTGAGGTGGTTTATCGTAGTGGTGACCCCATGAACGTATGTTCTTTAAACAGAAGTTTTCCCGAGGAAGTAGACCCTCTAGTTGCTAGAAGTTCCAGACCAGCCAGGCTGTGATGGATAAGTGTTTCTACGGGCCCCCCAGCAGCAACAGCTTGGTTGATCAGGCAAGCACCAGACGAGCCTGGTCCTTGGCCGGGCTCCGGGAGTAGAAAAAATCTCGGAACTCATCAAAGTTATGTCAAAGGTATTGGTCTATATGGGCTGCTAGCAGCAAGAGGCTAGCTGACCAGGGCTGTAAGGGTAGAAGAACCCTCACAGGTATGTCAGAGGTGTGTTATAAGAGACAGAGTGAGTCAGGTCGAGGGGGTGAACATATCAACAGTTCTGATATATATTATCACTTTTCCGTTATTTTCACCATGTTATAGTGCAGTAAATCTCTGCTGACAGCGGCGTTAATCTGTGCTGTCAGCAGGCTAAATCATGATAATGCACGTTAATAGAAGAGAGAGAGTGAGAGAGGGAAAGATAGAGAGAGAGAGAGAGAGAAGGGGAGGGAGGGAGAGATAGAGAGAGAGAGAAGGGGAGGGAGGGAGATGCAATATATCTTTATTGATTGATGCGATTACCTTAGATTTTCGAAAGTTTGTCATAAGGTTCCTCAAGAAACACTTCTGTTTTAATTAAAGATGGATGACCATATACTGTAGATTATAGAGGGGTGTGTGTGCTACGATAGTGCCAGAACTACGGATTGTAGAGGGATGTGTGTGCCACTGTAGCTTTAGAACTACAGACAGACCTATGAAGACCTGGTCTGAGACCGAACTCCGGGGGCGTTGATCCCCGAAAATGAAATTACTCCAGGTAGGAGTACATTCACCCACGTCTCCATTGTTGGACTTCATTGATTCCAACCTAAAGCGTTAACGCCTAATACTTTTGTAATTAACCAAGTGGACACTAGTAACACTTAGGCAGTAACCACGTACCATCAAGGCTCAGGAACTGACACTAGTAACACTTAGGCAGTAACCACGGAATATCAAGGCTGAGGAACTGACACTAGTAACACTTAGGCAGTAACCACGTACCATCAAGGCTCAGGAACTGACACTAGTAACACTTAGGCAGTAACCACGTACCATCAAGGCTCAGGAACTGACACTAGTAACACTTAGGCAGTAACCACGTACCATCAAGGCTCAGGAACTGACACTAGTAACACTTAGGCAGTAACCACGTACCATCAAGGCTCAGGAACTGACACTAGTAACACTTAGGCAGTAACCACGTACCATCAAGGCTCAGGAACTGACACTAGTAACACTTAGGCAGTAACCACGTACCATCAAGGCTCAGGAACTGACACTAGTAACACTTAGGCAGTAACCACGTACCATCAAGGCTCAGGAACTGACACTAGTAACACTTAGGCAGTAACCAAGTACCATCAAGGCTGAGGAACTGACACTAGTAACACTTAGGCAGTAACCACGTACCATCAAGGCTCAGGAACTGACACTAGTAACACTTAGGAAGTAACCACGTACCATCAAGGCTCAGGAACTGACACTAGTAACACTTAGGAAGTAACCACGTACCATCAAGGCTCAGGAACTGACACTAGTAACACTTAGGCAGTAACCACGTACCATCAAGGCTCAGGAACTGACACTAGTAACACTTAGGCAGTAACCACGTACCATCAAGGCTCAGGAACTGACACTATAACATAGGAAGTAACCACGTACCATCAAGGCTCAGGAACTGACACTAGTAACACTAGCAGTAACCACGTACCATCAAGGCTCAGGAACTGACACTAGTAACACTTAGGCAGTAACCACGTACCATCAAGGCTCAGGAACTGACACTAGTAACACTTAGAAGTAACCACGTACCATCAAGGCTCAGGAACTGACACTAGTAACACTTAGGCAGTAACCACGTACCATCAAGGCTCAGGAACTGACACTAGTAACACTTAGGCAGTAACCACGTACCATCAAGGCTCAGGAACTGACACTAGTAACACTTAGGAAGTAACCACGTACCATCAAGGCTCAGGAACTGACACTAGTAACACTTAGGAAGTAACCACGTACCATCAAGGCTCAGGAACTGATCACTTCCAAATTAGTTTTCGAAGGATTAATCCCAAATATGCACACAAAACTCACTCCCAAAAACTGCAGTTGCAGGTCACCATATGAATAAGACCCGCGTCAGGAAACACTTGTCCTGTTACCTGACGAATCTTACTTAACCTAACCCCCAATGAAAAACAGGGGTGCAGTGAGTACACTAAGAGACAGCACAATAAGTGTCAGGGGCCCAAGACTTCAACTGCCTCCCAGCATACATAAGAGGGATTACCAATAGACCCCTGGCTCTTTTCAAGAGGGAGCTATGGTTCGTACGTTGGATTGCATACGACCAGCAGTAACAAACTGGTTGATCAGATAATGATCCATCGTGAGACCTGGTCATGGACTGGGCCGCGGGGGCGTTGAACCCCGGAGCACACTCCAGGTAAACTCCAGTCAGATAGGCAATGTTTGGCAAGGTACTCTCACTCTCAGGTAGTTATTCTTACTGTGTATAAGTGGTGGTTGCCCGCTGTTCTAGAATACTGCATAAAAACATCATATATTACTGCAGGTACTGGAGGGTGGGTAACTCCACCATATATTACTGCAGGTACTGGAGGGTGGGTAACCACCATATATTACTGCAGGTACTGGAGGGTGGGTAACTCCACCATATATTACTGCAGGTACTGGAGGGTGGGTAATTCCACCATATATAGGTAGTAGGTTGGTAGACAGCAACCACCCAGGGAGGTACTACCGTCCTGCCAGGTGACTGTGAAACAGAAACCTGAAACTGTTTTACATGATGGTAGGATTGCTGGTGTCTTTTTTGTCTCATAAACACGCTGGATAACAGGTATATCTAGCTACTTATGGCTAGCTGCTGCAGTGTTTTAAAGCGTGAGGTTGGGGTGTTGAGGAGGGAGCTCCTGCTTCTCCAGGAGGAATTTAGGAGGCTGAAGGTTCACCTCTATGGCGTTGGAAGTGAGAATGAAGTGGCTGGAGTGGTGGAGGGGAAAAGGGATACCAGTAGTGAGGTGCAGTCTGCCACTACCTGCGAGGAGGGTAAAGGGGGGAAGGAGGAAAGGGCTACTAGGAGTGAGGTGCAGTCCAGCACCTGCTACAAGTGGCAAGTGGTTCCCAGTAATGGCAGGAACATCAAAATAAGGAAAGTTAAGAGAGAAGATTTGAAGGTAGGAAATCGCTTCTCTGTTCTTCAGGATGAGTGTACTCCAGAGGCCATGAAGGTAAAGGTACTACTTCCCTGCTAATAGAGGTAAGCAAATTCTTGTGGTAGGTGACTCGCAGGTAAGATATATGGACCGTGCTTTCTGTAATAGGAATAAGAGGGCGAGAGAGAGGGTGTGCTTCCCTGGAGCTGGTGTTGGAGACATAGTCAACAGGTTAGATAATATCATGTCAGGTAATGGGAACAAGCCCATTATCTGTCTCAGTGCTGGTGGAAATGATATTGGGAAGGGTAGGAGAGAAGAGTTGCTAGATAAGTACAGGTCAGCTATAGAGCTAATTAAGTCCAAGGGAGGGGTCCCAATCATATGTAGCATCTTGCCTAGAAGGGAGTGGAAATGAATGGTTGTCTAGGGCAATTGGTGCAAATTGCTGGCTAGACAGATACTGCAAGGAACTTGCAATCCCATTCATTGACAACTGGGACAACTTTTATGGCAAACATGATATGTATGCAAGGGATGGGGTACATCTCTCTGGGACAGGGTGGAAGCACTTGCCAACTCGATTGAGAGGGCCATTGCTGACATGCCTAGTATTTTAAACTGATAGATGATAGAGGTATGGGTGTGTGTGGAAACAGTCAGTTTGCAACACTAGGGCTGAAAACAGTAAGTGTATAAAAGACATTCATCATAAAGTTACAAATAAGGGCAATGGATCAGGACAGCAAACAAAGGGAGACAGCAGGGAAAACAAGAGACTAGCTCCCTTAAGGTTTACTATACTAATAGCAGGAGTGTAAGAAATAAGATAGATGAGCTAAGATTAATTGCAAGTGCAGGAAACATAGATATTATTGCTATAACAGAGACCTGGCTCAATCTGAAAGATAGAGAGTTGCCTTCTGAATGTCACATACAAGGCTATAAATTATTCCACACTGATAGGGTCAACAGGAAGGGTGGTGGAGTAGCGATGTACGTCAGAGACAATTTAAAGTGTTGTG